>JAJOZX010000222.1:1427500-1786096 GCA_023014485.1 Bathynomus jamesi | reverse complement strand
GAAGAGCTTGGATAATCGGGTTGGTTGATTTTCTAATTCTTTGCATTAGACTGTATTGAGCACGTCTTGTTATCTCTGGGAAGCCCGGGACAATGTGGGTCGCAAACATTTGCAAAGCTGAACATCTCGGGGGAGGTAACTTATGTAGGAGTCTAAAAGATTCTGTTGTATAGCAAACTTAGAGTTCTGCCAGAACCTTTTTTATAATTCACCCAGAGTTGCTGTCCATATATATTACTGCAGAAAGTACGAAAGTTTATCAGTCGTGTAACTAGCTTGGGTGTATAAATTTGAATGGCTTTAACTGACTAGGTACAGGCAGAACTTGGTTAAACTTAAAAATTTACATAAAAACACTAATTTTTATCAGTGATTTCATCCTATCAGGATATTCCTGAAACGACTTCTTTGTGTGAGACTCAATGTCAGTAATAAGAACAAAATTAATTTCACAACATTTAAATGGCAGTGAAAAGAATTAGTTTGAAAAATAGAAGGAAGATACAAACCACATTAAAACCCGTGATTATTCATATATTTCTTCTTTTCTATTTATTATTATTATTATTCGCAGTCTTCTGTCCACATCACAGACAAATATAGAACTTCGGTCATCGTTTAATTTTCCCCAAACGTTCATATGATCTTCAATGAATTATTAAATTCATTATAATAAAGACCATTTTCATAATTTCAGTGTTTGGGGACTACGTCATTATATTCTTAAAATGGAATCATTGAGATCAACCACCACCATCATAACTAACGGAATCCTTTCATACGTACAAAAATATAACGTAAAAATTTAAAGAACGTTGATAACTAAAATGAAATTAATCAATACAGACATTCAGGGGTGTAGTGCCACGGGAGCGCCACTCCCGCACCTCTATTCATCCAAATTTTATTTATTTATTTTTTTTTAGTTGATACGTGGAAGTTGGGAACAAACAGACTGAGATGAAAGCACTGGCTTCTAATTGTGATTTCAAATTTGGTTTACTTAGTTAAAAGGCATATTTTTATTGAAATAGGGAGCCAAATTTTCCCCTTAAAAGAAAAGACGATTTGTAATTGCAAAAATTGGATGAGTTAATTATTACGCCTCGGTGTACTACCGTAAAATTCGTGTATTCAACTTTTCGCTCATTCTAGGGAGTAACCTCATTAACTGATGTACCGGTACACGGAAATATCGTCATCCCATAAGTAATGTCGTTTTTTAGATCGGAATTTGAAGGACAAAAAAAACTCAACAAACTTTTTAATCTAGTAAATATTTTCCATCGGAATCAATAACACTCTGCCAACGTCCTACAAACTTTTCAATGCCATGTTTATAAAATTCAGGCGGTTTTGAGGCAAAAAACGCACAAAGACTGGTGTGCGGGTCATCTAAAGAAGTATACTGTTTCTCGTCAAGATAATTTTGCAGACTCCTGAAGAGATGATAATCTGAAGGCGCAAGGTCTGGAGAATATGGAAGATGTGGAAGTTTTTACCACCCAAGCTCCTCAATTTTTGCAGAAATGATCCGAGCGGTATGAGGACGTGCGTTGTCGTGGTGGAACACGATTCCTTTCCGATTAACCAAAAGTGGTCTCTTTTCTTTTAGTGCAGTGTTCAATCGATCCAGTTGTTGACAGTAGACTTGAGCGGTGATTGTTTGGTTGTGTGGTAAGGTTTCAAAGTATATTACACCACCCTTATCCCACCAAACACTAAGCAACACCTTCCGAGGGTGAAGATTTGGTTTTGGCTGTGGTGTCGCTGGTTCTCCGGCACAAACCCACTGTCGACGGCGCTTAACATTCTGGTACAGTATCCACTTTTCATCACCAGTCACTAAACGGTGTAAAAACGGATCTTGGAGTTCACGGGAATGAAGAGCTGTGCTAATGTTTACCCGCACCCTCAGATTGTCGACCGACAATTCATGTGGCACCCATTTTCCTAACTTAGGCACTTTCCCGAGTTGTTGAAAATGTCGAAGGATGGTGGACGGGGATGAATTGAGTTTCTGGGCCAATTCTTCGACAGTTGTTGAACAGTCTTCTTCAAGTGCGGCTAACAGCGGGTCATTGTTAGAAAATCTAGAAGAGGAAGAACCATTGTTGTCCCAAGGCGATATGATGACTAAGCTGATTGATGCAGCATTGCTTGTATATATTAAGTTAAGGTGTATATATATCCATCTCATAATTGTAAGGTTAGTGAAAAATTAACTTAATTTAGAGCTAGCATTTTTGAGCTCTTGTGGCATCATTGTTTGGTCACACTGTTGGCATCATTTTGGGGCGCTGCGCGTTCTTTCTACTCGTTTGTGGGATGTCGTACGTACAGGGTGTGGTCTGTTAGAGAGCTCTCTTGCAATTCAGTTTGGTTGTTTAGATACAAGATTGTTGCATCGTGCAATAATCCAGGTTGCGTTGTTGTTGCAAGGTTGAGAAAGAAGACCATAAATAGTACCCCTTTTGTTTATATTAAATTCATGTAACAAGGGTCTAAGGTAGGCCCGCATCGAGTCAGCAACCCTGAGGTAGGAACCTAGTAGGATCTCAAATCCGTAAGTTTTAATTTTAGCTTAACTTGGGCTGTAGGTAGCACTGGCCCTTTAGAATTTGGCCGTTCACGGCTCAGCTGGGATTTTGAACCCAACAAATAAATAAATTAACAGTCATCATCAAACTCAGCAGGGCGTCCAGAGCGCGCTGCACTATTCCCTTTTTTGAACTCGTAACGCATTATATGCCTGATATGTTCTTCTGATACCGCCATGTTTATGAGGGGTTCACATAAAGCAAAACACACGTCTTCACTGGTCAAGGTCTGTAAAGTATGTAGCGAAACACGATAGATCTCCTCTTAGATATAACCTTCGGAAAAGTTATGCTTAAACCGAGTAGGACTAATTTAAACTTAATCTACCGTAAAAAACGACATTACTTATGGGATGACCTGATAATAGCAGAATTTAAATTATGTACAACATTCCAGTATTTCCTTAGGGCTACTGCACCTTAAAATTTGTCACTACACTCCTGCAGACATTATTCTTTTATTCACTAAATAATTTCTATAAAATTAAAGAGAAAACATTAAGAATACTATAGTTGTACGCGAAAACGTAGAATTTTAATTTTCTATATTAATTGCGTTTTCTAAGATAATCAATGGGTAACGCTTCTAGTAACATCTAATAATTTTATTTTATTATATATTTTTTAAGTTGATACAATTTCAATGTTTGTATTTTCCTTCAATTCCTTTTCGACATTAAAAAATATTTTATTTTCATTTTCAAGTCTTTTGAGAATTGTTTCTGAAAGGAAACTATTAAATTAAATACCGCATACAAACTTTTCACCCATTTTACAGACATGACATGTACAGAAATGACATGATATACACTGTACAGACATGACATGTACGAGGGTAATTCAATAAGTATCCTCACTTTTTATTTTCACATCTGATAGATTCAGGGCCGTTTCCTGGCATAAGCAGACTAAGCGGCCGCTTAGGGCCCCGCTGCTAGTAGGGGGCCCTAGACAGGCTCCCAGGTCATAGCTCAGTGGGCAAGAATAGGAATATAGCTGAAGTTATTATTAATATTATTATTATTATTATTGTCGTTATTAATTAAAGTTTTTGTATGAACAAATGTGATAAAACGGAGACAAACGAAACGTTTTGGTCGTTGTGTGTAAATAATTATTGTGAGATCTTATTTCTATATTATTTAACTTTATTCTTACTATATGCTTATACTTTCCTAAATGCTTAATTTTTCTAGTATTGTAAAACATTATTTCACTAATTTACTAATTATTAAGAGATTTTTAACACTTTAAAACCTAGGATTATTTTCGTTATGCTTTCAAATTTATTAATTCTTTTCTCATCTTTTTCAGATAATGTGAATTTTGTTGGTTAAAACCTAAATGGTCTGATTATTTGAATGTATTTGATTAACGTTACAATTATAACAATTATTATTATTATCATCACATTATTATCATGATTATTATTATTTAGCAGATTAGTTGTGGTTAACTCGATGTGACTTCGTGCATCTTGGAAAATGAAACATTATCCATCAGGAGCTGAAAAATGGAAAAAGAAGAAAATAAGAGAGAGCTTTCCAGTAGCATAGGTGAGATATGCCACTTGTACAGGGTGGGGCACGGGAATCAAGTGTTTTTTGAATAGCTAGTAATCGGCCATTAGGAATGGGAGGGGCGTGCGGTAGGTAGCATTCCATTCCTGGGTTCATAGCATTTAACTTTAACTAACACTCACCTTTATCTTTCAGGTGCCATCATGGAGCAGTGGACGTTAGAACACCGCATGTTCGCGTATGATCATTTTGTTAGGAGTGGCGAGTCAGTGACAGCAGTTCAGCGTGCGTTTCGCCGCAGATTCAACATTCATCGAAATGACTCTGTTCCCGCTCGTGACACAATCTTACGTTGGGTTAACAATCTTCGAACAGGAGGCTCAATAATGAAAACAAAACCGAAGGGGCCGCAACGCACTGTGCGTACTCCAGAGAACGTTGAAAGGGTCAGACAAGCGATGTTGCAAAGCCCAGGCCGCTCTGCTCGGAGACATTCAGCTGCACTCGGATCAGCAATCGTACTGTTAGACGGATTTTGCATGAAGAATTACATTTTCACCCATACAAGTTAGCGATGGTGCAGGAATTGAATGTAAACGATTGCCCCCAACGACTGAATTTTGCACAGGAAATGCTTGCACTTTATGAGCAGAATGAAAACATGATGGTGGTAATGAGTGATGAAGCCCATTTCCACCTTAATGGGGCCGTCAACAATCAAAACTGTCGGTATTGGGCTGCTGAAAATCCGCGACAACTCCATGAAAAACCGCTGCATAGCCCTAAGGTTACAGTTTGGTGCGCGGTGGGAAAGTTTGGCGTCATCGGTCCCTATTTCTTCGAACAAAATGGGGTTACCGTTACCATAACATCTGGGCGTTACATTGAGATGGTGAACACCTTTTTCATCCCTGAGTTACGAAGAAGGAGTATTGCTCGTCGACATTTGTGGTTTCAGCAAGATGGGGCCACGCCACACACCGCCAGAGCGTCAATGGCTGTTCTTCGCCCCCTGTTTCCCAACCATCTCATTTCGAGATTTGGTGACATTGCATGGCCCCCTCGGTCCCCTGACTTGTCCACATGTGACTTCTTTCTATGGGGGTACCTCAAGTCACGTGTCTACGAGGACAAGCCCCGTACATTAGATGCATTGAAGCGATCCGTCAACAAATCATCCAAATCAACAGAGACCTGCTGGGAAGAGTGGAGGCCAATTTTCGTAAACGCCTTCAACAATGCGTCGACGGCCAAGGACATCATATGCCAGATATAATTTTCGGTACATGATTATTATGACATGAAATGCTATGTTCTTACGAATGTTGTTCTACCAATATTTTCTTTACAAAAATAAATATCATTTTCCTGATTATTCCAAAAACACTTGGTTCCCGTGCCCCACCCCTATATTCTTATGATTACAGTTCAGGCAACTAGGTTAGGTAGACCATCAAGCTAGGCAAGTGCTCAGGAATCGTGTAGAGTAAGCTAGTCTCTGTAATATTTATAATAATTTAGGGTGTGTCGAATTTTTCAACTTTCAAATTCCAAATATGAGGGGTGCTAAAAAGTTGCAGCATGACTTAGGAATTCTAAAGATATTTTTGTTAATTTAATATAATTTAGTTTTGCTTGGTAAGAAGCTACATAAAAATAGTGACTTTTTTACTTTTTTGTGGAATTATATAATAATTATTATATTAATAATTATATATGCTGTATATAATGCACTGCTGTTTTTGCTTATTTCACAGGTTGAAACATATTCATCAGTGTGCTGAAGATTACTTGTCCGTCAGTGCTACCATCCTAACCAGTGGGAATTGACCTACAATGGCTTCTAAAAGGAGGACAAGACTGGGGACATTCACACATATGAGCAACCTAATTGGAACTGGTAGAGAGTTGTTGCCCTCTGAACTCCCAACTCTGCGAGACGTTCTGAAATATGGGCTACTGCTAAGAGAACAAAGTGGTGAGGATGTGAGAAACTACCCAGCACCAGTCTTGCAAAGGACATTTACCCTAAATTGCTTGAAAAGTGGGAACGAGCAAACAGTTCTTTTGTAGCCCCCGTTGTAAATTCACGAGTCACAATCTTAAACAAGATAAGAGAGCTGGGAGCAGGCCAAAAACATATCTCTTGGGAGAGGAAAGCTACATGTCAAAGAGGCTTTCATTGCAAAACTTGACAAGCTTTTTGACATCCTCAGTTGCAAGTGTAAAATTGTTCTCTGCTCTGAATTTGGCTGCCTTGCAGATGCTGGTTGCAAAAACGAAACTCACATTAACTGTACATGCCCTAGGGAGATGAAGATCCCTGTGAAGGAACTTGCTTTCATTAAAGGTCAGAGAGACAAGTCTGGTTCTATTGGACCACATCAGATTGGCTTGCCAGATCAACCTGAGCACAACAGACAAGTCAAAAGCAGAAGCGGCAAGAAGACGAAAGAAGAAGGCTTGCTGAATATAAGCAGACAAGTAAGCAGGATGTTTCAATGCCATCAAATGAAATAATTTTCTCTGATGATGAAAATGAAGAACAAAGAGCTGATGCTCAAGATGGAAAGGATGGAAGTTATGAAGTGACATTAGAAATACCAAGCACGTCTTCAACTTCCAATAAAAGCCAGAGTACAACACATTAGAAATACCTAATGTTGTTATGCATAGCATCAGATATGGTGTTGGCCTGCGTGCCACAGCTGCCATCACCACTGCTGCCTTTATGGATGCTGGCTTGATCACTGAAGAAGACAAGAGACTTGTAGTTGATCACAATAAAGTCAAGAGGGCCCAAGAAAAAGTTATGCGATACCTGGATCAGGAATTTGATGATCTTTGTAAGAAGGGTGAAATTGACTGCATCTTCTTTGACGGCCGTCAAGATACAACTAAAGTTATGCTGAAAGCAGACAATTCAGATCGTCAGTTCCCCAGCATCATCAAAGAAGAGCATTATTCTGTGTGCAGTGAGCCAGGTGGAAGATATCTCTACCACTTCACTCCTGAGAAAGGCTCAACGAGAAAAAACCTGCTGAAGTTATTGCTGATAATCTTGTAGATTTCATGAAGAAGAAGGGCATTGATAAAAGCCTGCAGGCCATTGGAGGTGATTCTACAAATGTTAACACTGGCTGGGAGGGTGGTTCCATGCATTGGGTAGAGGTCAAGCTTTGCCGTAAGCTGATCTGGTTGGTTGGTTTGTGCCCTCCACACTAACGAGTTACCCCTGCGACACTTGATCACAGCACTGGATGGGAAGACCTTGTCTAACAAAGTGGACAGGTAACATTGGCAAGATGCTAGACACTGCAACCGAACTTGAAATTGATCCTTCATTCACCAAACTCTCAATTGGAGAGCCTCTTACTTCACTGAGTGACAATGTCGTAAAGGATCTCTCTACTGATCAAGCGTACGGGTATAGGATCACACAGGCCATAAGGACAGGAGAACTTCCCACAGATCTGGCCCTTCTTGAAATTGGTCCAGTGAGCCATTCAAGGTGGTTGACAACAGCAAACAGGCTTTGTCGCATATGGGTTTCAAAACATGGCCTTAAAGGCAAAACCCTCAACAACTTAAGACTGATAGTGGAATACATTGTTGGTGTGTACTACCCCTGTTGGTTCAACATCAAAGTAAAACACACTTGGGTGGAAGGCCCACGCCACATCTTGTTTCAGCTGCGGCTAGTTAGGCTGCAAAAGAAGGCTGTAGTGGATGCTGTTTTGCCAACCATCAAGCGCTCAGCATGGTATGCATTCAGCGAAATGATAATCCAGACACTCTTGTGCTCAGATGACAGTGAGGAGAGGAGAGCTGGTGTCCAAAAGATTGTTGACATGAGGGGTGGAGATGATGACACACTTGGAGATCTTTCTGTACGTCCCAGGAAGACACCTTCCATCAACCCCAGTGCTTCTTCCGTGTTGGAGCTGACAGACTGGTCTGACGGGGTATTTGAACCTCCTTTGACATGTAAACTGACTACAGCGGAAGTAAAGAAGTTCTTTGACAAGCCTATGCAAGTTCCACAGTGGCCCTGTCATGCTCAGTCAATAGAGGTGTGTGTGAAACAAGTCACAGAGGCAGCAGACAGGGTGTATACACATAAGAAACGTGAGGGCTATATCAGAGGCCAAGAAGCAAGTCAGCGGCTGATGTCCAAGAACGAATCAAAGCAAGACTTGATGAAACTTGTTTAAATATTTTTTTTTACTGATGTCATTACTTTCTAATGTTGTTTTATGATTACAAGGATATGTGTTATGATTACTAGGATATGTTTTATGCAGAGAAACTAAAATTTTTATAGCATTACCTGACATTTTGAGAAGCTAAAATTAATAAATGTTGTTTTCCGAGAGCAATTTATGTGCTTTTTAATCAAACGTAGATTTACCAAGCTAAGTGTTGAGCAATCACAAAAATAATAGCAGATTTGAATTCTTCACATCCAAAAACATATTTTTAAAACCCCTCAGTGAAGGAATTGGCAAAAATTAATTTTCACCTCCCAAATTGACACACCCTATAAATATAATATTTCGAAATGTGAAATTTAATGGATCACATCACCTCAAATTCTGTTCACACAGATCAATTATCAAACAAGATAAGAAAGAGTATTTTAGCAAAAATTAACAGAATATGTAATGTTATGTTCTTCTCAGGAGCACTATTGAAATATTTGGAAAAGCCATCCTCAGCAAAGCCTGATGAGCATCATGAGCCAACAGCAGGACCATCCTCTATGCAACCTCAAACACCAGTAGAAGTAGAGCCTGATGAACCAACAAGTGGCCCATCTTCTGTTCAGCTTCAAATACCACACACAGGCATTTCTACTGAGCAACAAGAACCAAGATCTGCTCCACCGCTTGATCCGTATGACTGGCCAGTTGTCCTGTCAGATGCCTTGAAGACAGATCTGGTGTCTCGAGGGCCATTTCAAATCAGTCCAGACTTCACATTCACTAAAAGAGAGGACGGTAGAAGCATTCATCACCATTACATGTACAGAACATTAATTAATGGGGAAAAAATAAAGCGAAGCTGGCTGATGTACTCTAGAAGGAATGATGCTCTTTATTGCTTCTGCTGCAAGTTATTTTCAAGGAAGTCATACAAACTAATTACGGATGGACTTTCAGACTGGATAAACGTTGGTTCGCTTCTGAAAGGCCATGAAAATAGTTCAGAACATGTAGATAACATGGCAACATGGAAGGATCTGGAACTGCGGCTAAAAACTGGGAGGACCATTGACTAAACTGAAATGTCATTAATGAAGGTAGAGCGAAGACGCTGGCGAGATGTTCTCACACGTCTTGTAAGTATAATCCAATCACTGGCAGAGAGAAACCTTGCTTCCAGGGGGTCTTCCTCTACATTGTACAATCGAGATAATGGCAACTTCTTGAAGGAAGTTGAGCTGCTTGCCAAATTTGATCCAGTGATGAAACAACGCATCAGCAGAGTCGAAAGTGGCCAATATAGTCATTCAAGTTACCTAGAAAACATCATTCAAAATGAGCTCATTGGGTCCATTAGTGGGAAGATCTTGGATGCCATTGTTGCAGAAATAAAACAAGCTAAATATTACTCACTCAATTTAGACTGCACTCCAGACATAAGCCACCAAGAACAGATGTCGATTATTATCAGAACTGTTAAAATGGGTGAAGTACCAGAAATAAAAGAATACTTCTTGGGCTTTCTTGAGGCTTCAGAAAGTACAGGCCTGGGTTTATCAGTTCTGATTCTGAAGAGACTAGATGAACTGAATATTCACTTTGATGACTGCAGAGGACAGTCATATGACAACGGAGCGAATATGAAGGACAAGAACAAAGGTGTTCAGGCAAGGTTATTAGAAAAGAACTGTCGTGCACTCTATGTTCCATGTGGGGCTCACACTCTGAATCTTGTAGTGGCTGATGCAGCTAAAGCTTCCACAGATGCCATCAGCTTCTTTGGCAACGTACAAAAATTGTACAACCTTTTTGCAGCAGCTACACAGAGATGGACAATCCTAAAGGAGCACGTGAACATAACATTCAAGTCTTGGAGTGAAACCAGGTGGGAGAGCCGGCTTAAGAGCATTGAGGCTGTGCGATACCAGAGCCACAACATCAGAGAGGCCCTGTTGGAAGTCAGAAACAATGCCACAGATGCCATAGCCAGGACCGAAGCAAAAGCACTTGCAGAGGAGGTAGGGTCTTATCGCTTTCAGATATGCACAGTAGTATGGTATGACATTCTTCAAAATCTTCATGCAGTTAACCATGTGAGCAAACTTCTGCAGTCTCCTACAATGCAGTTTGATGTGGCAGTCAACTTCCTCACAAAAACAAAAGACTCACTCACCAGCTACAGAAACACAGGTTTTGTTGCAGCACAAGTCGTAGCTAGGGACATATGTGAGGAAATGAATGTGGAGGCTGTGCTGAAGGAGAAGAGGCTCAGATCCACAAAAAAGCACTTTGCTTACGAAGCTCCTGACGAACCATTTACAGAAGCCTTAAAGAGGCTGGAAGTCAAATTTTTCAATGTGGTGGTGGATTGTGCCAATGTACCATTGCATGATCGATGCTTTGCATACTTTCATACAAAGTAAACAATTTTTATGGTTATCCATATCCAGTACTCAAACTTATCCACTGGTAAAAAGGATTGTTGGCGTAATATTTCGCATTCATTTATTCCAAAGAAAGGTGTTTTTCTATTTTCAGTTTTGTTCATCATGTGGTATAAAATAAAAATTTGCAGTCTTTACAATACACAAAGTAACTATTATTTTGTTTTTCTGTTACATAAACTAGTATCTTATTATAAAGGATATCACTGCAATATTTTATATACAATTATTCCAGAATAAAGGAAGTTTTCTTCGATTTTGAGTTTTTACATTAACATTTACTAAAGTTTCTGTATTGGGCGTGTCCCAAAAATGGGACGCCTATTTTTTATGGTGCTCGGACCGAATGCCGAAAGTCGAAATGCCGACAGACAAAATGCCGAATGGACAAAATTTGTAATTTCTTACTTCATTTTCTATGAAATATGCATTGCATTGAAATCCCTTAACCAGCGGTTGGTTGGACTCTGAAAGCTCCGCCCAGATCCAACCCCTCGATTGTTTTGCTTAACCTAGACTCTGGAGCATTCGCTCTTCAGAGGTGTAAAGGTAAGCTAATCTTATTTTTGTACAGTGCTTATTTTTGTGCAGTGGATTTCCCGAATTATTTACTTTATATGTTTTGCTTGTTTTCGTGAATTTTCCCTGTGGTTTATTTTTGGTAGGTTTTCATGTTAAAGGTTCATTTATAATTTCCATTTATTATCGCTTAAATATTTACATACTTTTACATTATATAATTTCTATGCATTGGTGGTATGCTGATTTTTTCTTATCATTAATTTAAACTTGTAGTGTTTGGTATATAAAGCATTTTATGTGACGCCCTTCTTCATTTCAGCATGGAGTTCGTTACAAGTAACAAAGGTGGCAAGAAACTTTTGTATGAAGGCTACGCATACATTGTCGATAAAAGAGAGGAACGTGTTTATTGGAGATGCGAGAAACGCGGTGAGTGCAGTGCTAGGATTGTTACGTGTGACGATATAATGCAAAATATTTCCAATGACCATTCCCAGGGTTTCTATATATGGTTTTCTTTCACTTTGGTCAATGTTTGTGGCGAAAAATTCAACATTTTGGCTTACAAAATTTGTATACTAATCCAGAAAATGCTCTTCTAATCAAACAGTTGGAAGCATTGGCCTTTGTTCCTCCACAGGATGTATGCAGATTATTTACAGATCTTATGGAATCACTGGACCAAGAAACAGATGTTGTTCTAGGTGACTTTTTGGAGTATTTTGAAAGAACATGGCTCGGCGTTGTTCAGCGTGGTCGACGAAGGCGACCAACATTTGAAATTGACATATGGTCTGTCTACAGCCGAATTGAATCTGACTTACCAAGAACCAACAATTCACTCGAGGGATGGCACCAGGCATTTAGTAGCAGAGTTGCGATAACTCACCCAACCTTGCCAAAACTTATTCAAAAAATTAAACTAGAACAAGCCAACACAGAAGTAACCTTAGAACAAATATCTCTTGGCGCCAATGTTACAAGAATAAATAAAAAATACAGGATAATAAATGAGCGTATTAAAAAAGTATATGCCACTTATAATGAGTCCAGTGGGTTGTCGTACCTAAGAGCAATAGCTCATAATTTATATTTTTTAAATTAAAGTTTTATTAAAATAAACCATCCATTTTTTATTATTTACCCTTCATTATTTTTTATTTATTCTCTAAAAGTTCAAACCATAATAACTTTTTGGATTTTCCTAACAAATGTTTCCAATTTTCTAAATTGTCGGCATTTTGTCCATTCGTCATTTTGACTGTCGGCATTTTGACTGTTGGCATTCTGTCTGCACACGATTTTTTATATTATAAAAATATAAAAATTTTAGTTTAACCGTCATTTCACGTTTAGTGGATCTTTCTAACATAACCCTTCCGGTGTCGGGAGAATGGGATCTAACCTAGGTGTGAATTTCTTAATGGTCCCTGGACTGTTTTCCCTCTTGTTTTTGGTTCATTCGGTTTTCTGTATCCACCCGAAGAGGATGCCAGTGGCAGTGGCGACTCGTGGGTTTTGGCCGCCCTGTGCGGTAGCCAAATTGGCCGCCCCCTTCCTTAAACGTAACATACCTTCCACTACAGCAAACACACGTATATAAAGGATTTACATTTTATTGATTGAGGAACAATGTAATAATGATGAAAATTGAAACCGTGATGATAGACAATAAAAAAAAAATTTAATAATTCAATTTAAAACATAGAAAACAATATGGTATTTCGTACCATACCGTACCGTAATGCCAGCCTTGGCCAAAATTGGCCGCCCCCCAAAGTGGCCGCCCTGTGCGGTCCGCACACCCCGCACACCCACGCTACGCCACTGGCCAGTGGGCATCGAAACTGTTATGGAAATAAACTCTGTCTATTAGAGACTTTAGGCTGACCATATTTCCTTGAGACAAAAACGGGACATTGGGATGGCAAAAAAGGGACGGGGGTTATGTAATATTCTGTATTCATGAAAAAGTAAGTACATAAACCGGGACAAAATTGACATTTTTATTAAAACGACGGGACGGCCAGGAAATATAAAAAAAACGGTACTGTCCCGTTCAAAACGGTACGTATGGTCAGCCTAATTAGAGTGGGTTTTTATTATCCTATCTATTCGGAGTCAGTGTAACTCTAACCCGAGTTTACAAAGCTACCAAAGTGTCTACATTACTTAAATCTTACAGAGCAGGAACCAATATTTTATCGTATATTTAATCTAACATAGTAATTGTACAATCTGAGTCTGTAGATCGTTACCTTGCTAAAACTTAAGTACTGTAGAATACTTTGGTCGCTTTGTGAAGGAGGTTAAAAATAAAACTACCAAACAGCATACATAAGTACTCACTTATTTTCTTTTGCGACAATTTCAATTACTTTTTAATATTTCGCCTCCAATGAAGCTTCAAAATTTATTAATACATACAAACAAACATAAGATTTAAAGCTCTTTTGTTCTTTGTATTTTAAAAATTAATTTTTATTTTTGAATTTCAAAATTTAAGTATTTATGAAAGTTTTCTGAAATTTTACAGAATAATAATTTTTTATATAAAATTAAAAAGAATGAAAGTGTAAAATAAAATACTTTCCATATTTTTAGGGTAAACTTTTTCTTTCAATTTCTAGTAAAAATTAATAAGTTCTTTCAAAATGTATATATATACACGCACATCATACATAGAACTGTAGTTACAAAAGCTAATATATACTAGTGGTGCACCGATTAATCGGTATCGGCACCTTGCATGCCGATTAATCGGCAATGCAAGGTATTTTCCTAATATCGGCATGCCAGGTGCCGATACCGATTAATCGGTGCACCACTAATATATACACATCATTTCATACAACTTAATGTTTTCTTCATTCTTGAAAGCATCTATTTGTTTCTGAAGATTATCTAAAACTACTTTTTACTTTAATTAATTTTGTCTCTAATTTATGTTAAAACTTTGTTTTCATTATTTTTCACAATTTTATTTCAATTAACTAAAATGTTTTGTGGAAATTTACTTTGGCAGAAATAACAAATGTAATAACTGATTGTAATAACCAAGAAAGAACGGATACTAATGAAGAAACACGAATGTAAGAAGAGGACAGATGTTTGGACTCAGCCAAGCGAGTGTTGTTGGTAATTAAGCCCGGAATAGGTCCCCTAATAAAATAAATGCTTTTAATAAATTCAAACCAAAACCTTAATTTTAAGCCTTCCTACGAGGTTACAAAAAATATTATAGGTATGTAATTATACTCAATTCAGTGGCGGAGCAAGTGTCACGGGCCCCGGGTCAAAACTTATTTACGGGCCCCCTAAAGACACTTTTATACTTATACTCTGACATGCCTCGAGGGTTGAAAACTTCATTAATTTTAACAATAACTGAGTAACAATAAAGTTTAATGCAAAAGTGGTACTCATGTATATACACAGTGATTCACTATAGTCACTATACACACTACGGAACTGGGTCTGAAGTTCTGAACGCTAAATTAAGTCACTCAATTGAGCCTAAATTTCTTACGCACGGACTAACACAAGGCTTTGAAACTGCTTTAGCCTTATAATAACATACTTACTAACACAAGCAAAGATTGAAACTGGATCACAATATGATATATTTCATATGACGTCATAACAAAGCGCAGATTTCAAAATATGCCAAAAAAAAAAAACCCACATTTTTACGTTTTGAAGCCGTTTTCTTTCAATTTTTTTTAAATAATTGCTTTTTTCTTATAGATATAGTTAATATATAGACAAACAGACGTTATTTTAGGGTTTTTTTACTATTTTTAAAAAAGAAATGACAATTTTAAGTTTTAACTTTTACCGAGATTAAAAGTCGGCGAATTATTAATTTTCCTTGTCAAGGTGTTATCAACGACCCGGACCCCCCGAAAGACCTGGGCCCTGGGGCACTGCCCCGCCTGCCCCTAGCTAGCTCCGTCCCTGACTCAATTCGATATATACACTACAGGCGAGTCAAAAGTCTCCATACATAGGCAAAATGGTCATGATAAATAAATTATTATTTATTTTTTATTTTTTTGCAGGTGGTGCTGAGCTGAGATGACTCGGAGGAACGCATCCGTATGTGCATTCAGTTAATGTGCCCCATAGAGCATATTTTGTGACTTACAAGTGATTGCATAATAAAGTGACCATTTTGCCTATGTATGGAGACTTGACTCACCCTGTATATCAACCAAAACCAAGGTAGTGGGGCGGCATAGCTGCCATATCGACGTGAATTATTCATTTTTCGATACAAGCGTGAAAATTGGCACAGAGATAGCTAAATAGATTGTAAAAAGATTTGGATATGGAGGCATCACGAAATTTTATTATTTTCAAGATGGCGGCCAAGATGGCCCGAAAAATTGAAAAATATCAAAATGCTCTTAGAGTATCAACTTTGGTCTCAAATTGAAGCTTACAGTCAGAGGAATAACATCTACTGTATAAGTGATAGTGGGAATATTGATATTTCAATCTATAAAATAGGTTTATAGAAAAAATTGAAAAATATCAAAGTGCTCGTAGAGTATCGACTTTGGTCCCAAATTGAATTGATTGATATTTTATTTACACAAGAACAACACATCTACATGCTACGTATCACTACTGAGAAGAACAATTCCCCTCACAAGCACATAAGGCCGTACATGGAAGTTCAGCCTTTCTGCAGGTGCAGCGCTTCATACATCCTTTTGTGCACTTCCATGAAACCAGCTCTTGACAGGCCTTTGATGCCTCGGGTAGGTTCGTCCAGTGTGGTTTCGTTCTTTCTACCAGACGCTCTCTGGTGAAGGTTTTGAACTGCTTCTTGCCAATCATCTTCACCGTCTGGACAGCATCGACCTCTGCAGGACCTGCAATTTCCTTGGAGTCGAGAACAAACAGGTCCAAGCTTTCTTCCTCGAATGGGTTGCCAAGATCTTCTATCACATTAACAAGGGAGATGACATCTTTGGTAAATGCGGTCTGCACACTGGCTGTCTGATCGTGGTGCCGTGTGTCAATTTGCATTCCCCTGTGCTGGTGCCCATCTTGGAACTCGTATTGCCGCGGCAATTTCTGGTCCAGCAATCATCCAACGCTGAAGGGCACTTGGGTTGTCCGTAAGGCCAACAGCTCCACCGTCCCCTTTAATTAGGGCGTTGTTCTGCTCATGTGCTTGGTCAATTGGGATTGAGGAGAACACTTTCTGGGTCTTCTGAACTGTGAAGCTGCCAGCCGTGAGTTTTGCGGCCACATCTGGGTGCTTTGTTGAAAGTTCAGCCATGTCTTTCAGGTGAACTGGGATCCACCTAGCGTAGTTGGTGCGATCCAGAGCGTGGAACCAGGGAGCGAGTTCAGTCAGGGCGTCGAGATACATGGTGAATGATGCTTGCCGTAGAGAACACACGTAGACGAGTATCAGAAGCTATTTCCAGCACGGTTGCCCAATACTGAAATTGAGGATATGCATGTGTTCTGTTATGGCACCAGTCTTCAAAGTTTTCTGTCTCCCCTGCCTCAGCTGGATGTATCTGACAGCTTCTGTTGTATGCTCGTTCTTGTAAGATGTATAGTGCAGATGCGGTTACCTGGTGTGCTCGTCTTGTACGCGTGATGTGGGCTGCGTGCAAGAACGAATCAGCTGTCCCTGGTGATGCGATCTCGGCTTGCACTAATGCATGAACCCAACCACTTCCTTGCAGCCAGTCACCCAACATTTTCAGGGCTGCCAACTCGATGTGGAGACCACCAAACATCACTACTAGTTTGTCTTCCCCGTAGTTCTCTGGCCACTTCCACTGAATCTGCTTGGCCAAGGCAAACAGGGGTTGGTCGACGGTGATTACTGGTGTCTGCCCTGGATTAACATGTTCAATACATTTTCGCACAACGTCCATTGAATGTCGGATCATGGCGGTTGTGTGTGCTCTCTCAAGGAAGAGTGGGAGCAAAGAAGTGGGGCATATAACTTTAATCGAATGGTACCCTCATCATTGTTTTCGCCACAACACAATTTCATCACACGCCAGGCGACATCGGAAATGCAGCCCCGATGACGTAGCAAAACGTAATGGTATCCTCATCCCCTCCTTATCGCCCCCACAGCAGTGACACATTCAGAGCGACAAGCACAAATCAGTCGCTCTCTGATTAAACGTAATGATTTCCCATCCCTCCTGACCCCAAGCACAGTGTGATTTAAACATGCCGCAACAAAATTAAATTAGTCCTGCTTTATACCAACAGTGTTTATTAAATAACGTTACTAACAATCGCAAAGGTTGGTGATAGATATTTATAATTGATCGGTAAAAGATGTGGATACGCTTCATTGTCTAAAAATTAACACTAAATTAATACCAAGCTATTTCCTTCAGAGTTGAGGAGGTCCCTTGTCGGGCCTTTAATTTGGGAACACTACACATTCTGCCTTTCCTATTTTCCAGCGTTGTCTGGGTGGTAATTGGGTTTTGTTTGAGGTTTGGTACCAGTTTTTCGATCATTTTCCATATGTAGATTATGGTATACCTCTCTTCTTCTTTCCAGAGTACAGATTTAGTTTGCCTAGTCTTTCCCAGTAGTTGAGTTCTTTGCAGCCATCAATCTTGGCTGTGAAATGTCTCTGCGTTTCTTCTAGTTTATTAATTTCTTTCTTTTTATATGGGGACGTCAAAACTGAGCAGTATTCAAGTTTTGGTGTATCAGTGTTCTCAGCAGAGGAATCATTACTGTCTTCTCCTCCTTTTGAATGTTCTTAGTTCCTGTCCCGCGACTCTTTTTGCTTTGTTTATTGCTATCTGATTTTGTGTCTCGAATTTGGCATCTTCGATCATTATTATCCCCAAGTCGACCGCTTTCGTGCTTCTCTGAATTTCTTGTCTATCTGGAGCATAATATGCAGTCTGTTTAAGTTCCTCATTTCTACCATATCTTAAGAGCTGAAATTTCTCGGTTTAAAATAATGTCATATTGTTGTCTTCTGACCATTTGTATATTTTGTTTCTCTCTCTCTCTGCAAGGCCTCTACTTCGTTTGCATCGCTGTTTTTTCTGCTGATCTTTGTATCGTCCGCAAATGATGTTACTATACTGTTGCTGTTTACTCCACTGTTTATGTCTGTTAGCATGATAATGAACAGGAGTGGGACCTGGATAGGCCTGTTCAAAAATCAACTTTTTCTTATTTTCATAGGTTTCTGTACATTTTCCCATGCTTTTTGACCTGAAAAAGCCGAAAATCACAACTATTTTGACCTAGGATGTTGGGAAGCATTGCCGCATGGAGCTTTAAATTTTCTGCCTTGAAATCGGCCAAAGCGCCAATTCCGGGGTCCCTTGAATTATGTTTTGCACTTTAACTTTTGATCTAAACAAGATAGAGCAACAAATTACAGTAGGTATCAAATGAAAGAGCATAAAATTAATAAATAATAATAATAATAATAATAATAATAAATAAATAAATAATAATAATAATAATAATAATAATCTATCATTTTTCAGGAAACAACAGAAACTCAATCAGAATCTAGAAAACCATCTACAAGTTACAACTTCACAATGGCATTAAGCAAGGAGCTGAGGGAGCTCCGTGGGCGCACAGTTGATATCTCAGAACCTCCACGTACTGTCCACAGGCAGGTGTCAACTGGGCCATCTACCAGATCTCTCACTGAAACTTTCCTGGTTGGATACCCTTCAGCTTTTATCAGTGGTTCCCAGCTTCCCACCAACAGACAGGCGTTCCAGTATTTCCTTAATCTTCAGAATTTACCGGAAAATGCAGGGAAGCCCATGGTTCAAGACCTTGCATATGAAACAGTTGAATCTATCATCCCATTCTGGCAGATGGCTAGGATCAAGACAATGACCAAGTACAACGCAATGAAGCTCTTCATGAAACTACATGAGAAACATCGTGCTCTGGTGAAAAGCAAAGGAAGAGCAAGTAACCCTGGAGGAAAAAGAGGAGCATTTGTGCTGGAATTAGACAGCCTGTTCGATATAGGAGCTCCAGATGCAATCCAGGAAATACAGAACAACAGACTGTTATCCAGAGAGAAGAAAGATGAGGATATCAGGTTCTACGAAGACCAAAAGACTGAGAGGAAAGGTCATATGTCTGGTCATGACAAGATTTTTGAGACAAGATCCCTGCAGCAAGCAGCGAGGAATGAAAGACTGCAGCATAGACAAGAACAAGGTAAAACTAATTACTTTGAACGTTACAAAAAGTTTTAAGTTTTACTCCATTGCGATATTTAGCATGTACTTAACAATTACTGTCTTAACATGTTGTACTATTTTACAGCTGCAGCAGAACAAGAGGCAGTTGTTCATGTGGATAACATTACCTGGGGTGACTCAACTGACAACGACGCTAACACAGAGGACATGGATTACCATCAGCCTCGTCCTGGATGTTCTCACCATCAAGACACTGTGACTAGTGTGACTTTGACGTTTCCAAGGAAGGTCATGGAATGTGATGTCATCTGCAATACAGCTGATCGTCTTGGTTTATCAGACAATCAAGTTACTGCCATGGTTTCTGCCACCTTGAAAGCTGGAGGGGCTGATCTGGATAACTTCGTCATCTCAACCTCAACAACACGTCGCAACAGAATGCTGTCCAGGTATAATATCAGCCAGAGTCACATGTCCAAGTTTTGTGAAAACCCCCCACAGTACGCTGCCTTACACTGGGATGGAAAGTTGCTCAAAGATGTCTTGGGCAGTGAACCTGGAAGTACCTCAGAGACTTTAGCTGTGCTAGTGTCTGGTCCACCTTCATACACTGAAGGAAAGTTATTGGGAGTACCTGTCATCGACAATTCTTCTGGCACAGCTCAGGCTGAGGCTTCAATCGATTTACTGGAGACATGGGAACTTACGGATAATGTTACTGCCCTTGTTTTTGACACTACATCCAGTAACAGTGGAGTTCACAGAGGAGCTGCCAAACTGCTAGAGAAAATGCTGAACAAAAAGGTGTTTTATCTGGCCTGTCGACATCACATCCTGGAAATCCTAGTAGGAGCAGTTTGGGAGAAGCTGTTTGGAAGGTGAAGGGGCCAGATAATCCCTGGTTTGAGCATCTGAAGGATGTTTGGACGGACTTGTCCAAGGAAAACCCAAAGATGCTGGCTATCAACAGCAAATGGCTGAAGGAAAAGAAGAAGAACAGTGAAGAAATACTCCAAGACATTCTAACAGCAGAAAGGCTTCCAAGAGCCGACTACAGGGAAATGGCTGAACTGACAGTCATTGTTCTTGGAGGAACGCCTCCTCGAGGTATTCACTGGAGTCTACCAGGCGCCATTCATCAGGCCAGATGGATGGCCAGAAACCTGTACTCCATGAAAATGCTGATGTTTGCAGATCAACTTGAGTACGACGAAGACACTGTATCAAAGCTGGAAAGACTCACACCTTCCTTGCGCTGTTCTACACTCCTATATGGATGATGTCAATGTCTGCTGCAGATGCTCCCGTGAATGATCTAAGTCTAATCCAGGAAATGTTGAAGTACAAGAAAACTGACCCAGAGCTTGCTGATGCAGTACTTAATAAGATGGAAAACCACAAATGGTACCTGACGCAGGAAGTCGTGCCATTTGCCCTGTTCAGCAGTAGATTGAGTGACACATTGAAGCACGACATTGCTGCCCAGTTACATGCCACTGAGAAGCCAGACAGCTTCAGAACAGGAAAGCTTCTATTCCAGAGAGTCACAGCTAAGACCACCCTGGTTGATCTCATTGGCCCAGAATCACATTTCCTGCTGGACACACTGAACATTGGATCCGAGTGGCTTCTGGAACCTGTCACGTCTTGGCCACAGAATGAGGACTACAGAAAAGCGTTGGACTATGTTAAGAATCTGAAAGCGGTGAATGACATTGCTGAACGTGGTGTCAAGATGATGAGCGACTTTGCAAATGTCATAACAACAGATGCCAAGCAAAGGGACTATCTCCTTCAAGCTGTGGAGTTCAACAGACGCCGCTTTGACAGCTTCAAGAAACAAACTCTCAACAACTGACTGTGTAAATGTCATTATGAAATTAATTATCATGTAATGCTTTCACTTCTTGATCGATTAGACTTGTGACAAAATGTTAATCTCAAATTTGTGTCATGAATAAGGCGCCTTGTCTGCCTTGAGTGTGAGAAAACGAATTTTGTGATATTTCTGAAATCTTTGTATGTACCAATGTGCCATTTCTTGTTCCAAGACTATCATAATTGTATAAGTTAGAAAGAGGATTAAAAACACTTTAATTTGGTGCCTATTTTGTTGCTCTATCTTGTTTAGATAAAATGTTATAGTGCAAAACATGATTTAAGGGACCCCGGAACTGGTGCTTTTGGCCGATTTCAAGGCAGAAAAATTAAAGCTCCATGCGGCAATGCTTCCCAACAACCTAGGTCAAAATGGTTGTGATTTTCGGCCTTTTCAGGTCAAAAAGCATGGGAAAAAGTACAGAAACCTATGAAAATAAGAAAAAGTTGATTTTTGAACAGGGCTAGTGGGACCAGCACTGTACCTTTTGTCACTGAGCTGCGTACTTCTGATTCTGATGATGATACACCTTGAATTCTGATCACCTGTAGTCGATTTCTGAGAAAGTTGTAGATCCATTTTCCCACTCTGCCTGTTATTCCCATATGTTTCATTTTATGTGCTATTATACCATGATCGCATTTGTCGAAAGCTTTAGCATAATCTGTGTATATGACATAGTTTTCATTGCCTTCAAGTGCATTTAGGATATTGTTATAATGTTCTATAAGTTGTGATAGGCATGATCTTCCTGATCGGAATCAGTGTTTCATTTTCGTTGAATCTTTCCAATGTCTCCAAGAAGTCAGATTTTCTCTCCGACTTTCCTTTCAAAAATTTTGGTGAGGTGAGACGTCAAGGACACTGGTCTATAGTTCTCTGCTTGAGATGTATCTCCTCAGTAGTATAACCGCAAAATGTTAGAGTGCAGAGCAATTGCATAATGTTGCAAGAGTGCTACCCCCACCCCCTTGGTGCCAACCTCCACACCCATTTGTTGCCAGGCACCCCCTTTTGTTGCCAACTCGAAAATGGGGTTGCAAAGGGTATGCAACCTGGAGTTATCCCCCAAGCAGAACCCCCCAAATGAGTGCCAACCTTTACTGCCAACCCCAAAATGTGGTTGCAAGGGGTATGCAACTGAGTTATCCCTCAAGCTGAACCCCACAAAGGGGCATACCTAACTTAAGGGGCCTCTTTTGGGGAGAAGTTGGGACGGCCTCACCCCCCAAAGGGGCAGAGAGAGAGAGAGAGAGAGAGAGAGGAGGGGTTCTTCGCCTGACAGCTGTCAGACGCATATGAGGTCTTCAAGGTCGATGGTCGATGTGACCAAGAAAGAAGATAGTGAAGAAGAGAAACTGGAACAGACGAAGAAATGGGAAAGAAATAGAGAAAGAGTGGAACAGAAACGAGAGCGTGAGTAGAAGAAGACAGGCGCCCGGGCTCAACCAGGCACGCGCAGGCGTTAAGAGCAGGCTCTTTTGTAGATTTGGGGATCCGAACCCCGAGGCCTACTAACCTCACAAGGAGGAAGCAGGCCCCCTAAAAAAGTGACAACAGATGCCGATAGCAGAACCACCGACACCTTCTCGGAGGATGGAAGAGAAAAGATCTCTACCTCCAGCGAGGCCACACGACAATCGACCAATCGACCCTCCGATCCAGGTCTTCAAGCCACCCCACCGCTCTCTTATATGCCCCTATTCAGCCAGTTGGCTTAGAAGGTTGAGTTGCCAGTTTTCGCCATGTATTTAACTATTCATATATTAATCAACCAGTTGGTTTAGAAGGTTGAGTCGCCAGATGCGCCATGTATTTAATTATTCTTTATATTCAGCCATTTGGTTTAGAAGGCTGAGTTGCCAGATAGCATTAATTATTTATTTATTCCATGTATTATTCATCCGTCAGTTGGATTATAAAGTTCTGTCAGCTTCGCTACTTATTTATTTAAAGCATATATTGCAGTTGGTTTAGAAGACCGATTTGACAAATAGCAATTAATTAATTATTCTGAAAACCGAAACAAGTGATATAATCGTGTTCAAGGAATAAATAAAACACCAATACAACGTTGTTTATTTTAGCTGAATTAATGAATATACAATGGGATATATATATATATGATCAAATAATAGAACGGAAAATATATAATCATACAAAGCATAGTATTAACAAGATATTAGTACAGGAAAAATATATAGTTATATTAATTATATATAATCATACAAAGCATAGTATTAACAAAATATTAGTACAGGAAAAGTATAGTTATATTAATTATATTAATCAAAACTTAGTATTAACAAAATATTAGAAAAATATACATATATATTAAATTATATTCAAAATTTGCAAAACGTGTAATCATATTATTACGGGAAACATACAAAACGTATAATCATATTACAGTAAATATATATATATATATATATATATATATATATATATATATATATATATATAGTCTTTACGTTCTACGGTGCAAAACGCTAAATTCGCATATTATAGTATATATCCACATATCGGCATTACTTCGTACATGTGGTAAAACCGTCCAAGCATCACTTCACCGTTTAACTGATGCGGCGGTCTATACTCAATATAAAAGGCTTTCATATCGTTTAATACTAGTTTTGTACCCACTTTACACTCGGCGGGCAAGTTGTCTTTAAGCACAGCTAGAACACAATCAAAAGCACGCACAAAAACGTCATCGTTAACTATAACATTAAATACAAGTTTATAGTCATGCCTTTCAAATCGGGGATTTTTTCTTAACGTCCCGAACTTTTCAATCGTGAACTCTTCTTCACTCGACATAGCGGGATTGGAAATATTCTACCAAATCGTAACGACACCTATCCACTATATAGAGGTACAGCTCTTCAGGCTGAACAGTGTAGGCGAACTCAGCTCTGTACCTCTCAAGTGCTTTGTACCAAAGCTCAAGATATTTCGAAGAATCTAAACCTTTTAAATATGCATCCAGATCTAGGCCGTTCTCCCCCTGTTCATTCCTACATTCAACAAATCCGTCGAGTAGAGCGGTGTAAGCGTAGTCAAGTACCGTGTCAAAATAAATCATGTCTGTAATACGCGCGTCTAATATAGCTTCAGCTTACGGAAGCCGACGATCTCAAACATTCTGTCGAGGCTGAAGCGGCTTCGTGTAGGGACAAGAACGTCATTATCAGCTGTGTTCTTCCACATCAGTCGTATATCAATGCATGGTTGTGCGTTATTCACACTCAATGTACAGACAATGGTATATGAGGCGGCGTCACTAATCACATCTCTTATTGTATCTACGTCAGCTGGTATTTTATAACGGTCCTCAGCCAAAGCTGGGCACAAACCGTTAATCCGTTAATCGTTAATTAACGAAGTTAACTTTTTCGTTAACGATTTAACTTTTAAGTTAACTTTGAAAATCATTATCGGACTAATTAACTTCCGTTACATTTAACTTCCGTTAACTCAAGTCCGTTAACCCAAAAAATTCATAAATAAACGTTTAAAAGTTTCTATTATTTTCAAGTATGACAACACCAAGGTCGCCAGGGTGAGGAAAAGCATGGAGGGTACAGTCGAGGCGGCCATGAAGCAGTAGTCCAACGAAGTGGGCAGCAACAGTGGAGGCAGCAACAACGAGGAGGAGGAGGAGGATGACTTCTTCAGTGCTGTCATCCAGACAAAAGAGCAGCAGAAGCCACAGGTCACTCAAGGGCAAGGCCCAGAACTTGGTCAAGACCTGGCTGGAGACCAACTCCAAGGACTTGCTGACAGATGCTGCCTTCTTGGGTGAGCAAGTGTTGGTGGACTTGTTCATCAAGTTCAACACAGCCATCCCCTCCAGTGCTGCAGTGGAGCGTTTGTTCTCTATGGGCAAGGACATCCTGAGGGCCAAGAGATCATCCCTGTCTGATGAAAACTTTGATATGCTAATTTTCATGAAGGGCAACATGCATCTCATGGACAAAATGGAGAACGAGAAGAAGAGGGAAAATTAAATTATATATATATTGTGTTTTTCATTTTTTTTATAATAAAAGTTAACGTTAACGGTTTATCTGTAACTTCCGTTACATGTTTAACGAATTAACGGATTAACGGTTAACGAAGTTAACTTTTTGGTTAACGGATTAGCGGTTAACGAAGTTAACTTTTTGGTTAACGGTGCCCACCACTGTCCTCAGCCCACCTCTCAACTACCACGAAGATTTTATGCATCTCCTCAAGACTTAAATAAATAACGTTGCGTTTGCTCGCATGCCTACAGATCGTTTCAAGCACACAGTTAATGGTGCCGGTTTCTCGCCTGAACACGCGCAACGACTTCGTCACGGAGACGTCGTACGAGGCGTTGAAAATGCTTCTCAAAGGGAGTTCCATCGTATTCGCACGTTCACACGGATCGAAATGACTATGACACAACCACTCGGCGCAAGCTCTGAGATGACTATGAGCCACAGGAGGCAGGCGGGTAGGATCGGTTCGATGGGCGGGATGAATCACCCTGATGAAACGTGAATGGGTTTGTTCGAACTCGTATGCTCCGCGTGAGTCACACCATAATCTAATGAAACGTGTACGGCGCTGATCGAATCGTTGTATCCCATTATATTGGGCAGGTGTCTTGAGAAATTTTCCGATACAAGAATTAATTTCGGTTTTAATGTTTTATCACTTCCCCGAATACGCACCAAACATTTTCCTTCAGGGTAATTTTCACGAACTAAACATTTTTTTAAATGTTTTATCTCTCCTAAACATCTTCACA
This sequence comes from Bathynomus jamesi, assembly GCA_023014485.1. Taxonomy (NCBI): domain Eukaryota; kingdom Metazoa; phylum Arthropoda; class Malacostraca; order Isopoda; family Cirolanidae; genus Bathynomus; species Bathynomus jamesi. The sequence goes on along the minus strand of JAJOZX010000222.1, from coordinate 1,759,948 downwards.
AACCGGGGCGCTATAGAGAAACATAAGTTCATATTTATCCTTTTTGTGTAACAGGCGATACTCATCCCTAAAATCTGTTAAAAACTCACACAACCCATTAGCCACAACCTCACTACAAACCTCATCATGATATATATTAATGTAGTGGTAAAAATACTTAAGATTGTCCATGATGACAAGATTTACATTTTCAGCCGTAGGGTACGAGTAATCGGTACGGTGTAACATGATATACCGTAATACCGCTTATCACACCACTCATCCACAAGACTCACTACCCATAACTGTTGTTTATCTTCTGATCGTGTTGCTTCTTCTACCTCGCGGTATATGTGCGCCTTTATAAAGCTTAGTTCTATAACATACTTCAGTACATCGTCTGTACTGCGAAATCCTACAACCCCCTCGCCAGAATATCCGTAGAGTATTTGAATAGCTTGACCCTTCGCACGATTCAATGCAGCCTTAAAAGAGGCAAAGGAGGCGGGAATAGGGAGTTTTTCAGTATCCACTACATCTACGCACTTTGCTGAATACCATTTCATAAATGTTGAACACGCGATATTAAAGGTGGCCATTTTCTTCTATGCGAGAGAATACACGTCTGAGCTCAAGGGTATACAGAGATCAACTGAGTACGGAAGGGTAGATGCCTGCTCAGGTTGCGGCATGATTCACGTCGCCGGGGCTTAACTTTTTACTGTACACACACACACACACACAAAGTAAAACGCTAGTTGAAACATGATTTATTTAATAAACGAAATAATCAGGATGTACATAGTTACAAATAAATACGTGTAATAATTAAGTTAGCAATAGACATATCAAAGATTATGGTATCCAAAGGGCACGGTGTTATAGGTACCAGGCACCTGGTAGCGTTTCCTGTAGGTGTTACGGCACACCTTTGTACCCCTAAGTTCCTTCACGCCCCCAGCTTCTGCGCCCGAAAATTGTGGGTGCCTACAGTCAGTTGGGGCGGACGGCCGCCCTCATCATCCAAGCACACTAACTCCTTCAGCGAATCAAAGTTGACGACCCGCCGATTCGCTTGGTTAAGCGTGATACCCTTAGCCTTCACGATATACTTCGTTTCATCCCCTATCCTCACCCGTACCCCATAGGTTTTTGGCCCTGTTGACACAAACGAGTCGGCGTATCCGTTGTCCCCATACTCATCCTTGATCTCGTCAGTTAGCTCACCGAGGAACTCCCCAATAGCAGGCATGTATTCACCACTCCTCGCTGTGAATATCACGCTATCTGTATCGGCATACAAAACCCGCCGCCCAAGAGAATGCAATGGGCCCCAAAGTTTGATGCGCGCGTAGGCTGTTGTGAAGCTGGCTACAGGAATGTTTGTAACCCGTGAGGTATCTGTAGCCAACTCAGTATTGTACTTTATTATGTAAGTATTACCCACGTTCACAATCTCTATGACCTCTTTATCGGGTGCGTTGGCGTAATCCCAGACTTCACTATAACTTTGTGCCAAATGAACGTTCCCTTTACCGGTATTCTGTGCAAATTTTCCCCAAAGACTGTTTAGGCACAATTTTGCACTAAAGCGCTTGCCAGGGTTCTTTACAATTTGGGCACGATCAAGCTGTATACCCTCGTGGTCACGGTAACGCTGGATATAAGACGTTTTTTTATCTTCGGTTTCAACCCCCCGCGGATATCCTGACGCCTCAACCTTATCCTTCAAAAATGCGTTTATATATGGTGTGAAAAGGTTGGGTAGCCATGGCAAACGGCTAGGGCTAGCTCAGGGCTTGTGTATACACCTCTGATCTTGCGCTGGTGGGGTGTATGACCACAATCACCATTGTTCTCTTCCGCGCACTTCACACACAGGGGAAACATGAGTTTGTGATCTATAACGACGGGTAAGATCGGCATCCATAAATCGCTAGGGGGGAGCACGTCTACGAAAGAGAGGCCGAAATAGTACCCGTTCAAATTTCTTGAAAAATCGTTGAGGGGGGGTAGGTTGATAGACGACGGTACTAACAATCCTATCCCCGTCGTCTATCAACATGATGGTGCTCCTTGTCACTATGCCAAAATTGTTCAGGATTATCTAAATGGACGTTTTCAAAATCGCTGGTTCGGACGCGGAAGCAACAGACCTTGGCCAGCGAGATGACCAGATTTAACCCCTTTAGATTTCTTTGCATGGGGCTTTATCGAGTCGCACGTCTATCAGACGAAGATTACGAGTCTTGAAAACTTACGTACACGTATACGAACTGCTGCAGATAACATAACCCCGCAAATGCTCCAGAATGTGTTTAGAAATGCTGCGGAACGATTTGAGCTGTGCAGGAATACTGATGGGCGTCACGTCGAATCCTACTCTTAATTATTTAATAAATGTTACCCTTTATCATTTTATGATTGAATTTCATATAATTTCCAAGTGCTTCACAAAAATAGATCCTGACTTTATGTACACTCTGTATTTAGACAGTGGGTTCAGGAATTCTATTAAGTCTATATAAAACCATAATATATATATATATATATATATATATATATATATACACACCTTACCTTATGAACCTTATGGTGTTTCGTGCGTTGGTCTCTCTTCACACGGTCAAGCTGGTGGCCACGCCTCTAGGTCTGGCTTGGTGAAGGAGCGAGTTGCTTTCTTGCGCTCTCCACCGTACATAGCCAGGTACACCCGGCTCATCTGGTACCGTCGTGAGCCAGGTATCTAGTCTTATCTTGAAGACTTCAACTTTGACCCCTGTAACGTTTCAGAGGTCCTTTGGAAGCTGCTTAAAAAGTCTTGGCCCCCTGACAATCAAGCTATTTTCCTTCAGTGTTGAGGAGGTCCCTCGTCGAGCCTTCAATTTGGGAATACTACCCATCTTGCCCTTCCTATTTTCCAGTGTTGTATGAATGGTAATTGAGTTTAGTTTTAGGTTTGGTACCAGTTTTTCGATCCTTTTCAATATTTAGATTATGGTGTACCTCTTTCTCCTTCTTTCCAGGGAGTACAGATTTAGTTTACGTAGTCTTTCCCAGTAGTTGAGTTCTTTGCAGCCATCAATCTTGGCTGTGAAATGCCTTTGCGTTTCTTCTAGTTTATTAGTTTCTTTTTTATATGGGGACGTCAAAACTGAGCAGTATTCAAATTTTGGTATAATCAGTGTTTTTAGCAGGGGAATCATTACTGTCCTGTCCCTTCTCTTGAAATGTTCTTAGTACCTGTCCGGCGACTCTCTTTGCTTTATTTATCGCTATCTGATTTTGTGTTTCGAATTTCGCATCATCTGTCATTATTATCCCGAGATCGATCGCTTTCGTGCTTCTCTGAATTTCCTGTCTATCTGGAGCATAATATGCAGTCTGTTTAAGTTCTTCTTTTCTACCATATCTCAGGAGCTGAAATTTCTCGGTGTTAAATGACATGTTGTCTTCTGACCATTTGTATATTTTGTTCGTGTCCCTCTGCAAGGCCTCCACGTCATGTACATCGCTGATTTTTCTGCTGATCTTTGTATCGTCTGCAAAGGATGTTACTATACTGTTGCTGTTTACTCCGCTGTCTATGTCTGTTAGCATGATAATGAACAGGAGTGGGGCCAGTACTGTCCCTTGTGGTACTGAGCTGCGTACTTCCGATTCTGATGATGATATACTTGAATTTTGACGACCTGCAGACGTTCTCTGAGGAAGTTGTAGATCCATTTTCTCACTTTGCCTGTTATTCCCATATATTTAATTTTATGTGCTATTATACCATGGTCACATTTGTCGAAAGCTTTAGCAAAATCTGTGTATATAACATCGTAGTTGTCATTGCCTTCCAATGCATCTAGGATATTGTTGTAGTGTTCTATTAGTTGTGATAGGCATGATCTACCTGATCGGAATCCATGCTGATTTTCGATGAATCTTTCCCGTGTCTCCAGGAAGTCATAAATTTTCTGTCTAACTTTCTTTCAAATACTTTGGTGAGGTGGGACGTCAATGACACTGGTCTGTAGTTCTTTGCTTGAGATCTGTCCCCTCCTTTATATAGAGGGACAATGTTTGCTCTTTTCAAGATGCTCGGTATTTCCCCGGTGTCTAGGGATCTTCTCCATATCCAGTATAAAGGTGTAGCTATTCCATTTTTACAGTTTTTAATCAATAATGCGTTCCAACTGTCCGGACCTGCAGCTGAATGTGGTTTCATTTGTCCTATAGCTCTCGCTACATCTTCTGGTGTAAAATCAAAGTCTGTTATATACTCTCCTTGCAATTCCTCTTCAAAGAATGCATTTATGTCAGGTACCGCTTTGTCACTTTTTGGGGTACTGAAAACTGATTCATATTGAGCTCTCAATGTATCAGATATTTCTTTTGGATCGTCGGTTAGTTCATTATTTCTCGTCCTTAAGGGCCCAATAGCGGCGCGCGCTTTTGTTTTCTTTTTTGCATAGCTATAGAAGTATTTTGGATTTTCCTTTATTGCTTCTACCGCCTTTTCCTCTTCCCTCTCTGTATGGTCCTTAATCAGGGCTTGTATTTCCCTATCGATACCCTCCAGTTTTTCTTTTATTGCTTTCCTGTCATTATCTCCGCAGTTGCTTAACTTCGCCTCCACTCTCTTTTGCCTCTCTAGCCAGCTCCTCTTTCCTTTTGGCTGTGATTTCGGAGCATATTTTTCTAAAATTCTCAGCGTTTTTTCTTCCAAGGTTGTTAGCATTTCTTCAGTTGTTTTATTCTCGAAAATTGTTCTCCATTCTATTTGGGCCATGTGCGATCTGATTGCTTCCCAATTTATAGTCTTGGAGTTTAAGTTAAAGACCCCGAATTTACTTTTTTCCTCAATATGTGTAGTCTTTTAATGCTGTCGTCATATTTGTTGATATCTCGATTAAGTTGTCTGAGATAATGGTTGGGGTTATTTTTATATCAGCAATCAAGTTCGTGTTATTCGTGAATACCAGATCCAGGCAGTTATTTTTTCTGGTATTTTCTGTTATCTCCTGTGTCAGCATAAACTTGTTTGTGAGAGCCATCAACATTTTTGCTTGCTCCTGGTCTTCTCTTGTGCCCCCCTTGTCCTGGTGAATATATATATTCCTATCCACCTTTTTGTATTTTATAAATGAGAAGTTAGTCTCCGCAGATCATTATATTGGGGGATGGAGTGTTTATGGCCTTTATTAGCTTTCTGATGTCATCAATGGCCTCCGAGAATTTTTCGGTTGGGGTGCTTGGAGGTCTATAGATGACTATTACTATCACGTTTAGTTTTTCTATTTTCACTGCTAGGAGTTCCACATAGTCTCTGTCATATGACCTTCCTGTACATATATAGCACAGCCACCTTTACGTCTCGTCGTTCTATCACAATTTCCTTAGCAATCTTTAAGATGAATTTCTGTGAGGCATGCGATGTCCGCCCTTGTTTCGTCCATAAATCCTTTCAGGTACGAAACCTTATTAAGTGATTGATTTGGTCTTATTCCTTGAATATTAGCCAGGACAATTTTTATGTTCTCTGTTTTTCGTTGCCCCTTGCGCATTTCAAGTTCGTTTTCCTTCGATATCGCTTGATTCGTTTACCTATGATCCTCCGAGAGAGATCCGTTTCCGCCTACTTGTACTGGTAGCTTCTTGCCCAGTAGCAGTTTGGCTCGGGGGTTTCCAGCTGTGTCAACTGCATGTGGATGACATTTAGCATCCGTAACGTGTCCGCGATGTTGAAAAAATTGTCTTGTTCGCTTATTGTGTTCTTATTGTTGTTCCTATTGTTGTTATTTCTATTGTCATTTAAACTTTTTCCTTTGTTCTTTGAGTCCGTCGGGAGATGTTGATAGTAGCATTTTTTCCCGAATTTGCAGGTTCCATATGTTGCGTTAGTCCTGCAGATGTCTGGGTGGTAGAATTTACATCCGTCTCCAAATTTACAATGACCATTATTATAGAAGAAATTGCATATTGGGGGATGTTCATATATACACATTGTCCTCTTTTAAATCTACAATTATCTTTTATATAATACCTGCGTATAATTCCTCCCCATATTTACTCTTGGCCTTTGTTTTTTGCTCCTTATTGGGGGACAGTTTCACTCCGTTTTCTTGACTGCCCTCTTGTCTTGTCCTATTTGTGCTAGTTGTGTTTGTGCCCTTCGTTGCCCTTATGCTGTGTGTTGTCTTTACACTCTTTGTCGCCTGTGTGTTTTCGGCCTCGTTTTGTGACGGTATTTGATTTTTTTCTATTTCGCCTTTCTCCGTTTCTTCCGTTTTCCACTGTTCTTTGTTCCCACTTTCCTCTTTCATTCTCTTTTCGTAGTCTCTTTCTGCTTTAAATACTATAAAAGAGTTTAATTCGGTCAAGCAGTTTTCGCAGAAAATTTTTATCCCATTAAACTGCTTTGCGTTCGTTATAAGGGATATATTTTTCATCTCCGCATTCTAGGCATTTAAAATCAAAAAGTAGCTGACAAAAATCACCTCATCGCCCCCGTCTCATCTGTTGCATCCTTACAGATACCACAGAGTTGCGGGTATGTATTAATTTCCATGTTGGTGAAGTGAATCAAAAATGGTATTATGGGAGGTATTGGGTGGGGGATGACTCAAGCTGGGTGAGGGAAAGAATTTTCCGTTACTCCGGGGGCGGGGGATGGGGGATGTCGCATGCTGTATACTTCTCACTGATTGGTCCTCTCGAGTGTGGCTGTGGGGGATAATGGGGGGATATTTGCGGGCACTTCAAAAACAAAACTTTCCTCACAAAGAGACTCTCGGAAAAAAAACAAATACTGTATATATTAATTCACTTTGTTTTTATTTACTTTTTTTGGTATATGCCGCGATTTTTACTTTTTTAAAAAGAAATACCACTATGCACTATCAATTAACTCGCAATATCGGCACCGTTTAAAACTGATTAACTGCAGGATTTTTACTGTAATACCGCTTTTGTTCGGACTTCGATCGAAACACGTGTAACCGTCACAACAGCAAACAAACATATATATATATATACACACACACACAATCCTTTTAATCAGGGCAACTGCACAATGAAAAGGCGTTTTTTACCAGTGCATCTGGTAAATATGACCAACAGGTCAAAATTATAGTACAATAATTATACAACAGTGAAAAAAAAACGGAAATGAGATCGTCATTTTTATGGCTAATTATATGCGTAGATTACGAAAATAACACTCATTTATTTGTATCACCCGCTGATTTTATGAAAATGACTATTTCATTGTATCATTTTGAGAACCACTGGTTCTCTGAACGCATCTTTTACATTTTGTTCAGTCATGCATATGCTGTGGTGGTGGTGGTCGGCTCTGTGTTTCCACTTTGATTTTATGAAAAATTCCTTTCATTAATAATTTAAAACAAAATTGTCAGCCATATTTTATCATAAATCGGTGCTATAAGTTAGTATTATCGAATAACAGCTATCAAATTATGTATATTTCACCGACAACGTCTCTATTGTGTGAAATTGCAAATTGATCTATCATTTTCTTATTTTACAGGTTTTTATTGATGTTATGCTACAATGCCTAGAGTGTGCAAAAATTCGCCAGACAGTTTTTGTTATATTTGTGGGACATTAACGTTAAAACAGTATAAAGGAAGACGACTTCTCATGTGAAAAAGCTTTATGAATTATACTTCGCATGCAAAGTTGGTGATCAGGACAAGCACTGGGCGCCTCATATCTACTGCGTGAGATGTACAAGCTCGTTATCTGCATGGTTCAAAAGGCACCGGTCCTGGTCTGGGATTCGGTGTCCGAATGGTATGGAGAGAGCCGCTGGACCATTCAACTGATTGCTATTTCTGCTTAACGAACATCACAGGTTTGAATCTTTTATTTTTCTGAATATACGTCAAATTTGGTGTTTCTAGCACATTTTAGCATATCCTGCTCTGCATAATGTATTACACAATTATGCTATCTTAAGTAGTCAACAATGTCTATTGTCTCACATTACAGGTTGCAACAGAAAAGGGAAAAAGGCTATAGTTTACCCAAATCTTCGTTCTGCTATGCGTCCTGTGGAACATTCTACAGATATACCCATCTCTCGTCCTCCAGCTGAAATGCCGACCGATAACACAGACTCTGACAAATCGAAATCAGACGGCGAATGCTATGAAGCTCAAGTCGAGTCCAAGAAAGAACATCTCATCACGCAGCCTGAACTCAATGATTTGGTCCGTGATTTAATACCAAGCAACAAAGTGAACTGCTGGCCTCACGTCTACAAGAATGGAATCTGCTGGCGGAAGACGTACGAATTACAGCATTCCGAAAGCGCTCCTTGGATTTGCAGGAATATTTCACAATGAAGAACAATCTTTGTTATTGCATTGATATACATGGTCTGTTCGATGCTCTGGGTTTGTGCTATGAACCGAATCAGTGGAGATTGTTCATTGATGTATCTCTGTACAGTGTTAAGGGTGTAATGCTACAAAATGGGAACAAAATGCCTTCTGTTCCGATCGCTCATTCAGTCGTCTTGAGAGAAACGTATGACAATGTTGTTTTTATTCTGGACTGTGTAAAATACAATGAACATGAATGGCTTATTTGCGCAGATTTGAAGGTTGTGGCTATTCTCAATGGATTGCAAACTGGCTATACGAAATACATGTGTTTCCTCTGCAAGTGGGATAGCCGAGCAAGGTCTGAACACTATACACGCTCAGTATGGCCGCCGCGAGACAATTCCTCACCTGGATCTCACAATGTTATTCACGAACCATTAATACGAAAGGAAAAGGTTATCTTGCCGCCACTTCACATAAAACTAGGGCTGATGAAACAATTTGCAAAGGCTTTGAAACAGGACAAACCTGCCTTCAAATACCTAAAGGAAAAATTCCCAAAAATAAGTGATGCCAAGATTAAAGAAGGCATATTCGTCGGCCCTCAAATTCGCCAACTCATGCTAGACGAACACTTTAAAACGGTGATGGATGAGGTTGAGTTGGCAGCCTGGCGTGCATTCAAAAACGTGTGCAGCAGTCTACTAGGAAAGACTAAGTACGACAACTATGCTGCACTTGTGGATCAACTTATCAACTCATACCAACGTCTCGGATGTAAGATGTCATTGAAAATTCATTTGCATTCACATCTCTCATTCTTTCCGGAAAACGCATCTGCTGTTAGCGACGAACACGGGGAGAGATTCCACCAGGATATAGCCACAATGGAGAGCCGATACAAAGGGAAGTGGAGTCCTGCTATGCTGGCCGATTTCTGCTGGAATTTAAAGCGTAACCAATCAGAAGCATCACACAAACGCCAGCATAAATACAAATAATGAGTTGAAAACAATATAATACGAGAGTTTTATGTTAATTTTGTGCATATATGTTGAAGTATAGCAATAATTAAACTGTTCCATATGATAAAGCCTCTCTGTTTATCAATATATTCTTATTTTTTGGTATAAAGATTTTAAGCAGCCATTACAAAAAAACGACGTGATAGAAAAAAAATATTTTCAGATTTGGAATCAGCATACTCGAAATATTAAGAATGACTGAATGCTATTCGTTTTTTCCTGAACCGAAAATTTGTTGTACAGTGAATTATGATACGCATCACATCCCTGCTGCTCATCTTTCCACAAAAAAAAATAAAAAAAATAAGGTTGGTAGATAAATGAGTTGGGGTCCTAGTGGTTATTCCTACCATCAGTCGTGGTTCATGGTTCGGATTGTACGTCCAAGGTAGGGATGGAAAATAACCGAAAAGTGTAAAACCGGTCATCACCGTCGCTATATTCTTAAAGCCGGTTTTTACCGGTTTTCACCGATGGGATTCTGTATGCTTTTTAGGGAGGTAAATGATCAAAATATTAAACAGAAATAAGGTTTTAATTAATTCAATCAAGTATGTGTAACAATGTAACATTTGAACTAAAAAGTTTATTATCGAACTTGATTTTTGAAATAACACTCGAGAAAACAAAGAGCATTAAGTGTCTGATCTGACATTTTTGATCGAATCTTTGTGACGAATAAACAAGCAGCTGAAAACACACTCTCGGACTCTACGCTGGTGGCTTTTATTGTAAGCAACGCCTCGTACATTCGATCCAAATTTTCGCTTCTATTCAAAGTAGCTTCAAAATATTTGAATTCATTGTTTACGTCAAAGGTCTCAGAAGAATCTTTCTTGGGTTTCATTTTCAGTTTGTTCATTTCATACATGTACTCGTTCATAAGTTGATCGTCATCATTTACTTCACGACCTGAGCTGCATTGCGAATCTTCGAGTTTCGAAGCAATTGATTGGACTTGGTCGTCTGTTTCTGAAATCTGGCAAGCTTCTGGAAAAATCCTCTTAAATGTATGATCTGCATACTTCTTAAGTGCTTGTCTTGAAGGAAAGAGGAACGGTGCTGATGATTCATTTTTCAAGACTTCGGGATTGTGGAGAAAACTCAGCAAGGCGACAGCTTCTTTTTGTCTTCTCGATGAGTAGCGATCAATGAGACACTGACGTAGTTCAAAAGCTAAAGGATTGTTTTTGCTTTCAAATTTATCCAAAATGAACTTCATGGAAGATTCAGCTTTGAGCAAATTTGCATCTTCGGAACAGAGTCCCTTCAAAACAATTTCCAGTGGACGAAGCGTATCAAAGAGGCTCTTTAGAGCATTCCATTCTTCATCTGAAATCGTCTCTGTTGAGCGTATCACTCTGAGGGCCTTTGGAATGCAATTTTTGAGTTTCAAAAATCTTTCTCTCATGGCCAAAAGACTGTTCCACCTCGTTCTACAGTCAAGGATAAGCTTCATTTCCTTTCCATTAAATTCATCTTAGACAAAATCCTGCAATCTCTCATTTTTCAAAGGAGATTTTCGAAATATGCGTCAGATTTTTCTCACCTTATTTATTACTTTTAAGTAATCTTCTCGAAGTTTTGGAAGAACAATTACGTCATCTATGTCGGACTCAAAAATTGTATCAGTGCATAAAATTTCACACTCATCTTCGCTTAACTCATGTGCAGTGTTCATCTTCTTCGATGGCTTCATCTTCAGGGGTAGGGTCACTTTCCCCTTCAACTGATTTTTCAGCAGTTTTTTAATACAAGATATCCGAAACCGCGAGATGTATAGCATGTGCAATGCATTGCTGGTGATCAGGTACTATTTCTCTTCAAAATTTGACCATTACTGAGGCACCGTCGGTGGTGCAACCCACGATATGCTTATCTAGGTCCAAGCCAAAGTCTTCCAATCTTTTCCTAACGATTGAAATAGTTTTGGTGCTATCGAGAGAACCATTTATTTTCATGAGACCAAGAGACCAATGTTGATTTTCATCATGAATATTAATATATCTTTGGTTTTGCAGCAAAGATGTATACTCATCCATAGTTAATGAATAGCGGATTCCTTGTCTCACATGATACTTGAAGTAGTTGACCAATTCATGTTTCTTTTTCTCATAAAAACTAAGCACCATTTTTCTGACACCACCATGGGAAGTTGGATGAGGCTTGTCGTATTTAATCTTTCTTAGGCTTTCTTGAATGAATTCACTTTTAGCAATTGATTGGAAACTCAGTCCATCTACACACGCAAGTTTCGAAATTTCCTCTTCTATGGACTTTTTTTTGCAAAAACTCTTCCACTGTTCTTTGTTTCTTCAATGGCTGATTAATCTGGTCGATGTTTATGCCATGAATATTTTTCATGTGGGATGATAAACTTGAAGTAGAACCTCCACAACACTTTAAAACTTTGTGACATGTCATACACTCTGCTTTTTCTTTATTGTTACGAGTGAAATGATACCAAGCATTTGATTTCTTTGACATGATGGAGTATTAACTCTTAGAATCTTAACTGATCAATGTGCAATCATCCACATAACATTCAAGACTGAAGCATCAATTATTTACACTTATAAACAAAAAAAGAACGATATGAAACGATGCAAAACGTAATTACTATGTTTTTAAACGTTTGGAAACGTTTGTTTCATAGAAAATGGACCAAAGTGATCGGAGACTTGCGCAAAAATGTGAAAACCGGTTCTTATCGTCGGTTTTGGTGATGATTAAAAATTTTGATCACCGGTTAAAAACCGGTTTTTTAAACCGGGTTCCATTTCTAGTCCAAGGTGAAGCAACGAGCTTGTCATTCGTCAAAATGAACAATTCAGGTTCTCCTGTTAACATCTCGTTTCAGACTTATCTGTTTCACCAATCTTTCAGAAACACAGTTGCATGATCCACCTTAAAATGAATGTAATACTAAAATCTATCAGAAAACATTTTATTTACTAAGTGAGAACTCAAATAAGGAAACCCAAATGATTGGTTCCCTCCAAATTTTATAATATATAAATATTAATCACAAAGACAATGCAAATGAATATTTATCTTCCTTTTTTCCTGAAATTTAACAATGTAAATAATAAATTTTATGAAAATTGTAAAATTTCATAATTTTAAAGTTACTCGCCTTGTTCTTATGTGTTTTTTAAATAAATATTTAACTATTCAATACAACATTTTTATTACAGGGGAACTATAATAAACTTTAAAAAAATTCTATTTTATGTTTCATCTCTGACATGGAGGGAAAATCTAGTCTAAAAAAAAAAAATTTATATATATATATATATATATACTTTAAGTTTCTCTTCTGTCGGCTGAAGAGGAGGACTAAAGAAAAAGTCATGTTTAGTGATAAGTCGGGCTTCAAGATCTTTACCAGCCCATTAAAAGACAATGAGGAGACTTAACGGCAGTAATAAGAACGATCCTCGCTACACTGAGGACACCGTTAACCCTCCCCCCCCCCACCTGCAGTAATGGTGTGGGTTTTTTTTCTGCAAACGGTCGGGAGAACAGTACTTCCTGCCATATAACACGACAATGAATGCATCTCGTTATAAAGACGTTTTGGAAAAGCCATCTTCTCAACTTTGTTGAAATTCATCAAACTCCAATTTTTTACCATGACTTGGCCCCTTGTCATAAGTCAAGAATGGTGACCCATTGGTTGCTTGACCATCATATTAAGATCCCAAAATGACCAGGCAACAGTCCCGATCTCAATCCCATTGAGAACATGTGGAAAGTAATGACGTATAGGCTACAAAGTCACGACACTAGTAGTATACCTAAATTGAAGGAAGTTCTCAGAAATCAGCGTCCATTACTGTAAAAGCACTTTTTGATCAACCAATTTATTCAAATGATTTTCACTTTTGACTTTCACAGCATAATATATTGAATTAAGTATGAATTTAGGAGTTACATTCTCTTTTAAATTTAATTTTACTTTTTCACCTACAGATTTACCTATGCCTTCACAAAATACAGAATTATGTTCCCGGAACACTTTAGTTAACTTATCAATTGAAAATCGAGAAAGTTTTACGATTTACACATGAGAGAATGCCTAAGAACATAACCATGGGTGAAGTAAAAGCGACGGTTTGCGAGCTGAAAAATGGAAAAACGGCAGTTGTGGATTGCATATAGGAGGAAATGATTAAGTATGGAGGTTTGAAAGGGTTAGAGTGGTTGTGATGCATATGAGGCGCTCGGGCGAATACTGTAGAAGCGAATTAACCATTTGGGATTTTGGTTGATTCGCCTCTATTCGCCCGAACGCTTCGTATGTCAGAATGCATAGAGAAATGAAAGTGCGACTGAGGAATGAAAGAAAGCAATATTTGTTCTACTCTACAAAAGGAAAGGTGAAAGGAATGAATGTAAGAAATATAGAGGTTGACTGTAGTTGGGGGACTTTGTAATTTCGGACCATCAGCAGTGGGTCATGGTTCAGACTATAGGTCTAGGTAAAGCAACAAGCTTGACCTTCGTGAATGAACAATACAGGTTCTCCTTTTACCACCTCATTTCTGACCCATCCCTCACCAATTTCTCGAACCCAGTTGCATGGTACAGCGGTACCCCACTATAAAGAAGTTTATTTAAATTATAACCCAAATAAGGAAACCAAGTGGTTCCTTCCAAATTTTAGAACGCATAATGGTTGTAACACAAATTCACACAAATATTTTCTTTTTCCTGAAATTTAACAATGTAAATAATAGATTTTATGAAAATTATAAAATTTCCTAATTGTAAAGTTACTCGCCTTGTTTTTAGGTTTTAGTTTTTTTAAATAAAGATTTACCTATTAAATACAAAATTTTTATCATGGGTAACTATGATAAACTTTAAAAAAACTTATATTTTATGTTCCATCCACGACACGAAAGAAAAATCTGGTGTGTGTATATATATATATATATATATATATATATATATATATATATATATATATATATATATGAAAATTATTTCACGAAAGTGACACGTGAAAAATATTTATGATGAATAAAACCACGAAGGGAAAAGAAACAAAGTGGTGCTCAAGCGCTTTCGTCTAATGACATCCTCAGGAACACTCCTCAGTGTTCCTGAGGATGTCATTAGACGAAAGCGCTTGAGCACCACTTTGTGTTTCTTTTCCCTTCGTGGTTTTATTCATCATATATATATATATACACAGGGTGTCCATAAATGATTACCCTGATTAAAGCAAGCTATAACTTTTAAATAAACCCTCGTATTCAAACAGTTTTAATCATAAGTAGATAAACATACAAAGTTTTGATACATAGTTAATGAACTTAATAAGCTTCCACATGTGCACCCCTAGTGGCACGTAAAATGTCTAAACGGTATTCACACTCACGCCACACATTTTCCAACATTTGTGGGTTAACTGTTGCAATTGCATCCGTAATGCGTTCTCGCAATGTCCTGATATCTGGAACAACTGTTGCATAAACCAAATCTTTAACATGACCCCAGAGAAAGAAATCCAGCGGGGTAATGTCTGGTGATCTTGGGGGCCATGGGATTGGCCCGTCCCTGCCAATCCATCGATTTGGAAATGTTGCGTCGAGAGTTTCACGAACAACATGCGCCCAATGAGCGGGTGCCCAAGGACCAATTATCTGGTCATGCATTAGTCCACACCAGACATTGATCTTCGGACTGCCCCGAATATGCTCCCTTACAGCACGTGGGTTTTCCGATCCCCAAATACGCACATTCTGTCTGTTGACTCTACCACTAAGATGAAACGTAGCCTCGTCTGAAAAAAAGACACTTAACAAGAAGTCATTATCCTCGTCAATGGGCTAGTTTTTTCGTAAAAAATTCTCGTAGTTCCCCAACTAACCGGGCAACTTAAAGTCAACCTTTAAACCTCAATATTAACAATGCAATTAAACTAAAACCCTGTTTAATTAAATAGTGGCCTACCAGAACTAGGTGTAAGTAATTTAATTAAAATACATAACTAAGGTAAGAGATTAAAACTAGGTACCTAGAAGAAACTCGAACCGGGCTACAACAGCCCTAACTAAATAATTAAATGGCTGTTATAGCCTCTATTAAAACTTAAAGGCAATGTAGCCCTAACTTAACTTGAGTAAAACCTTAAACCTTTAAAAACAAAAACTTAAGGGCAATACAGCCCTAGCCTAACTTAAACTGCAAAACCTAGGTCTGGGAAATAGCCCCTATAAATAAATAACTTAGCAGTGTGCCAAATAGTAACTTAAAACTTAATAAAATTCAAATCTGGAAACTAAATGAAACTTATGGATTAGTTAGAAACAGAAAGGGTAACGTTCAACTGGCAACTTCATTTTTGGTAAGTCTAAATTAATTTTAATTAATTTAGTTTGACCATAGTTAGTAATCTGGCTGCCCACCAAATTTTAACCTTAAAACCACTGCAGCCTACAGTGAAAAAGTCTGTAGCTATGTTGACAATGTCCAAATGGGCCTTTATTATTTCTATAATTACTGTGTCTATTTAAAGTAAACTTAGCCTTAATATTGCACCTAAATAAAAATAATTTTTCAATAAATTTTTCAATAGTATGCGACAAATGTGATAAAACGGAGACAAACGAAACGTTTTGGTCGTTATGTGTAAATAACTATTGTGAGATCTTATTTCTATATAATTTAACTTTATTCTTACTATATGCTTATACTTTCCTAAATGCTTAATTTTTCTAGTATTGTCAAGCATTATTTCACTAATTTACTAATTATTAAGAGATTTTGTAACGCTTTAAAACCTAGGATTATTTTCGTTATGCTTTCAAATTTATTAATTCTTTTCTCATCTTTTTCAGATAATGTGAATTTTGTTGGTTAAAACCTAAATGGCCTGATTATTTAAATGTATTTGATTAACGTTACAATTATAACAATTATCATCATCATCATCATTATTATCATGATTATTATTATTTAGCAGATTAGTTGTGGTTAACTCGATGTGACTTCGTGCATCTTGGAAAATGAAACGACATTATCCATCAGGAACTGAAAAACGGAAAAAGAAGAAAAGAGAGGAGGAGAAGCTTTCCAGTAGCACAGGTGAGATGTGCCACTTGTATATTCTTATGATTACAGTTCAGGCAACTAGGTTAGGTAGACCATCAAGCTAGGCAAGTGCTCAGGAATCGTGTAGAGTAAGCTAGTCTCTGTAATATTTATAATATTTCGAAATGTGAAATTTAATGGATCACATCACCAAATTCTGTTCACACAGATCAATTATCAAACAAGATAAGAAAGAGTATTTTAGTAAAAATTAACAGAATATGTAATGTTATGTTCTTCTCAGGAGCACCACTGAAATATTTGGAAAAGCCATCCTCAGCAAAGCCTGATGAGCATCATGAGCCAACAGCAGCCCCATCCTCTATGCAACCTCAAACACCAGTAGAAGTAGAGCCTGATGAACCAACAAGTGGCCCATCTTCTGTTCAGCTTCAAACACCACACACAGGCATTTCTACTGAGCAACAAGAACCAAGATCTGCTCCACCGCTTGATCCGTATGACTGGCCAGTTGTCCTGTCAGATGCCTTGAAGACAGATCTGGTGTCTCGAGGACCATTTCAAATCAGTCCAGATTTCACATTCCCTAAAAGAGAGGACGGTAGAAGCGTTCATCACCATTACATGTACAGAACATTAATTAATGGGGAAAAAATAAAGCGAAGCTGGTTGATGTACTCTAGAAGGAATGATGCTCTTTACTGCTTCTGCTGCAAGTTATTTTCAAGGAAGTCGTACAAACTAATTACGGATGGACTTTCAGACTGGATAAACGTTGGTTCGCTTCTGAAAGGCCATGAAAATAGTTCAGAACATGCAGATAACATGGCAACATGGAAGGATCTGGAACTGCGGCTAAAAACTGGGAGGACCATTGACCAAACTGAAATGTCATTAATGAAGGTAGAGCGAAGACGCTGGCGAGATGTTCTCACACGTCTTGTAAGTACAATCCAATCACTGGCAGAGAGAAACCTTGCTTCCAGGGGGTCTTCCTCTACATTGTACAATCGAGACAATGGCAACTTCTTGAAGGAAGTTGAGCTGCTTGCCAAATTTGATCCAGTGATGAAACAACACATCAGCAGAGTCGAAAGTGGCCAATATAGTCATTCAAGTTACCTAGAAAACATCATTCAAAATGAGCTCATTGGGTCCATTATTAGAGGAGAACTGTCGTGCACTCTATGTTCCATGTGGGGCTCACATTCTGAATCTTGTAGTGGCTGATGCAGCTAAAGCTTCCACAGATGCCATCAGATTCTTTGGCAACGTACAAAAATTGTACAACCTTTTTGCAGCAGCTACACAGAGATGGACAATCCTAAAGAAGCACGTGAACATAACATTCAAGTCTTGAAGTGAAACCAGGTGGGAGAGCCGGCTTAAGAGCATTGAGGCTGTGCAATACCAGAGCCACAACATCAGAGAGGCCCTGTTGGAAGTCAGAAACAATGCCACAGATGCCATAGCCAGGACTGAAGCACAAGCACTTGCAAAGGAGGTAGGGTCTTATCGCTTTCAGATATGCACAGTAGTATGGTATGACATTCTTCAAAATCTTCATGCAGTTAACCATGTGAGCAAACTTCTGCAGTCTCCTACAATGCAGTTTGATGTGGCAGTCAACTTCCTCACAAAAACAAAAGACTCACTCACCAGCTACAGAAACACAGGTTTTGCTGCAGCACAAGTCGTAGCTAGGGACATATGTGAGGAAATGAATGTGGAGGCTGTGCTGAAGGAGAAGAGGCTCAGATCCACAAAAAAAGCACTTTGCTAACAAAGCTCCTGACGAACCGTTTACAGAAGCCTTAAAGAGGCTGGAAGTCAAATTTTTCAATGTGGTGGTGGATTGTGCCAATGTATCATTGCATGATCGATGCTTTGCATACTTTCATACAAAGTAAACAATTTTTATGGTTATCCAGTACTCAAACTTATCCATTGGTAAAAAGGATTGTTGGCGTAATATTTCGCATTCATTTATTCCAAAAGAAAGATGTTTTTCTATTTTCAGTTTTGTTCATCATGTGGAATAAAAATAAAAATTTGCAGTCTTTACAATACACAAAGTAACTATTATTTTGTTTTTCTGTTACATAAACTAGTATCTTATTATAAAGGATATCACTGCAATATTTTATATACAATTATTCCAGAATAAAGGAAGTTTTCTTCGATTTTGAGTTTTTACATTAACCTTTACTGAAGTTTCTGTATTGGGCCATTGTCCCAAAAGTGGGACGCCTATTTTTTATATTATAAAAATATAAAAATTCTAGTTTAACCGTCATTTCACGTTTAGTGGATCTTTCTAACATAACCCTTCCGGTGTCGGGAGAATGGGATCTAACCTAGGTGCGAATTTCTTAATGGTCCCTGGACTGTTTTCCCTCTTGTTTTTGGTTCATTCGTTTATCTGTATCCACCCGAAGAGGATGCCAGTGGGCATCGAAACTGTTGTGGAAATAAACTCTGTCTATTAGAGTGGGTTTTTATTATCCTATCTATTAGGAGTCAGTGTAACTCTAACCCGAGTTTACAAAGCTACCAAAGTAGTCTTCATCTTCCGCAGCTTATTATCCCATCTTTACATGGGATCGCTGTTTTTGGTTCGTCTTCTCCACTCTCCTCTGTCGTATACCGCGTCCTCCTCCAAGTCCTTCTCCCTGATGTCCGCCACCACACAGTCCCTCCATCTCGTCTTTGGTCTTCCTCTTCTTCTCCGTCCCGGCAACTCCATCTCCAGCACTCTGCGCCCCACATACTCCTCCTCTCTTCTCCTGACGTGTCCATACCACCTCAGCCTGGCCTCCTGCACCTTCTTAGATGCTTCCGCCACCTTCAGTGTTTCCCTTATATGCTCATTTCTGACCCTATCCCTCCTCGTCACTCCACACATCCATCTCAACATTTTCATTTCAGCCACATCGATTTTTCTTTCATTGCTCTTCTTCATTGGCACAGTCTCCATTCCATACAACATTGCCGGCCTCACCACTGTTTTGAATACCTTTCCCTTCAGTTTCACTGGGACCCTCTTATCACAGAGCACCCCTGATACGTTCCTCCAGTTCTTCCACCCCGACTGTATGCTACAGTTTATCTCTCTCTCTGCTCCCCCCTCTGCATCCACTGTTGACCCCAAGTATTTAAAATACTCCACCGTCTTAACACGCTCTCCACTCAATGTCACTTCCCCTCCTCGGTCCTGCTGCACATCACATCTCATATATTCGGTCTTCTTTCGGCTAATTCTCATCCCCCTACTTTCCAATGCCTCTCTCCCAATTTTCCAGCTGCTGCTCCACCTCCTCTTTCGTCTCCACACTCAACACAACATCGTCTGCATACATCATGCACCACGGCGCCTCCCCTCTAATCCTGTCCGTCAACACATCGAATACCACATTGAAAAGGAAGGGGCTCAAAGCTGATCCTTGGTGCAGACCAACTTCCACCCCAAAGCTCTCTGACACACCCACACCACTCCTCACCTTAGTTGTTACTCCCCTGTACATCCCCTTGATCAGTTTAACATACTTCTCCGGTACCATCTTTTCCCTTAAGCATCTCCAAACTTCCTGCCGTGGTATCCTATCATATGCCTTCTCCAAGTCAATAAAAACCATGTGCAACGCCTTCTGCCCCTCTCTGTGCCTCTCTGCCAACTGCTTCGATGCAAAAACTGCATCTGTCGTTCTCCTTCCCTGCATAAATCCAAACTGTTCCACTGACACTTCGTCTCTCAACCTACTCTCCACTATTCGCTCCCATATCTTCATTGTATGTGATATTAGCTTGATCCCTCTATAATTCGTGCAATCTTGTACATCTCCCTTCTCTTTGAATATAGGCACTATGATGCTGGTCCGCCACTCATCCGGAATCACCTCCTGGTCAAACAACTTCTGCATTAGATTCCACACCAGATCCACCCCCTCATCTCCCAGTGCCTTCCATGCCTCAGCTGGTATTTCGTCTGGGCCAGTCGCTTTGTTATTTTTCATCCTATTCAGAGCACGACTCACTTCCATCCTCCCCACTTGTTCTGTCATAGCTACATTTGGTAATCCATCCTCATAGAAAGATCTTGGGTTTTCTTTATTTAATAATTCCTCAAAATATTCCTTCCATCTATCCTTTATCTCTTCATTACTTAAATCTTACCAAGCAGGAACCAATATTCTACCGTATATTTAATCTAACATAGCAATTGTACAATCTGAGTCTGTAGATCGTTACCTTGCTAAAACTTAAGTACTGTAGAATACTTTGGTCGCTTTGTGAAGGAGGTTAAAAATAAACCTACCAAACAGCATACATAAGTACTCACTTATTTTCTTTTGCGACAATTTCAATTATTTTTTAATATTTCGCCTCCAATGAAGCTTCAAAATTTATTAATACATACAAACAAACATAATACTTTGTTTTTTTCTGTTTAAGGTGCTTCAACCCTGCTGGATTATTGACACCATTTTTTTTTTTTTTTTACTCCCCGATGCATTACCCCTTATTTAGCTTGAAAAAAAACATAAGACTTAAAACTCCCTTGTTCTTTGTATTTTAAAAATTAATTTTTATTTTTTAATTTCAAAATTTAAGTATTTATGAAAGTTTTCTGAAATTTTACAGAATAATAATTTTTTATATAAAATTAAAAAGAATGAAAGTGTAAAATAAAATACTTTCCATATTTTTAGGGTAAACTTTTTCTTTCAATTTCTAGTAAAAATTGGCAGAAATAACAAATGTAATAACTGATTGTAATAACCAAGAAAGAACGGATTAAGCCTTCCTACGAGGTTACAAAAAATATTATAGGTATGTAATTATACTCAATTCAGTGGCGGAGCAAGTGTCACGGGCCCCGGGTCAAAACTTATTTACGGGCCCCCTAAAAACACTTTTATACTTATACTCTGACATGCCTCGAGGGTTGAAAACGTTATTAATTTTAACAATAACTGAGTAACAATAAAGTTTAATGCAAAAGTGGTACTCATGCATATACACAGTGATTCACTATAGTCAGTATACACACTACGGAACTGGGTCTGAAGTTCTGAACGCTAAATTAAGTCACTCAATTGATTCTAAATTTCTTACGCACGGACTAACACAAGGCTTTGAAACTGCTTTAGCCTTATAACAACATACTTACTAACACACAAGCAAAGATTGAAACTGGATCACAATATGATATATTTCATATGACGTCATAACAAAGCGCAGATTTCAATATATGCCAAAAAAAACTACATTTTTACGTTTTGAAGCCGTTTTCTTTCAATTTTTTTTTAAATAATTGCTTTTTTCTTATAGATATAGTTAATATATAGACAAACAGACGTTATTTTAGGGTTTTTTGACTATTTTTAAATAAGAAATGACAATTTTAAGTTTTAACTTTTACCGAGATTAAAAGTCGGCGAATTATTAATTTTCCTTGTCAAGGTGTTATCAACGACCCGGACCCCCCGAAAGACCTGGGCCCTGGGGCACTGCCCCGCCTGCCCCTAGCTAGCTCCGTCCCTGACTCAATTCGATATATACACTACAGGTGAGTCAAAAGTCTCCATACATAGGCAAAATGGTCATGATAAATAAATGATTATTTATTTTTTATTTTTTTGCAGGTGATGTGCTGAGATGACTGGGAGGAAGGCATCCGTATGTGCATTCAGTGTAATGGTGCCCACATAGAGCATATTTTGTGACTTACAAGTGATTGCATAATAAAGTGACCATTTTGCCTATGTATGGAGACTTTTGACTCACCCTGTATATCAACCAAAACCAAGGTAGTGGGGCGGCATAGCTGCCATATCGACGTGAATTATTCATTTTTCGATACAAGCGTGAAAATTGGCACAGAGATAGCTAAATAGATTGTAAAAAGATTTGGATATGGAGGCATCACGAAATTTTATTATTTTCAAGATGGCGGCCAAGATGGTGGCCGAAAAATTGAAAAATATCAAAATGCTCTTAGAGTATCAACTTTGGTCTCAAATTGAAGCTTACAGTCAGAGGAGTAACATCTTCTTTATAAGTGATAGTGGGAATATTGATATTTAAATCTATAAAATAGGTTTATAGAAAAAATTGAAAAATATCAAAATGCTCGTAGAGTATCGACTTTGGTCCCAAATTGAATTGATTGATATTTTATTTACACAAGAACAACAACACATAACTACATGCTACGTATCACTACTGAGAAGAACAATTTCCCTCACAAGCAAATAAGGCCGTACATGGAAGTTCAGCCTTTCTGCAGGTGCAGCGCTTCATACATCCTTTTGTGCACTTGCATGAAACCAGCTCTTGACAGGCCTTTGATGCCTCGGGTAGGTTCGTCCAGTGTGGTTCGTACAGGCGGTCACCAGTCTTGGTCCATCCCCAGTTAGTGGGGCAAGGGAGATCTGGATTTGGTAGAAGTGTCTGTCCCCACACATGACCTCCCTGGTAGGTCGCCCTCTTCACATGCTGTTCTAGGGCTGCCCTTGTTGGTGGAATCAACTGCACGTTGTTCTTTGCAAACATCTTCCGTCGAACTATATGTATGTCAGAGCTGGTGCTTGTTCGGTCGTACAAGAGGATGACGAACTTTTCGATGGTAGACATGACATTCTGGTACAGTAATTGGTGCTGAAGAGACCTTCAGCAGCGCAGCTGTTAATTCCGGAAACACAGCCCAGATGGTCCAGGCAGTCTTCTTACCATGCCCAGTAAAGCTGGACACGGTGTCGCACCCAGTCAGAGCATGAAACATCGGCAATGCCTGAGCCTTCTGTCGGCCAAGCCCAACTGCTATTTCGTGTGCTGACAAGTACCGAAATCCCTTTCCAGTTCCGAATGCCAGCCAGAGTTCATCTCCAGGTTGCAGCTCCGGTACCACAGACACGGCCAACACCACAACGTCTGTGTCAACCGTCCGAAGCATGATCTTGCGGTGGCCATGCTGTGCAGCATGTGACACATGCAGCAACATGCGAGTGTCGGCTTCCTCATGGTGGCATGGAGCGAGTGATGCCAGATCATCCAGTGGCGGCTTACTGAGGACTCTCTCTCCATCGATGATGATTAGCTGTTTGCCCTCCATGTTGAACCACCGGAGGGCAGCTTCAGACAGGAACCTAAACAACTCCGTCTTGTTGCAGTCCACATGGAGGAAACTTGCCAAATTTCTTGGTATGGCAGTTGCAGCTACAACACGTCTGCGCACTCCTTGTCCTCGTTTTGTTCTTGCCATGCCTTTCAGCGAATCCTGCTTGTAGGTGTCCCACACTAGATCCAGGCGTGTCACTTGCTGCAGTTTTGTGGACAGGTAGGGAATGAATATCTGACTAGCATACTCATCAAAGTTCTTTGCAGCACCGGGCTTCAACATGTGAACTATGGCAGCCCCATCAATAACTATACAGGTTGTAACAGGAGCGTCAGCATGGACTTCAGATAGGTTTTCTAGGCATTGAAGGTCACTCTTAGTACCTAAGCGCAGTCTACCATCATCCCGTCCCTGGTCTGGCAACCAATGTACAGCCGCGAAAAGAGTCCGACGTTATTTTTCAGACACAACAGTTGGTGCTTCCCTTTACTTGCTGTCTTCGGTCTGGGGTTGACAAAAACGTTCAGCTTGTTGCGACATATGATGTCATCAATGGACTTCGTTCTTTCTACCAGACGCTCTCTGGTGAAGGTTTTCAACTGCTTCTTGCCAATCATCTTCACCGTCTGGACAGCATCGACCGCTGCAGGACCTGCAATTTCCTTGGAGTCGAGAACAATCAGGTCCAAGCTTTCTTCCTCGAATGGGTTGCCAAGATCTTCTATCACATTAACAAGGGAGATGACATCTTTGGTAAATACGGTCTGCACACTGGCTGTCTGATCGTGGTGCCGTGTGTCAATTTGCATTCCCCTGTGCTGGTGCCCAGTGGTGTAGTGCTAAATAAAGAAGTGAGGGAACGCATTTTGAAAGTGTTACTCAGATGCGGGGGGGGGACAATGGCGAGCCCATACAGCTGGGGGTCCGGAGGCACTGTAAGCCCCCCCGGAAATCTTTTGAAATCTGACCAATTTCAGGGATATTTTGAGGTCATATGCACTGGATATTAGGATATATTCCAAGGTTGAAGATGCAGTATTTCCAGTGTCATTAGATATATGACATCCAGTACGATCAATAAAAATAGCTAACAACTGGAATGATTAACTAAAAAAAGTTCATTGCCTCAGTCGAAGCTAAAAGAAATGAAACAGTTAATGATTCTTTCTCATATTTCTTCTAGGGGCGGGAATTAAAATTTCATGACGTTAGAGATTTGTAAGTTCGGATTTATTTGAAATAGTGAGGGAACGCCGTTCCGTCTACCAAAAAAAGTAAGGGAACGCCGTTCCCCCGCGTTCCCACAGCACTACACCACTGCTGGTGCCCATCTTGGAACTCGTATTGCCGCGGCAATTTCTGGTCCAGCAATCATCCAACGCTGAAGGGCACTTGTGTTGTCCGTAAGGCCAACAGCTCCACCGTCCCCTTTAATTAGGGCGTTGTTCTGCTCATGTGCTTGGTCAATTGGGATTGAGGAGAACACTTTCTGGGTCTTCTGAACTGTGAAGCTGCCAGCCGTGAATTTTGCGGCCACATCTGGGTGCTTTGTTGAAAGTTCAGCCATGTCTTTCAGGTGAACTGGGATCCACCTAGCGTAGTTGGTGCGATCCAGAGCGTGGAACCAGGGAGCGAGTTCAGTCAGGGCGTCGAGATACATGGTGAATGATGCTTGCCGTAGAGAACACACGTAGACGAGTATCAGAAGCTATTTCCAGCACGGTTGCCCAATACTGAAATTGAGGATATGCATGTGTTCTGTTATGGCACCAGTCTTCAAAGTTTTCTGTCTCCTCTGCCTCAGCTGGATGTATCTGACAGCTTCTGTTGTATGCTCGTTCTTGTAAGATGTATAGTGCAGATGCGGTTACCTGGTGTGCTCGTCTTGTACGCGTGATGCGGGCTGCGTGCAAGAACGAATCAGCTGTCCCTGGTGATGCGATCTCGGCTTGCACTAATGCATGAACCCAACCACTTCCTTGCAGCCAGTCACCCAACATTTTCAGGGCTGCCAACTCGATGTGGAGACCACCAAACATCACTACTAGTTTGTCTTCCCCGTAGCTCTCTGGCCACTTCCACTGAATCTGCTTGGCCAAGGCAAACAGGGGTTGGTCGACGGTGATTACTGGTGTCTGCCCTGGATTAACATGTTCAATACATTTTCGCACAACGTCCATTGAATGTCGGATCATGGCGGTTGTATTTGTGCTCTCTCAAGGAAGAGTGGGAGCAAAGAAGTGGGGCATATAACTTTAATCGAATGGTACCCTCATCCCTCCTCATTGTTTTCGCCACAACACAATTTCATCACACGCCAGGCGACATCGGAAATGCAGCCCCGATGACGTATCAAAACGTAATGGTATCCTCATCCCCTCCTTATCGTCCCCACAGCAGACACATTCAGAGCGACAAGCACAAATCAGTCGCTATCTGATTAAACGTAATGATTTCCTATCCCTCCTGACCCCAAGCACAGTGTGATTTAAACATGCCGCAACAAAATTAAATTAGTCCTGCTTTATACCAACCGTGTTTATTAAATAACGTTACTAACAATCGCAAAGGTTGGTGATAGATATTTATAATTGATCGGTAAAAGATGTGGATACGCTTCATTGTCTAAAAATTAACACTAAATTAATACCAAGCTATTTTCCTTCAGAGTTGAGGAGGTCCCTTGTCGGGCCTTTAATTTGGGAACACTACACATTCTGCCTTTCCTATTTTCCAGCGTTGTCTGGGTGGTAATTGGGTTTTGTTTGAGGTTTGGTACCAGTTTTTCGATCATTTTCCATATGTAGATTATGGTATACCTCTCTCTTCTTCTTTCCAGGGAGTACAGATTTAGTTTGCCTAGTCCAGGGGTGGCGAACCTTTTTACAGTCGCGTGGAAAAATCCACGTAAATCATAAAAAAAAATTCGCGTGCCCACCAAAGTTTATATATATTACACAAAGTCATAAACATTAAGTCTATTATTTTATACTCATTTTTTGGATAACAATTTTTATGCTTAGGGGTGCCAGGCAAATTTGATCGTGTGCCCAAATGGGCACGCGTGCCATAGGTTCGCCACCACTGGCCTAGTCTTTCCCAGTAGTTGAGTTCTTTGCAGCCATCAATCTTGGCTGTGAAATGTCTCTGTGTTTCTTCTAGTTTATTAATTTCTTTCTTTTTATATGGGGGACGTCAAAATTGAGCAGTATTCAAGTTTTGGTATGATCAGTGTTCTCAGCAGAGGAATCATTACTGTCTTGTCCCTCCTTTTGAATGTTCTTAGTACCTGTCCCACGACGGTCTACAACACCCATTGGGTAAGTTGTGAGAATTTCGATTAGGCAGCATCCTACATCACATTGCTACGGGAATTAATTCAACCGGTAGATTCCGTGAGAGGGTAGGGACTAAAACTCACGTTCTCACCCCTTAGCATGATGTTACCTCCCTGTTGAAACTCACAAGATTTGGGCGCCTTTAGAGCCCAATCTGCGACCTTCCATCTTCTACTTATTGCTGATCGCTAGCCCTATGGGTCGCCATAGGCACCGGGGAGACAGTTGCTCCGACGAGCCGAGGCATTGGGCGCGCGATTGATGGAAAATTTTGGCCCAAGACATAGGCCCTATGACGCGCTACTTATAAGTCAACGAAGGGGTTTATAGAGGGGTCTGCTGCCGGGCTAGGATCATCCCGGCCCTACCTTTTCATAAGTGCTTTCGGCCACGGTCAAACTTCGATAGGTACCCGGGGGACGTGGACCGAGAATTAATTGAACGGCTACAGAGGCTACGATGCGCGGCTTCTAGCTCCATCCTCAAAATTCTCCAGGTTTTCCCCGGTACACGCTTAGACTCATCGGCGATCCCTTGACTCCGGGAACCCAATACGAGGCCTATCCATTAGGCCTATGGCTCTGGGGGGAGAAGATTAGATAAGATGTCCCCCCGCTTCCTCCTAGCCTTACAAATTCATGGAATCATAGGCTAACCGACGTGGTGCAAGGTACGGTTTTCGCGTGTTGTCGTACCGCCCGAAAGACTTATCGGGTCCCCTTGACTCCGGGAACCCAATACAGCCTATCCATAGGCTTATGGCCCTGGGGGGAAGAAGATTCCCCCCTACTCCTAGCCCTACAAATGGAATCATCGGCTAATCGCCGCAGTGCAGTCGTCAATCACCTGACCAAAAAGAAATCTATCTACCATTTCATAGGTCCTTTCAGCCACGATCAAACTTCGATAGGTACCCGTGAGACGTGGACCGAGAATTAGCTGAACGGCTACAGAGGCTACTTTGCGCGGCCTCTAGCTCCATTCGCAAAATTCTCCAGGTTGTTCCCGGTACACGCTTAGACTCATCGGCGATCCCTTGACTCCGGGAACCCAATACGAGGCCTATCCATTAGGCCTATGGCTGTGGGGGAGAAGTTTTAATTTGAGATTTCCCCCTCATCCGTGCCTTACAAATACACGGAATCATAGGCTAACCGACGTGGTGCAAGGTACGGTTTTCACGTGTTGTCGCACCCCCGAAAGACGACCTATCGGGTCCCCTTGACTCCGGGAACCCAGTACAGCCTATCATTAGGCTTATGGCATGGGAGGAGAAGATTCCCCGTCGACTCGACTCCTAGCCCTAGAAATGGAATGATCAGCTAATCGACGCAGTGCACTGGGTCAACCACGTGACCGAAAAGAACACCTCCCAACATCGTAGGGGATGGGGGAACTCCTGAGCCCCGGACCCCTTCGTAAATTCCTTGGAAACCTATGCTGAGGGGGAGAAACCGGTCGTTCCCCGATACGGACATAGGACCTATACCGGGGGTAACTCACGACCCGCCATTCTTACTCCCACGACTCTTTTTGCTTTGTTTATTGCTATCTGATTTTGTGTCTCGAATTTGGCATCTTCGATCATTATTATCCCCAAGTCGACAGCTTTCGTGCTTCTCTGAATTTCTTGTCTATCTGGAGCATAATATGCAGTCTGTTTAAGTTCCTCATTTCCACCATATCTTAAGAGCTGAAATTTCTCGGTGTTAAAATAATGTCATATTGTTGTCTTCTGACCATTTGTATATTTTGTTTGTCTCTCTCTGCAAGGTCTCTACTTCGTTTGCATCGCTGTTTTTTCTGCTGATCTTTGTATCGTCCGCAAATGATGTTACTATACTGTTGCTGTTTACTCCACTGTTTATGTCTGTTAGCATGATAATGAACAGGAGTGGGACCAGCACTGTACCTTTTGTCACTGAGCTGCGTACTTCTGATTCTGATGATGATACACCTTGAATTCTGATCACCTGTAGTCGATTTCTGAGAAAGTTGTAGATCCATTTTCCCACTCTGCCTGTTATTCCCATATGTTTCATTTTATGTGCTATTATACCATGATCGCATTTGTCGAAAGCTTTAGCAAAATCTGTGTATTTGACATAGTTTTCATTGCCTTCAAGTGCATTTAGGATATTGTTATAATGCTCTATAAGTTGTGATCGGCATGATCTTCCTGATCGGAATCCGTGTTTCATTTTCGTTGAATCTTTTCAATGTCTCCAAAAAGTCAGATTTTCTCTCCGACTTTCCTTTCAAAAATTTTGGTGAGGTGAGACGTCAAGGACACTGGTCTATAGTTCTCTGCTTGAGATCTATCTCCTCAGTAGTATAACCGCAAAATGTTAGAGTGAAGAGCAATTGCATAATGTTGCAAGAGTGATACCCCCACCCCCTTGGTGCCAACCTCCACACCCCTTTGTTGCCAGGCACCCCCTTTTGTTGCCAACCCGAAAATGGGGTTGCAAAGGGTATGCAACCTGGAGTTATCCCCCAAGCTGAACCCCCCAAATGAGAGTGCCAACCTTTATTGCCAACCCCAAAATGGGGTTGCAAGGGGTATGCAACTTTGAGTTATCCCTCAAGCTGAACCCCACAAAGGGGCATACCTAACTTAAGGGGCCTCTTTGGGGGAGAAAATGGGACGGCCTCACCCCCCAAAGAGAGAGAGAGAGAGAGAGAGAGAGAGAGAGAGAGAGGGGTTCTTCGCCTGACAGCTGTCAGACGTATATGAGGTCTTCAGCCACCCCACCGCTCTCTTATATGCCCCTATTCAGCCAGTTGGCTTAGAAGGTTGAGTTGCCAGTTTTCGCCATGTATTTAACTATTCATATATTAATCAACCAGTTGGTTTAGAAGGTTGAGTCGCCAGATAGCTCCATGTATTTAATTATTCCTTATATTCAGCCACTTGGTTTAGAAGGCTGAGTTGCCAGATAGCATTAATTATTTATTTATTCCATGTATTATTCATCCGTCAGTTGGATTAGAAAGTTCTGTCAGCTTCGAAACTTATTTATTTAAAGCATATATTGCAGTTGGTTTAGAAGACCGATTTGACAAATAGCAATTAATTAATTATTCTGAAAACCGAAACAAGTGATATAATCGTGTTCAAGGAATAAATAAAACACCAATACAACGTTGTTTATTTTAGCTGAATTAATGAATACAATGATATATATATGATCAAATAATAGAACGGAAAATATATAATCATACAAAGCATAGTATTAACAAGATATTAGTACAGGAAAAATATAGTTATATTAATTATATATAATCATACAAAGCATAGTATTAACAAAATATTAGTACAGAAAAATATAGTTATATTAATTATATATAATCATACAAAACATAGTATTAACAAAATATTAGAAAAATGTACATATATATTAAATTATATTCAAAATATGAAAAACGTGTAATCATATTATTACGGGAAATATACAAAACGTACGGTATAATCATATTATTACAGCAAAACGCTAAATTCGCATATTATAGTCTATATCCACATCGGCATTATTTCGTACGATGTTGTAAAACCGTCCAAGCATCACTTCACCGTTTAACTGATGCGGCGGTCTATACTCAATATAAAAGGCTTTCATATCGTTTAATACTAGTTTTGTACCCACTTTACACTCGGCGGGCAAGTTTCCTTTAAGCACAGCTAGAACACAATCAAAAGCACGCACAAAAACGTCATCGTTAACTATAACATTAAATACAAGTTTATAATCATGCCTTTTCAATCGGGGATTTTTTCTTAACGTCCCGAACTTTTCAATCGTGAACTCTTCTTCACTCGACATAGCGGGATTGGAAATATTCTACCAAATCGTAACGACACCTATCCACTATATAGAGGTACAGCTCTTCAGGGTGAACAGTGTAGGCGAACTCAGCTCTGTACCTCTCAAGTGCTTTGTACCAAAGCTCAGGATATTTCGAAGAATCTAAACCTTTTAAATATGCATCCAGATCTAGGCCGTTCTCTCCCTGTTCATTCCTACATTCAACAAATCCGTCGAGTAGAGCGGTGTAAACGTATTCAAGTACCGTGTCAAAATAAATCATGTCTGTAATACGCGCGTCTAATATAAGCTTCAGCTTACGGAAGCCGACGATCTCAAACATTCTGTCGAGGCTGAAGCGGCTTCGTGTAGGGACAAGAACGTCATTATCAGCTGTGTTCTTCCACATCAGTCGTATATCAATGCATGGTTGTGCGTTATTCACACTCAATGTACAGACAATGGTATATGAGGCGGCGTCACTAATCACATCTCTTATTGTATCTACGTCAGCTGGTATTTTATAACGGTCCTCAGCCCACCTCTCAACTACCACGAAGATTTTATGCATCTCCTCAAGACTTAAATAAATAACGTTGCGTTTGCTCGCCTGCCTACAGATCGTTTCAAGCACACAGTTAATGGTGCCGGTTTCTCGCCTGAACACGCGCAACGACTTCGTCACGGAGACGTCGTACGAGGCGTTGAAAATCTTCTCAAAGGGAGTTCCATCGTATTCGCACGTTCACACGGATCGAAATGACTATGACACAACCACTCGGCGCAAGCTCTGAGATGACTATGAGCCACAGGAGGCAGGCGGGTAGGATCGGTTCGATGGGCGGGATGAATCACCCTGATGAAACGTGAATGGGTTTGTTCGAACTCGTATGCTCCGCGTGAGTCACACCATAATCTAATGAAACGTGTACGGCGCTGATCGAATCGTTGTATCCCATTATATTGTGCAGGTGTCTTGAGAAATTTTCCGATACAAGAATTAATTTCGGTTTTAATGTTTATCACTTCCCCGAATACGCACCAAACATTTTCATTCAGGGTAATTTTCACGAACTAAACACATTTTTTTAAATGTTTTATCTCTCCTAAACATCTTCACAAACCGGGGCGCTATTAGAGAGAAACATACGTTCATATTTATCCTTTTTGTGTAACAGGCGATACTCATCTCTAAAATCTGTTAAAAACTCACACAACCCATTAGCCACAACCTCACTACAAACCTCATGATGATATATATTAATGTAGTGGCAAAAATACTTAAGATTGTCCATGATGACAAGATTTACATTTTCAGCCGTAGGGTACAAGTAATCGGTAAGGTGTAACATGATATAATACCGCTTATCACACCACTCATCCACAAGACTCACTACCCATAACTGTTGTTTATCTTCTGATCGTGTTGCTTCTTCTACCTCGCGGTATATGTGCGCCTTTATAAAGCTTAGTTCTTTAACATACTTCAGTACATCGTCTGTACTGCGAAATCCTACAACCCCCTCGCCAGAATATCCGTAGAGTATTTGAATAGCCTGACCCTTCGCACGATTCAATGCAGCCTTAAAAGAGGCAAAGGAAGCGGGAATAGGGAGTTTTTCAGTATCCACTACATCTACGCACTTTGCTGAATACCATTTCATAAATGTTGAACACGCGATATTAAAGGTGGCCATTTTCTTCTATGCGAGAGAATACACGTCTGAGCCCAAGGGTATACAGAGATCAACTGAGTACGGAAGGGTAGATGCCTGCTCAGGTTGCGGCATGATTCACGTCGCCGGGGCTTAACTTTTTACTGTACACACGCACACACACAAAGTAAAACGCTAGTTGAAACATGATTTATTTAATAAACGAAATAATCAGGATGTACATATTTACAAATAAATACGTGTAATAATTAAGTTAGCAATAGACATATCAAAGATTATGGTGTCCAAAGGGCACGGTGTCATAGGTATCAGGCACCTGGTAGCGTTTCCTGTAGGTGTTACGGCACACCTTTGTACCCCTAAGTTCCTTCACGCCCCCAGCTTCTGCGCCCGAAAATTGTGGGTGCCTACAGTCAGTTGGGGCGGACGGCCGCCCTCATCATCCAAGCACACTAACTCCTTCAGCGAATCAAAGTTGACGACCCGCCGATTCGCTTGGTTAAGCGTGATACCCTTAGCCTTCACGATATACTTCGTTTCATCCCCTATCCTCACCCGTACCTCATAGGTTTTTGGCCTGTTGACACAAACGAGTCGGCGTATCCGTTGTCCCCATACTCATCCTTGATCTCGTCAGTTAGCTCACCGAGGAACTCCCCAATAGCAGGCATGTATTCACCACTCATCGCTGTGAATATCACGCTATCTGTATCGGCATACAAAACCCGCCGCCCAAGAGAATGCAATAGGCCCCAAAGTTTGATGCGCGCGTAGGCTGTTGTGAAGCTGGCTACAGGAATGTGTAACCCGTGAGGTATCTGTAGCCAACTCAGTATTGTACTTTATTATATAAGTATTACCTACGTTCACAATCTCCATGACCTCTTTATCGGGTGCGTTGGCGTAATCCCAGACTTCACTATAACTTTGTGCCAAATGAACGTTCCCTTTACCGGTATTCTGTGCAAATTTTCCCCAAAGACTGTTTAGGCACAATTTTGCACTAAAGCGCTTGCCAGGATTCTTTACAATTTGGGCACGATCAAGCTGTATACCCTCGTGGTCACGGTAACGCTGGATATAAGACGTTTTTTCATCTTCGGTTTCAACCCCCCGCGGATATCCTGACGCCTCAACCTTATCCTTCAAAAATGCGTTTATATATGGTGTGAAAAGGTTGGGTAGCCATGGCAAACGGCTAGGGCTAGCTCAGGGCTCGTGTATACACCTCTGATCTTGCGCTGGTGAGGTGTATGACCACAATCACCATTGTTCTCTTCCGCGCACTTCACACACAGGGGAAACATGAGTTTGTGATCTATAACGACGGGTAAGATCGGCATCCATAAATCGCTACGGGGGAGCACGTCTACGAAAGAAAGGCCGAAATAGTACCCGTTCAAATTTCTTGAGGAATCGTTGAGGGGGGGTAGGTTAGGGCCCACCAGTTTCTCAGGTGCACCTACGGGGTACGGATTGTTCTTCATCACGTAGGGGTATAAAGAACAGAAATCGTAGTAGTGAAGCTTCACACCCTCCGTAGGTGGAAAGTATAGCTTGAAGGGATTTGTACGCCCACCGAACAAGCTATCTCCGCATTTGAGAAGATCCAGTACCATTGAACGCTTGATCGTGTTTATTTCTTCACGGTACGCCCCGTCTGTCTCCATCCGTGCATCATACTCATGCTCCCACAAGACTTTGTGAGTGAACTGGGAGCCTATAAGTTGATCGCGGGTGTGCGTCCACGCAAGACAGTCGGCAGGGGATCTACTGTGGATATCTCCCACGATTCCACACTCAGGACGGGGGCATCCATGCCACCAGCAACCGTTAAAGGAGTACACAGTCTTCACGCCAGTGACACGGTTTTCACTTAGACCATCAACCCAAAAAACATGGCCATTAACCTTAATGGGTACTTCGCCCGTGTTGCGGGCATGCTTTATGTATACACCTGTCTGCTGTTGTAGGTGTATGAGCCAGTAAATAGCCTTTGCCCATAACTGCGGGGATTGTTTCTGTGAATAATGGCTAAGGTGTCTTTAGGCATGAAGTTATTCTTGAACACCGTAAAACATAATGATGCGATGGTGGTTGCGACTTGCAGCGGATCGCATTTGAAACGACATATGTACATCCTTCTAAAGGCCTGGAAACATACTCTAAGCACGCGTACATCATTCACGCAATAATGCTCACATGCATCAGCTATATTATAAGGATTACGTACATTAAAACTGTTGTAGTATCGATCAAAATCTTCACGTTCATCTGTACTCATACAATCATAGTTAGTCATGTTTGGGTGGAGGTAGACCTACGTAATTTAAAGTTTCACTAGTGAGGAATGTGTAAGGGAAATATCCTTTTGAAACTTCAGCTGCTACCCCGATCACCTTGGGTAGCTTTGCTAATTTGCAGGATGTGAATAATAAAGTATCTTTAAATTGTACATTACCTCTTATTTGCATCTGTATTAGTTTGTTGCCTCTTTTCAATGGGTCACCTGTAAATATCTCAGAGGACTCGTGCTCAAGCAACTCCTTATAAAGGAACTGTGTCAAATTTTGCCCCGTTATGGGCGGGAATATACAGTCATTTTTTTTAACTTGTCCGCTAACTTGACAATATAGAATACAAATAGTTTTACAGGACTATCGTGGACATTCGTTTTAAAAACGTTTGTCCGTTTACCACATTTGGGGCACTCATCACACTCGATCTCCATATACTTATCACAGATAGTCTGGCACACAAGTAAATGTGGAATAACCTCTTTGGTTTCAGCGTTCGTGTATGTTTCTATATCGTAGTACACAGTTATACAAGGGTTGTTTTTAGGCTTTGCGTTTTTCATATAACATACATGCTTTACACTATCCGCCTTATATTTCTCATGGCATGTAGAGCAGTGAATTTCATCACATTTATGGGTAAACTTTCCCCAATTATCCATCATGTAAAACATACCACATTCACAGATTCTCATTTTCCTGCACGTACCGATTTATGGAGCTCAAAACAGCTATTATTGAAAAATGTGCGTCTACACACATTACAGTCCCTCTTCTCAGCATCAACTACACGGCTTTCACATTTGGTGCTTTTACACTGCTCACATACCATGTGACAATCTTTACAATGTTTCACTATATCATCCGCAAATTCGAGACACCTCTTACACAAATCATGATGTCCATATTTTCGACTTTTGTCATAACTCGCGTAAAGGCACCTTATATTACGGATGGGTAGATATGTTGTACCTGACAGTCCTAAAATAAGTAGGGGCCTTGTACGATCTCTCACACAGCTTTTAAAACACACAGTTCTACGACGATCATCCAGGCCAAATACAACTATACGAGCATTCATTTCCAGTTCTACCTTTCTCAGCTCTTCAGGACCCATATTACGTCAAACGCAAGTTCACAGTCTACAGCTAGTTTACGGGCACGCTCCACGACCGTAGGCAGCCAAATTTTTGTGGCCTGTGTATTTAGCACAGTAAAGATACGCGCTAAGACTACTGCTATAAAGCCGCAACCACGATCGACGTTTATATGCCGCCTATAAATAGCCTGAGAATTGAAGTTAAGAGTATACGGTGTGGCACTATGGCCTGCAACACGGAATACACGGTCATATTTACCGTGAAGTTGTCCATATTGAAGGCTATACTACTTTGGGAGGCCTGCATTATACGATCTAATATATACTCTACATCTTCAGCCGCCAAACGCCTGAATGGCACTATTACCCAAAAAAATCATCTACAGAGCCATCATCTGAGCCGAATCCGAAGGACAGCCTCGTCCTGACTTCACGCTCGTCGCGGTTCTGAAGGGCAAACTCTACAATACGCTCTACAACGCGACGTAGTCCGTGTTCAACACCGTTGCTATACATGGATCTAGGATTAACCCTGATTATATACCGATTTCTAGTCAAGGCTGGGGTCAGTGGCGGACTGGCTAGGCTGTCAGTCTGCCATGTGGCAGATGGGCCCCCCTAGAAAAAAGGGAAGTT
Source organism: Bathynomus jamesi (assembly GCA_023014485.1). Classification (NCBI taxonomy): domain Eukaryota; kingdom Metazoa; phylum Arthropoda; class Malacostraca; order Isopoda; family Cirolanidae; genus Bathynomus; species Bathynomus jamesi. Next base: position 1,723,565 of record JAJOZX010000222.1, on the reverse strand, counting down.
GGCCCCTAGACCTGAGGTAAAAAAAATTGGCAGCCAATCTATTATACTCGTATATAAAGTTTAAATAAGCAAATTCAGTTGGGCCTGATGAGATATATCCTAGAATCTTAATTGAGGGTGTTGACAGTATTTTTATTACATGAAATAGATATAATTTATTTAGATTTTTGTAATTATTTGTTTCTATTTTTTTATTTTGTATTTTTATTAATATTGTAATTTTTTTTTTTTTTTATTAATATTATATAAAAAGGCAACTGTATTAATAACTTCTTTAATTTGTTAAAATTATTGCAGGTTTTAAACTTTTAGAAAGTAGCAAAAATTAATAAATTTACCAGCCTAAAATACAGTTTTGCCAACCTGCCTGTCACTGCGACATTTTTAACTTCATTAGTTTATTTAATAGTTGCCTACATGCTTCATTAAAATCAATTCCAGTTTATCAAAGTAAGTCTCTTATTTTTGTTATTGCTGTTATATATGTATAATTATATTTTACCCATTTCTATGTCCATATATAAAAGATATATAGAGTTATGTATGTATTTTATATAAAGCTGCTATATATAAAGATAGATATAAAAATAAATAAGAAAATACATGTAATAGTATTGAGAAAAGATTACAATACATTACATTACAATACAGTTACAAAATACATATATTCATTCATTATAGTATAATTCAAGCATTATTATTTGTTTTTAAATTTGTTGATCTTGATTATACAGGGTGTCTCAAAAGTCACTATCTATTTCAGTGACATTAATGTTTTTTTAAAATGCTATGCTGGCATAAAGATATGTACTTCTGGTGAAAATTTGTGTATTTAAAAAAAGTTAATTGGTTTATTATCTTGACATGCTTGAACAATTCCTTGAACCAACCTCAACTTCTTACAGATGGCATTCTTGACACAGTAGTTTTTCAGCAGGATGGAGCACCGTGCCATTATGCAATAATTGTACGTGATTATCTTGACAGACGCTTCCCCGGTCGCTGGATTGGTCGTGGAGGAACACAACCATGGGCAGCACGTTCACCCGATTTAACACCATTAGATTTTTTCGCCTGGGGTTTCATTAAGTCTAAGGTGTACACTGGTAGAAGAATTAGTGATGTAGCCGAACTTCGAAATCGTATTACCGATGCAATTCAGAAAATAACACCTCAAATGCTGGAAAGTGTGTTCCGGGAAACAACTTATCGCTTTGAGCTCTGTAGAGACACTGATGGTCGCCATGTGGAGACAGATAAATAAATAGCACTAATTCTTTGTGGCACTTACTTTGAAATAAATATATTTTTCGTCTTAAACCAGTTTTTCGTAATTCCCATTATTTTTCAAAATAGATAGTGACTTTTGAGACACCCTGTATTAAATGCAATTAGTAAATCAGATTACTTTATTTTTTTTTTTATTTCAGGTAAGGTGTCTAAAATACCGGGTGTACATAAAGTCAGGATCTATTTTTGTGAAGCACTTGGAAATTATATGGAATTCAATCATAAAATGATAAAGTGGTAACATTTATTAAATAATTAAGAGTAGGATTCGACGTGACGCCCATCAGTATCCCTGTACAGCTCAAATCGTTCCGCAGCATTTCTAAACACATTCTGGAGCATTTGCGGGGTTATGTTATCTGCAGCAGTTCGTATACGTGCACGTAAGTTTTCAAGACTCGTAATCTTCGTCTGATAGACGTGCGATTTGATAAAGCCCCATGCAAAGAAATCTAAAGGGGTTAAATCTGGTGATCTCGCTGGCCAAGGTCTTTTGTTGCTTCTGCGTCCGATCCAGCGATTTGGAAAACGTCCATTTAGATAATCCTGAACAATTTTGGCATAGTGACAAGGAGCACCATCATGTTGATAGACGACGGGGATAGGATTGTTAGCACCGTCGTACATCTTTAAAACTATTATAACCCAAATAAGAAACCAAAATTATCAGTTTCTTCCAAATTTTAGAACGGATATAGTAGTAACACACTTATCACCAATATCTTCTTTTTCCTGAAATTTAACGATTTAAATAATAACTCTTATGAAAATTATAAAATTTCCTAATTGCAGTTACTAGTCTTGTTTTTAGGTTTTATTTTTTTTTAAATAAAGATTTAACTATTAAATACAAAATTTTTATCATAGGGGTAACTATAATAAACTTTAAAAACTTCTATTTTATGTTCCTCTTTGACACGGAAGGAAAATCTGGTGTATGTATATATATATATATATATATAGAAACTTTCGGTCAAATCGGTATACTAATGTAGTTTTGGTCACTGATTTAAAAAATAACTTTTTTTTTTTGGAGAAATGAAAAACAAACATGTTACAACACTTTAAATAATAATGTGTTTGGACCTAGTATGTTTCATGGACTGCTCTCGATTTTCCTACGAAATTGCAAACAAGGGCAGTCGATGACCCTGATTTTGTTTCTGCAATCGGTTTTCTTGAGAAACCTAACCTAACCTAGTTTCTTATACTATTGTTTTTTGCAAGATATCGCACTAATTCTTGTCATTTTCTTGTCGCTGGGTACGACTATTCGCTTTACACTGTTAACCACAGCATGAACTTTATCAACCCATCTACCGGAGCTCACTCAGCGGGTGGAAGGCTTGTGGAATTCATTGAGACAATCTAACAAACTGCGATGCGGAACAGATCGCGACCAACTTGACTCGTACCTTTGTGAATTTGTATGGCGTAAGCGCCACACCAGCTCGGACTTATTCAAAAAGAGTTGGAGTGTATTGCGTCGTTTCAGTAAATAAATTTATTCAATATCCAATAACATTTTTCTTTATCGTTTCTCAAGAAAACCGATTGCAGAAACAAAATCAGGGTCATCGACTGCCCTTGTTTGCAATTTTGTAGGAAAATCGAGAGCAGTTCATGAAACATACTAGTCCCATGTGTTTTAACTAGCTTAAACTAGTTGCAGAGGATTGTGTTAAATGTAGCCAGAGTCACAAACTGCTACTGTTTACGAAAAAGTGCTCTGAGTGTGGGAAAGTGTGTTCCTTTGATAAAAATACTCAGTTCTTTCGTTGCCAAAAGCGTCGGTCAAACGGTAAAAAGTGCAACTTTACGAAGGATCCCAGCAGATCTGTAAAAGTAGCAGAAAAAAAAATCAAGAATTAATGCCCAGTTAGGTCAACTGTACGCCCTTGACGATTGGTTAAGTCATGATATTTTCGTTAAAAACATTAATTATTTAAAATGCTCTAACATGTTTGTTTTTCATTCTCCAAAAAGTTATTTTTTAAATCAGTGACCAAAACTACATTAGTATACCGATTTTCATTAAAATTTGCTGCTAGCCCCCAAACGGAAAAGATCCGAACCTTTAAGTTTCTCCTCTGTCGACTGAAGAGGAGAACTAGAGAAAAAATAATGTTTAGTGATAAGTCGGGCTTCAAGATCTTTACCAGCACATTAAAGACAATTAGGAGACTTAACGGTAGTAATAAGAACGATCCTCGCTACACTGAGGACACCGTTAACCCTCCCCCCCCCACCTGCAGTAATGGTGTGGGGGTTTCTGCAAACGGTCGGGAGAACAGTACTTCCTGCCAGATAACACGACAATGAATGCATCTCGTTATAAAGACGTTTTGGAAAAGCCATCTTCTTAACTTTGTTGAAATTCATCAAACTCCAATTTTTTACCATGACTTGGCCCCTTGTCACAAGTCAAGAATGGTGACCCATTGGTTGCTTGACCATCATATTAAGATCCCAAAATGACCAGGCAACAGTCCCGATCTCAATCCCATTGAGAACATGGGGAAAGTAATGAAGTATAGGCTACAAAGTCACGACACTAGTAGTATACCTAAATTGAAGGAAGTTCTCAGAAATCAGCGTCCACTACTGTAAAAGCACTTTTTGATCAACCAATTTATTCAAATGATTTTCACTTTTGACTTTCACAGCATAATATATTGAATTACATATGAATTTAGGAGTTACATTCTCTTTTAAATTTAATTTTGCTTTTTCACCTACAGATTTACCTATGCCTTCACAAAATACAGAATTATGTTCCCGGAGCACTTTAGTTAACTTATCAATTGAAAATCGAGAAAGTTTTACGATTTACACATGAGAGAATGCCTAAGAACATAACCATGGGTGAAGTAAAAGCGACGGTTTGCGAGCTGAAAAATGGAAAAACGGCAGTTGTGGATTGCATATAGGAGGAAATGATTAAGTATGGAGGTTTGAAAGGGTTAGAGTGGTTGTGATGCATATGAGGCGCTCGGGCGAATACTGTAGAAGCGAATTAACCATTTGGGATTTTGGTTGATTCACCTCTATTCGCCCGAACGCTTCGTATGTCAGAATGCATAGAGAAATGAAAGTGCGACTGAGGAATGAAAGAAAGCAATATTTGTTCTACTCTACAAAAGGAAAGGTGAAAGGAATGAATGTAAGAAATATAGAGGTTGACTGTAGTTGGGGGGCTTTGTAATTTCGGACCATCAGCAGTGGGTCATGGTTCAGACTATAGGTCTAAGGTAAAGCAACAAGCTTGACCTTCGTGAATGAACAATTCAGGTTCTCCTTTTACCACCTCGTTTCTGACCCATCCCTCACCAATTTCTCGAACCCAGTTGCATGGTACAGCGGTACACCTTTAAAACTAGTATAAAAAGATTCATTTAAATTATAATCCAAATAAGGAAACCAAATAGTTCCTTCCAAATTTTAGAACGCATAATTGTAGTAACACAAATTCACACAAATATTTTCTTTTTCCTGAAATTTAACAATGTAAATAATAAATTTTATGAAAATTATAAAATTTCCTAATTGTAAAGTTACTCACCTTGTTTTTAGGTTTTAGTTTTTTTAAATAAAGATTTACCTATTAAATACAAAATTTTTATCAGGGTTAACTATAATAAACTTTAAAAAAACTTCTATTTTATGTTCCATTTACGACACGAAAGAAAAATCTGGTGTATATATATATATATATATATATATATATATATATATGAAAATTATTTCACGAAAGTGACACGTGAAAAATATTTATGATGAATAAAACCACGAAGGGAAAAGAAACAAAGTGGTGCTCAAGCGCTTTCGTCTAATGACATCCTCAGGAACACTCCTCAGTCTTCCTGAGGATGTCATCAAGACGAAAGCGCTTGAGCACCACTTTGTGTTTCTTTTCCCTTCGTGGTTTTATTCATCATATATATATATATATATATATATACACACACAGGGTGTCCGTAAATGATTACCCTGATTAAAGCATGCTATAACTTTTAAATAAACCCTCGTATTCAAACAGTTTTAATCATAAGTTGATAAACATACAAAGTTTTGATACATAGTTAATGAACTTAATAAGCTTCCACATGTGCACCCCTAGTGGCACGTAAAATGTTTAAACGGTATTCACACTCACGCCACACATTTTCCAACATTTGTGGGTTAACTGTTGCAATTGCATCCGTAATGCGTTCTCGCAATGTCCTTATATCTGGAACAACTGTTGCATAAACCAAATCTTTAACATGACCCCAGAGAAAGAAATCCAGCGGGGTAATGTCTGGTGATCTTGGGGGCCATGGGATTGGCCCGTCCTGCCAATCCATCGATTTGAAAATGTTGCGTCGAGAGTTTCACGAACAACATGCGCCCAATGAGCGGGTGCCCCATCTTGTTGGAAGATGACGGTTGGCTGCCTGTCCTGCAGCTGGGAGATGGCGTAATTGGTGAGCATATCCAGGTACACAGTTGCGGAAACAGTGTTCTCAGCGAAGAAAGGACCAATTATCTGGTCATGCATTAGTCCACACCAGACATTGATCTTCGGACTGCCCCGAATATGCTCCCTTACAGCACGTGGGTTTTCCGATCCCTAAATACGCACATTCTGTCTGTTGACTCTACCACTAAGATGAAACGTAGCCTCGTCTGAAAAGAAGACACGTAACAAGAAGTCATTATCCTCGTCAATGCTGTTCAAAATGTCAATAGCGAATTGTTCACGTTTTGGACGGTCATCAGGCTTCAGTTCTTGAACAATTTGTACCTTGTAGGCGTGTAACTTCAAACGTTTGTGTAACACCTTGTGCACCGTAGACTTCGGTATCTTTAGTTGGCATGAAGCTTGTCTCACCGATTTCCTTGGTGACCGTGTGAAAGCAGTTTGAATGTTTTCCACCGTCCCATCGGAAACTGATGGTCTACTACTGCTCTTTCCCTTTTCCACGTTTCCAAGAATTTTTTCATCCACGACTTAATTAACTCCACATCAGGTGGATTCTTTCCATACTTTGTTCTGAACCTTCGCTGAACACTGACAGGAGATTTTGTTTCTGCAAGCCACACAACACATTGTGCCTTCTCTGTCACAGACGCCATCTTAACTGAACAGCTACTACAGCGCTCCTAGCGGCGAATGCGGTAGACGAAACACCAGCACAGAAACTCTATGCGTGTACGAGATCACTGTAAAAAGAAAACGGATGTAAGATTCATCATTAAAACATGAGAACATACTGTTTTCAGGGTAAACATTTATGGACACCCTGTATATATGTGTGTGTGTGTGTGTGTGTGTTGTGTGTGTATATATATATATATCCTTTGGTTAGCTTTCGCCCGAATTGTTCATTCTGACGAAGGTCAAGCTTTTCACTCCACCTTAGACCTACAGTTTAACGTGGAATCCGAACCACGCCCCATCAGCAGCCCAGCGTCTTAACCACTAGGCCACCTAGGGTACCCATTTATCTACCAACCACTTTCTTTATTGACCACTTTCTTTATTGTGTGGAAGGATGAACAGCTGGGTTTTGCTGCGCGCTGCCGTCGGGTCTCGAATCCGGGGCCGATGGATTCGTAGTCAGCGACGCTAACTACTACACCACCGAGGCGCATATATATATATATATAGAAACGACGTAAGTATAGAGGAGCGTTCTGCACACGAGGAAGAGAAAATAACGAACAAATGAAAAATGAGGTGAACCGCCCGGGAATCGAACCCAGGATCTTCCGATTGCCGGTCAGATGCGCTATCCATTACACCACGGGCCTCAATCAGTCATAAGTCGAAATTCTCCTACATAGGGCAGAAACCAATGCCCTGAGAGGGCACCCTCGCAAATCGTGAATATGTACATTTAACTGCAATGACCACGCAGTATATTAATGTATAGAAACGACGTAAGTATAGAGGAGCGTTCTGCACACGAGGAAGAGAAAATAACGAACAAATGAAAAATGAGGTGAACCGCCCGGGAATCGATTTGCGAGGGTGCCCTCTCAGGGCATTGGTTTCTACCCTATGTAGGAGAATTTCGACTTATGACTGATCGAGGCCCGTGGTGTAATGGATAGCGCATCTGACCGGCAATCGGAAGATCCTGGGTTCGATTCCCGGGCGGTTCACCTCATTTTTCATTTGTTCGTTATTTTCTCTTCCTCGTGTGCAGAACGCTCCTCTATACTTACGTCGTTTCTATACATTAATATACTGCGTGGTCATTGCAGTTATATATAATATATATATCAGTGGCGACTCCAGCTCTTCAAGACTACTCGGGCTCTTTTTAAATTTTCAAGTCTACATATGTATGAGCCGACATTTAAATGCATGAGAATAACTTAGATTATCAATAAAATAAATAAATACATACCTCGGTAAAAAAAAATATTTGAATTTTATTTACTTGAACATAAAGTCCAAGCGTCTTGGTTTTAAAGCAAATTCCTTTAATATTCGGTCATGTAATTCCTTTTTGCTTTCTAAATCAATAAGTATTTCTTTTTCAATTGAAATCCTAGCCAGGGACGAGAGCCGTTCTTGAGCCATTGTGTTTCTTAAATATGATCTAATTCGATCAAGAACAGAGAAACTTCTTTCATTTGAAACAGAAGTTACAGGTATGGTAAGGGGGGAGCTGAATCAGCATTGTGGTTTCCGACATCGCAGACGATAATCCTAGTTCGTGAAAGACTTCTAAAATTTCATTTGCAGATTTGCATTTTCTAAAGTCACTGTCACGATAATGATATTTCAATTCGTTAACTAAGGATTTGGAGTCAATTACATTTGGATATTTAGTTTGTAAAGCATTAAGATGATGCATTGGAAAATTTTCAGCAAATTCTGGAAATTTGGTCACATCAATGAACTCAAAGAACGCAAACTCCTGAATGCAATCAAATCGTTCCCTCATTGACATTAGTATAATGTCAATTATTTCGAAATATATTGCCTTAAAGTTCATTTGTTTGCCTCTAGCTCTTTTTCTTGGGGGAGAAGGCAGTTGAAGGCACGCTTATCGAAACTTAAAAAGTTACCATGTATCGCCAGAATTAAAAATTGTGCCTCTACAAGGCCGAAGGATATAAGCCCGAGTTGAAATGTTTTTTCCTTTATAAAAAAAATTAATAGGAGGAAAAACGTATTTTATTTAATGAAAATTAGAAGGAGGACTATTATGTGACCGTATGCAAGCAAATAATTATTCATTAAAAGAACTTTAAATATACGATATTACTTATACTTTCTCGGGCGTAATGTCTTGCGCCCGAGTAAAGGATCTTGAAAGATTACACGAAAACTTAATGTGTCAATATAGTTTTTTTATAGGTAGTAAGGATATCTAAATGCGGTCAAAATTTGCTTGCGTCACGAACGCTAGACAGAAAAATAGTAACATACTACCAGCCAAAAACCATTTTTACAATTTGTATTAAAACTTCTTTTTTTTTAAATTAAATCTATACACAATTTTATCTCTCATGCTTCTCCTTGCCCCTTGCCTCTCGGGCTCAGCCCAAGAAGCACCTCAAAAGACCTTGCGGCCCATACCGAGGAGCTACCAATGGCAACAGTGCCAGGGAAAATTTTCTACACCCTCAAATAGTGTGCAAGATTTGGTCTAACCTTTTCTTGAACTGATCCACAGAGGAACTGTTCACAACTTCTGAAGGTAACCTGTTCCATGTGTCGCAGATCTTATACGTAAAGTAATTCCCACACACACTAGTCCTAAACCGTTTCAAATCCAACTTCCAACCATTGTTGCGAGTTGGGTTATCATTTAAACTAAACATACTTCTAAATCGACATCGTTGAACCCGCGTAAGAGCTTGAAAACCTCGATCAGTTGACCGCGCAGCCTCCGAGTTTCCAGCGAAAACAAGTTCAGGGCGCGTAACCGTCGATTGTAGCCCATATGCCTAACGGAAGGGATTAACTTTGTGGCCCTCGCCTGCACTCTCTCCAGCCTCTCAATATCTTTCCTGAGGGTGGGCGACCAGAACTGCACTGCATACTCCAGGTGCGGCCGAACAAGGGAATTGTACAGTGAGAGCACAATCTCCTTGTTCCGAAACTGAAATTGCCTCCTGATATAACCCAATAGTTTCTGGGCTTTCTTTTCCACCTCTACGCACTGTTTCGTAAACTTAAGGTCGCTACTAATTAGCACACCCAAGTCCTTTTCTAAATCAGTCACCTCGATATTACTCCCCAACATCGAGTAGTCCGACTTGGGATTGGCATAGCCAATGTGCATCACTTTGCATTTACCCAAGTTAAACGGCATTTGCCATTTTTCGGACCACTCTCTTATCCTACCTAGGTCCGCACGCAGTTCCTCGATCGCTTCGGGCATCCCAACATTGGCCCCAAGCTTGGTGTCATCAGCGAATTTGGCGATCCGACTGACGATGCCACCGTCGATATCATTTATGTAAATGATAAACAACAGTGGCCCCAAAACGGAACCCTGAGGAACCCCACTAGTGACCGAGGCCCAACCCGAACTAGCCCCTTTAATTACAACCCTCTGCCGCCTATTCCTCAGCCAGTTTTCAATCCACCTACCTATTACCCACCCGATCCACCGATACCCAGCGCGCGCACTTTCGCCATTAGCCGCTTTATCAAAGGCTTTCTGAAAGTCGAGATAAAGTATATCAATCGCCTTACTCTTATTATACTCACTCAACATGACATGGAAAAACTCGAGCAAGTTGGTGAGAGAGAGAGAGAGAGAGAGAGAGAGAGAGAGAGAGAGAGAGAGAGAGAGAGAGAGAGAGAGAGAGAGAGAGAGAGAGACTTTATTCGTTTCCTTTCATAAAAGTACGGAAGAGAAGCAAGAGGGTGAGCAGAAAAGGACAGAGCCCGGGCTGAACCCTTAAAAAGTAACCACAGATGCAGACGACGGAACCTCCGATATTTCGCAGGGTGAAAGAGAAAAACTATACATGTTCTCCCATAGAGGATAACCGAAATCAAGGTCTAGAGTTTTCGAGATGCCTGGACACTGCGTTTGAAAGACCGGAGGTCATAGACAGGGGGAAATGGTTCTGAAATGGTGTGATTGGTGCTCCACGTTGATGTTAAACAAAACCTACCTATATCTAGTCAGTCCACACTACACATATTATATAACATTAGCGCATTTTCAACAGAAAATTTGAAGTCATTGAGACCTTAACATGTATTTTAAGCTCACGAACCACTTTCTTTTTGAGTGCAGCTTCACAAATTTAATGTCACCTGCTTTGGATGCGAAACTCAATTTTTTTATGGCTGTGGTATGTTTGTAAATTTATGGAGTATGGCAATCTTCGATTTCACAAAAGTGCAAAATTTTATACGGACGTGGTTTGACTTCCTGAATTTTGTCACGGGTCACATTTTGGTTTTAAAAAAAAAAAAATCTTTATTGCGGATCATTCACAATCCATAGCCACTGCATTGCTTCTCTATTTCTTGACCTCACAAAAATTCAGGACATTTGACAGCAATGACTAGCTATACTTTAGTAACTTACTAATACTTCTGTGCGAAAGTTTTACACGTTTTTAAATGTAAGCATGGTTACAGAGTTTGCAATATTCTTTATTTTCACTGCTTCGTTTTTTTTTACTTCTTTCTTGGGCTACCCTGCAGTGGGTCTTTGTTTGGAGTGGAGTGTTTGTTAGTCTGTAACGCCGTAACTTCTGTAACGATTAGGTGACTTTCTTTTTAACGTTCTTCTAATGAGTTTCCTATTTCCGTAGGCTGAATTTGTCATTACTGAACCCTACTTTTAGACACTTTTTCACATTATTGGCAATAGCATGAAAAGTGTATGAGACATCTTTCGCTATCTGATTTCACTGCTTTTGACAATGTGTTAGACCAATGGTTACACCGACCATTCGGTTCTATAATTAACTGTCGTCATTTGAGATCATCTTAATGGCACATTGGCACAGTAAATATGACTAGTGAAACAAATCCAATGGAAAAATTTTAACCCGAGTTTTTGCTATGAAATTGATAACAGAAGGGGGTTAATGACACCATACTTCTCTTTCACTAAAAGTCGGGACCATTTTCTGCTCATTTGCTTTTATCATTGACTGTACTGATGCAACTTTATTGTAATTTAATTAATGAAAGTAATTTTCATTCTCTCCATATATTCAGTACACAGATACTATTAGTCCGGTTGCACGGGGTGGGAACCTTGCATTGTTTGTTATAAAGCAAGTCTTGACATATTTTAAAAGCTTATACCATCCCATTCAAGAATCCATCTGGTGTACACCTGATCCCCGCTTGGCTTTTTCAATATGGCCGCCATTTTCTAAGATGGCCGGCGAAACTGAAAAATCCCATGTCCTGGTCAATACTTGATGGATTTTGATGATCTTGGTGTCATTTCTAGGGGTTTTTAGGATGATGAGTCGATCTGGAGGGGTTGCAGATACTTTGGGAGTCGTTTTGATCCACATTCGTCAATACTCAAGGTCATTGGAGGTCAAACGCCCCGAAATAAGGAATATCCCGTATCCCGGGCAGTCGTGGAGATATTTTGATCTTACTGTCGTTTTTATGGTTTTGGGCGAGACTGAGTAGTTATATAGGCACATGATAACAGTAGGATATCAGTTTGCAACTCCATGGGTCAAGTCAAGGTCATTTGAGGTTAAAGTTTGGCCTTGAAATATGATAATGCCACAGTTGACATCACTGTATTTGCTTTATTTCAGTGACAATTTCTACAATCTAGCTAACTGCTGAGCACTTAACATCTTTTCTGCAGATAAAACCAGATCATAATGCTTAAATAACATAACCCACATTATATGGATATGGATATAAACCACAATTTATACTGAAGTGCAGGGTACATGCATTCTATGGGAGGTTGCAAAGATACAAGATATGACCTCGTAAGCAAAACAAAGTTCATACCTAGCTGGGGGATTGGCATTGACAACTTTGATGCAGTTATTCACATTAGGTAACCATTTATTGGGGGCAAATATCAAAAGACATGGTTGTGTCAGGATCGTCAGGATCATCAGTCTGCTCTTCGTTTGCGTTTTGGGTTAATAGATTGTTGAAATCCAAGCCGCTGCCACATGCAGAGAACATTGTGCAAGGGATTCCGCGTCCCATGCAGCCGCAGCGACTTCCCCTGCATGCTGATTGTGATTCACACCCACATCTGATTAGCTTCGGATCTTCATCTGGTGCTAAGCACACTCCTTCACCAACTGTTTTTGGGATGAGAACTCTGTTTGTTTCGTCTCTCTCCCACCCATAATGCACAGGATCAAGTGGTGGTGGGTCACACTTTAGTGCATCGAGCCAGTTCGCCACAGTGTAGTGGGCTCTGAGCACATTCTGATGGAAAGCTTCAGTTGTTGGTGGTAGAGAACATAGTTTGGGTGCAGCAGTTCCCGACTTCCCTGTCTTCTGAGCCCATACTCGCTGACGACACTCGGTAAGAGATGAGGATTAGTGTTGAAAAATAATCGAAAATTTACAAACCGGCTTTTAATCGATCTGTTTTTTGAAAACCGGTTTTAACCGGTTATGGCCGAAAAGTATAATTATTTTTAAAAGCCACAATTGAAAGGTACTGACTTTAACTCTTAACAAGCATAGTTTATCGCCTATTTTTTGGTCAAAAGAATGCAAAAATGCAGCATCATATGTATGCATATGAATAAGAAAATGACAACTTTGACATATTTTATTTTAGCCAAAATATTACATTATTCAAACAATTTTGATTTGAAATAATTTTTTAAAATAAACATCTATACTTAGAAAGAAATAAACTTCTTTTTGTAAAAAAATTATAAAGAATAAAAATAAAATTTTCTCTCTATTTTGGAAATAACATTGAAATAAAATTTTTTAATAAAAAAAATTTACCTAGAAAACAGAAAATTGACTCTTCGTGTAAGAAAAAATATATAAATTAATTTAGATTTTATCCCTATTTTGGAAATGACATCGTAAGAAACAAAGGGCATTAAGGGTCTTATCTGACATTCTTGAACGAAGCTTAGATACAAAAAGCCCGCAGCTGAAAAGCCTCTTTCTGATTCAACACTCGTTGGTTTAACGGTAAGTAACGCATTATGTAAAAGCTCTAAATTTTCACTCTTTTAAAGGTGGCTTCAAAATATTTAAATTCATTGTTGACATTAAAATCTCTGGAATCTTTCATAGGCAGCGTTTCTAATTTATTCATTTCGCTCAAATACTTGTGCATTAAGTCATCTTCTTCGTTAGTTTTAGCAATGCTAGCTGTACCTTGCACTTCTGACTCTGCGTTATCATCTACCTCAATGGTTTGACATTCACTAGGAAAAAGCCTAAGAAATGTACGTTCTGCGATTTTCTTTACTGCTTGCTTGGATAATAAAGGGAATAAATCAGATGATTCATTTTTAAAATCCTCTGGATTGGTTAAGTATCTCAACAATGAAATGACTTCCTTCTGTCGTCTTGATGAATAGCGTTTGATAAGGCATTCTTTGAGATTGGCAGCAATAGGATTTTCCTTATTGTCTAGCTTCTTAAAGCAAATTTTCATAAGCATTTCAGCTTAAGTAAAGTTGCTTCTTCAGAGCAAAGAACCTTCAAAACAAATTCAAGTGGACGAAGAGTTTCAGCGAGGTTATCCAACAAATTCCATTCCTCCTCAAAGACACTTTCTGTTGAAGCTAGTACTCTTAGAACCTTAGGAATGCAGTTCCTTAGTTCTAGAAAACGATCAATCATAGAAAGGAGACTATTCCACCGTGTCTTGCAGTCTAAGATAAGCTTCTTTTTTTTTTCACTGAATTCCACTTTTACGAAATCTTGAAGCCTGTCATTCGCCAGGTAATGTATTCGAAGTTATTTTTTGTGCGCTGTAGCGCGTAGCTGCACGTTCGCGCAAGTTTGAGCCAAATAAAAATAAATCGATAAAACCGGTTTTTTCTTTCGGTTTTCGATTTTTAGGGGAATTTTACAAACCGGTTGAAAACCGGTTTTCAACACTAATGAGGATTTCTTATCCCCATAGCATGCAACAATGAACGCTGTTGCCTCTTTCTCGATATGGTCAGAGCATCCATCAAGGGACCCCAGCTTGTCTAGCTTCCGACCCTTCTTGGCTGTGGCAATGGCAGTGGCTTTGCCGATGCTATGTATTGCTGCAACTGTGTCACAACCACTCAAAGCGTGTAGTTTGAGGATTTGTGGGATGATGTCTTTGTGCTGGGTTACAGTTGCTCGGATGTACACTGATTTTCTGCCACGCACTGGAGACTCCATAATCATGGGACAGCCCAGTTTCTTAAATTCATAGAAGTGAGTCAGCATGGCAAACACGTCTGTGTCATCACAAATGATGGAGATGCGGGCATCAGAATCTTTCTCAGCTTGTGCGATAGCGTGTTGTGTTGTGTTATTATCACGTCAGCCTCTTCATGAGATGATGAGAGCTCCAATGCTGCTCGACTCCTGCCTCGCACAATGGAAGTCAGTATGGTCTGCCATCCTGCAAGCACTAGCTGGTCTTGGGTTACAGTTGCGAGATACTCACTGTCAGCAAGGATTTGCTCACAGAGCAGTCTGTTTAGTTGCTCCTTGTTCGCGGTGCACGTGAGAACAGCGTCTCTTGTAGGCAATGGGGTGTTGCGGTCCAGCTTGTGAACTCTGCTGCTCTTGCTTCTCATTGCCCGAGTGCTTGATTTCGGAGAGAAATCATAGTAGCGATCAAAAGCTAGTACTACAGATGCATGAGAAAGATGTTTCGGTAGCCATACTTTGAAGGTTTGGATAAATGTAGCAACTGTGCCACTAGCAGGCCGATCGACTGTCCACAAAACAGCTGACATATCCATGATAACAACTGTTGGTCGACCCCATGTTCGAGAGGATGTTTCCACTCTCAAATTCTGCTTCAATGCGGACTTAGCTGCAGTTCTCATTAAGCCATCTGGTTGGAACAGTGCGGGTGAGTATGCCGCAAGCTCTGTTGAGAATACATTGGTCAAGTCAAGTTCATGTTCGCTCGTCAGCAAACCGATGACGCGTGCATAAATCGCTTCTTGGTCTATAACCAAGTGGGCACCCACCTTGATATGTTTCGTTTTACTTGCAAAGGTGATGACATGTTTGGAAATGGTGCCATAAAAGCCTTGTGGCCATGATGACTCGTACTGTGCCAGTTGCGTCTTTCCAATACTAACAGCTCTATCGGCATAACAGCTCTATCCACCTTACCATGGGGAAAATAATCCCAGATTTCATTTTAAACCCTACAGAACTACTCAGTCTCGCCCAAAACCATAAAAACGACAGTAAGATCACCGAAATATCTCCACGACTGCCCGGGATATGGTATATTTCTTATTTCGGGGGGGGGGGCGTTTGACCTCCAATGACCTTGAGTATTGACGAATGTGGGTCAAAACGACTCCCAAAGTATCTGCAACCCCTCCAGATCAACTCATCATCCTAAAAAACCCTAGAAATGACACCAAGATCATCAAAGTCCATCAAGTATGGGATTTTTCAGTTTCGCAGGCCATCTTGGAAAATGGCGGCCATATTGAAAAAGCCAAGCGAGGGTCAGGTGTACACCCTGTTAAAAAAAGTGGGTAGAAATAACCGCATATATTTCCAAATAAAATATAAACAAAATAAATATAGAATAAAAATAACAACCCTCGTTTCTAACCAACTAGTGAAGTTGGGTTTCCCTAATTAACAAAAAGAAGAAAGAAAAAAGTTTCTGAGACAAAGAAAAACGGAGCTTTGTCCATTCTTGAAAATTTTGACTGCTGAATGAAGGGGCTAGTTTTTTCGTAAAAAAAAATTCTCGTAGTTCCCCAACTAACCGGGCAACTTAAAGTCAACCTTTAAACCTCACAACCTTAAACCTCATTATAACCACTGCAATTAACAAAACCCTGTTTAACTAAATAGAGGCCTATCAGAACTAGGTGTAAGTAAGTTAATTAAAAATAACTAAGGTAAGAGAAAAACTAGGTACCTAGAGAAACTCGAACCGGGCTACAACTGCCCTAACTCAATAATTAAATGGCTGTTATAGCCCCTATTAAAACTAAAGGCAATATAGCCCTAACTTAACTTGAGTAAAACCTTCAAAACCTTAAACCTTTAAAACAAAAACTTAAGGGCAATACAGCCCTAGCCTAACTTAACCTGCAAAACCTAGGTCTGGGAAATAGCCCCTACAAATAAATAACCTAGCAGTGTGTTAAATATAACTTAAAACTTAACAAATAAAATTCAAATCTGGAAACTAAATGAAACTTATGGATTAGTTAGAAACAGAAAGGGTAACGTTCAACTGGCAACTTCATTTTTGGTAAGTCTAAATTAATTTTAATGAATTTAGCTTCACCATAGTTAGTAATCTGGCTGCTGACCAAATTTTAACCTGAAAACCACTGCAACCTACAGTGAAAAAGTCTGTAGCTATGTTGACAGTGTCTAAATAGGCCATTATTATTTCTATAATTACTGTGTCTATTTAAAGTAAACTTAACCTTAATATTACACCTAAATAAAAATAATCTCTCTCAATAAAATAATTTCAATAAATTTTTCAATATGGCGCCCCCGGGTGGGCAGTCGAGAAGTTAGTTACCCTTTTTTGTTTTATTTCTGATACAATAGTTTTAAATCCAGTGAATTAAATTTTTTACATAATCTGAAAATTTAATTATAAATCATTAATATCATTTATAATAAACCTAAAAATGGCTAATGAAACTGAAGCCACTCCAGGAAAAAGTATGGAGACCATGGTTGGGAAGTGATGTGGAAGCACTTGAAACTAGTAAATTGGTAAAAAGGAGGGAGCAATCAGCCTCAGCTACTAAACTTTTAGCTACAATCAAAGAGAGATTGGATGATTGGACTGAGGAACAAAAAAATTCATGCTCGGCTTTTGTCCTCACAACTGGACAAGTTACAAAATTTAGATGAGGAAATCCTTAGAATGTATGTTTGTTCCGAAGGCTTCTCAGAGGCTAAACAAGAAAAACTAGATGAAAAAAATAGTTATTACCATTGAAATAGATCAAATGATACAAGCATTAACAACTAAAAAAGAAAATAATGCCGAAGCCAAACCTAAACCAAGAATAAGTACTAAAATTCCTGAGCTTCAAATATTACCATTTGATGGAAATCCCTCTAAATTTCAAAACTTTAAGACCTCATTCAGAAACATTTATGATAACATAGGTCTTTCCGAAGAAGAGAAATTTGCCTACCTAAAACAACATTTGAGTGGAAACCCTGCCATTCAAATAAACTGCATGCAAGAAAGTAAAACATCTTATGAAGAAGCATGGCAGCAGTTGGAGGGCTGTTATGCAACACCAGGCCAAATTAAATTCTCCATAATAAAATCACTTTTAACCAAATCCATAATAACCAAAAATTTTAAATCACTTCATGACTTTCAAGCAGATATGCACTCTACCATAAATTTAATGCAAACTCAAAAATTAGAATTAGAAGATATACTCTTGTATGTATATTATAATAAACTAACTCAAGAAACTCAGGAATTTTTAAGAACTTGTGGTTTTAAACTCTATGACCACTTTGATAATTTAAAGAAGCAATTGCTGAAGCTACCAAAACCTTAGCTAATGTTAATTTTGATCTGGAACAAAGTGAGTTAACTACCTTGATACCTAAACAAAAAAGAAACTTCTCTCCAGAACCAGCCAGAAAACCATGGTATTCTGGCCAAACTACAGCTGCTCTGGCAGTTTCTACCCAAAGACAATCCTCAAGAAGAGCTCAATACTGACCAGAGAGAACTTACTGCAAATTGTGTAAGAAAAACTCTCACAGAATCTCAAAATGTGATTCTTTCCCTGAAAGTTGGGATAAACTGAAAAAACTTGCTAAATTAAATTATTGTACTAAATGTACCTCATCTAAACACCAAGCCAAAGAATGCCCCATTTCTTTCAACCCTGTTCATTTTGTAGGTTTTCTAACCATTTATCCTTCCTTTGTACCAAACAAAAAGGAAAACCAGAGGAAGATAAGAAAACCAAAACCAGTACGGAAGTAGCTACCCAAAAAGAAAACTCAAAACAAGGGAAACAAGTTACTAACTTATTAAGTTTAAAAAACACTGATCAAGAAGTAGCATTAATTCCTTCCATGCAAATGAGAATAAGAAACTCAGAAAAATCAATTAAATGCAGAGCACTTTTGGATAATTGTAGTCAAGCCAGCTACATTACCAAGGAACTTGTGAAAAAATTAAATCTTCCAACTAAACACTACGAGGAATCCATAACCATAACAGGATTTATAGCCAACAAGAAACAACCAAATTATGAAGTAGCTATAATTAAATTGGAGGATTCTAGAAACCCTGGAAACTACCAAGAAATAGAAGCCATCATAATTGATGATATTAATATTAAATATGAAGTTCCAGGATTACTGAAACTTCAAACTTATTTAAAATCCTTAAATTATCAGCTTGCAGATCACTTTGAAGCTGATGAAGTGGCTGACTTCATGTTAATTTTTGGGGCTGCAACCCACAAACTTTTTGCCCTCAGCAGTCATCAGATTCATACTGCCTCTTGTTATAAATCTCCCTATGGAATACTTTTATTGGGTTTCCCTTCAGATTACTACCCTGAAAAAGAAAAAGAACCAATAAGAGATCAGATCAGCTTCTGTATTACCAACCCGCTACTACTAGTACAACTTCTAATGAAGATCTAGAAAAAATTGAACACCAGATTGCACAATTTAGCAAACTAGAAAACTTGGGTATTTCTGGGGATGAACCATTTTCAAACAAAGAAAAAGATCTGATTGCAAACTTTGAAAAGGAAGTTAAAATAGAAGATGAAAGATTGTCTGTTAAGGTACCATGGAATGACCAAAAAGATAAAATTTCACCAAACTTTAACTATGCTATTAGCAGGTTAAAGTCCACTTGCAAAAAATTAAAAAAAGATAACTTAATGCAACCTTATTCAGACATCCTTGAACAACAATTCCAGGAAGGAATAATAGAAGAAGTAGCCCTAACAGAAACTTAAAACAAGAAGGAAATTTTTTACCTCATTTTCCAGTAGTTCGCCCTGGAGTACAAACAACTAAAGTTAGGATTGTAGTAGATCCCTCGGGTAAAAGCAAACCAGAAGAAATAACAGTAAATGATGCTACTGAGGACTGCCCTTCACTCCTACCTCATTAGCAAAATTGTGCATTAAATTAAGGCATGGTAAATATTTGATGATTGGGACATTCAAAAAGCATATTTACAACTTAAATATCAAACAGAATTTGACTGCAATGCCCACAAAATTCTGTGGTTAAAAGATACCCAATTGGCTCCAAATGACAACAACCTGATCTGCTATAAATATAAAAGAGTTACCTTTGGCAACAAAAGCAGTCCATTTTTACTACAACAATCTCTCCAACACATTTTTAATGAACAACAAAACCAAGTGGCAGACTACCTAGCTAACCGCTTTTACATGGACAATGCTTTAATTAATGCCAACAATCTCTCAGAACTCAAAGACCTTTACAATTATAGTGTAAACACTTAATTGAATATAATTTGAAGCTATATGAATGGGCCTCCAATCACTCAGAACTTCAAGGACTATTTGAAAAACATGACATAGCCTCCGAAGATAAAGAAAATGTAAAACTATTAGGATATGGTTGGAACACAAATGCTGATACACTCCATCTAAAAACTGTAAACTTGAACTCAGAAGCCAAAACTAAAAGAGAAATACTAAGTTCTGTGCAATCATTGTTTGATCCAATTGGATTTGTTGCACCCTTAGTGTTTAAATTAAAACTCTTCATGCAGAAAGTAACTACCAAAAAAATTGGGATGAATATCTAGAACCTGAAATGCTGCGTGAATGGAAAAAACTTTGTAAAGAAATAAACAAAGTGGAATTTCTGAATTTTCCTAGACAAGCTTTTGAAAATCCCAAACCTCTCATGGAAAATCTTCAACTCCACATCTTTTGTGATGCCAGCCAAGAAGGTTATGCAGTAAGTTGCTATCTAGTTGGAAATGGAAAATCCGAACTAATTTACGCTAAATCAAGAGTCAACCCCAAATCAAAAAATTGGACCATTTGTAACTTGGAATTAATGGCAATCTGCCTAGGAACCAAAGTCCTAGAATACCTTAAAGAAACCTACCTAGAAGAAAACTCAGAAAACCAAAAGTTCTTCAAAACAATAATTTGGACAGACTCACAGTGGCTTTAAATTGGATGCTCAAAAATCTCTAAAAATGAAATCCATCTTTGTAAAAAACAGAGTGAAAGACATTCAGGAAGCAACAAGAAACTTAAACCATCACCTGGAATTCAGACATGTAGCAGGAGAAGACAACCCAGCAGACCTACTCACCAGACCAATATCTTTCAAGAAATTTCAAAAACTTCTTCCTTTTACCAACATGGTCCCACATTTTTGAGAAATGAAATGAATGGCCAACCAACTTAATTTTTAACCCACCAAGAAACCTTACAGACAACAATAAATGTGTGTCAAACAACTTGTAAAGAAATAAATGAAAAAACTCCCTTGTTAAACATGGAAAATTCTCTAACAGGAAAAAACTGGTCAGAATCACTGCCTATGTTCTACGGTTCATAGAAAACTTAAAGTACTTCCGCACTCACAAATATAACCCCAAATGTAACCTAACAATGGAAGAACAAATTGCTGTTTTGGAGAAAAATCATACAGCTTACAAAACTAAGGCCACAAATTACTGGCTAAAATTAGTCCAGCAACAACATTTCTCAAAAGAAAAAGAAATAATCACAAACTAAATAAAGGAGAAAAAGTTGAGGACCTAACAAAGCTGCAAAAGAATCTAAAACTCTTCATTGACAAAGAAGGGTTAGTCAGAACAATGGGGAGATATAAATATGCAACCAACCTTAACTATTCTGCTAGGTATCCTGTACTACTGCCTGAAAATTCTCATTTAACAACGTTAATTGTAACTGAATGTCATGCAAAAGCCAGTCATGCAACCTTAGCTACCACATGCAATTTCCTCAGACAGGAATTCTGGATCCCCAAAATAAGGCAAGTAGTTAAAAAGGTTCTGAAACAATGTCTGTTTTGCCAAAAATACTTTGCCATGGCTTATGAAGTGCCTACTACTGGACCATTAGTAACGGAACGTTTAAGCTATGAAAAACCCTTTGAAAAAACTGCCCTTGACTATGCTGGTCCAATTTCTGTCCAGGATGAGAATAACCAATTCATGAAAGTCTACTTATTATTGTTCACTTGCTGCGCCACCAGATTCACCAGCCTTCACATCTGCACTGACCTTTCTGCTAAAACCTTTTTAAGAGAACTCTACCATTTGTCCTTAAACTACTCCCTTCCAAAAGTTTTGATTTCAGACAATCAATCCACCTTCAAAAGATCTGAAGATTACCTTAAACATTGGTTCCAAAATGTTCTTGTGTCTCAGTATCTCTCTGATCATGGTATCCAGTAGAAATTTACAGCAGCCTATTCACCCAGAACTAAAAACAATTGTTCTTGAAATAATGAATACAATTAATTCAAGACCACTCACTTATGTGAACTCAAATGAAGACCCCTCCTCTGACCTACTAACTCCTTTCAAGTTGCTTTTTGGGTATGACAATACCAAATTCAACTTTTTAACCACTAATGATACCCAAGAAGCTGTTAATGAAGGTGATCAGGTGGACTCTGATTATATGACAGCAACAGAGGACAAAGAAAAAGAAAATACTGGATTACTTTCATAAGGGAGTTAAACAATCTAAAGAAATCAAAGAAAGATGGCGATATGAATATTTGAGTAGTTTGAGAGAAAAAGAATACCAACAACACAAACAACCAGTAAGTAAAGAACTTAAAGTAGGAGAACTGTGTCTCTTAGATGAAAATTCTATGAATCCCAAATACTTCTGGAAGATCGCTGTAATTGAAACATTACACCCAGATGAAGATGGCATAATCAGGCATGTAACTGTAAAAACACCCAATGGTCATCTCTCCAGAAGACACACATATCGGTTATACCCACTTGAAATAACTGATAAACCGAATATTGACCTGGAAGAACTTGAAAATTCCTCCATAGAATCAGGAACTGTAGATTATCCTGACTACTACTGCCGCTACTCAACCCCGACCACAAAGACAAGCTGCAGTTAGATTTCGGGAAGAACTGCAAAGAAAAATACGGAGTGGATCTTTGTGAAGACCACAAATTAAAAATTGTAAATAATTGTAAATAGCTATAACTTAGGACTGACGTTCTACAGAAAAGATGTTTTCATTTTCATATTTCACCTAAAAGGAACTTTTCTGTAGAGCATGTCATTTTCATTCATCATCATGGTGGTGGGAAAAAAAAAAAAAAAAAAAAAAATCCAAGAATATAATTGAATAAATTTTTTCCCCTTTGGGGGAATGTTAAAAAAAGTTGGGTAGAAATAACCACATATATTTCCAAATAAAATATAAACAAAATAAATATAGAATAAAAATAACCCTCGTTTCTAACCAACTAGTGAAGTTGGGTTTCCCTAATTAACAAAAAGAAGAAAGAAAAAAGTTTGAGATAAAGAAAAACGGAGCTCTTTGTTAATCATCGAAAATTTTGACTGCTGAATCAAGTGGGCTAGTTTTTTCGTAAAAAATTCTCGTAGTTCCCCAACTAACCGGGCAACTTAAAGTCAACCTTTAAACCTCAATATTAACCACTGCAATTAAACTAAAACCCTGTTTAACTAAATAGTGGCCTACCAGAACTAGGTGCAAGTAATTTAATTAAAATACATAACTAAGGTAAGAGATTAAAACTAGGTACCTAGAAGAAACTCGAACCGGGCTACAAGAGCCCTAACTAAATAATTAAATGGCTGTTATAGCCCCTATTAAAACTTAAAGGCAATGTAGCCCTAACTTAACTTGAGTAAAACCTTCAAAACCTTAAACCTTTAAAAACAAAAACTTAAGGGCAATACAGCCCTAGCCTAACTTAAACTGCAAAACCTAGGTCTGGGAAATAGCCCCTATAAATAAATAACTTAGCAGTGTGCCAAATAGTAACTTAAAACTTAATAAAATTCAAATCTGGAAACTAAATGAACCTTATGGATTAGTTAGAAACAGAAAGGGTAACGTTCAACTGGCAACTTCATTTTTGGTAAGTCTAAATTAATTTTAATGAATTTAGTTTGACCATAGTTAGTAATCTGGCTGCCCACCAAATTTTAACCTTAAAACCACTGCAGCCTACAGTGAAAAAGTCTGTAGCTATGTTGACAGTGTCTAAATGGGCCCTTATTATTTCTATAATTACTGTGTCTATTTAAAGTAAACTTAGCCTTAATATTGCACCTAAATAAAAATAATCCCAATAAAAATAATTTTTCAATAAATTTTTCAATAGTATGCGACAAATGTGATAAAACGGAGACAAACGAAACGTTTTGGTCGTTATGTGTAAATAACTATTGTGAGATCTTATTTCTATATTATTTAACTTTATTCTTACTCTATGCTTATACTTTCCTAAATGCTTAATTTTTCTAGTATTGTAAAACATTATTTCACTAATTTACTAATTATTAAGAGATTTTGTAACGCTTTAAAACCTAGGATTATTTTCGTTATGCTTTCAAATTTATTAATTCTTTTCTCATCTTTTTCAGATAATGTGAATTTTGTTGGTTAAAACCTAAATGGTCTGATTATTTAAATGTATTTGATTAACGTTACAATTATAACAATTATTATTATCATCATCATCATTATCATGATATTATTATTTAGCAGTTTAGTTGTGGTTAACTCGATGTGACTTCGTGCATCTTGGAAAATGAAACGACATTATCCATCAGGAACTGAAAAACGGAAAAAGAAGAAAAGAGAGGAGGAGAAGCTTTCCAGTAGCACAGGTGAGATGTGCCACTTGTATATCTTATGATTACAGTTCAGGCAACTAGGTTAGGTAGACCATCAAGCTAGGCAAGTGCTCAGGAATCGTGTAGAGTAAGCTAGTCTCTGTAATAATATTCATAATATTTCGAAATGTGAAATTTAATGGATCACATCACCAAATTCTGTTCACACAGATCAATTATCAAACAAGATAAGAAAGAGTATTTTAGTAAAAATTAACAGAATATGTAATGTTATGTTCTTCTCAGGAGCACCACTGAAATATTTGGAAAAGCCATCCTCAGCAAAGCCTGATGAGCATCATGAGCCAACAGCAGGACCATCCTCTATGCAACCTCAAACACCAGTAGAAGTAGAGCCTGATGAACCAACAAGTGGCCCATCTTCTGTTCAGCTTCAAACACCACACACAGGCATTTCTACTGAGCAACAAGAACCAAGATCTGCTCCACCGCTTGATCCGTATGACTGGCCAGTTGTCCTGTCAGATGCCTTGAAGACAGATCTGGTGTCTCGAGGACCATTTCAAATCAGTCCAGATTTCACATTCCCTAAAAGAGAGGACGGTAGAAGCGTTCATCACCATTACATCTACAGAACATTAATTAATGGGGAAAAAATAAAGCGAAGCTGGCTGATGTACTCTAGAAGGAATGATGCTCTTTACTGCTTCTGCTGCAAGTTATTTTCAAGGAAGTCGTACAAACTAATTACGGATGGACTTTCAGACTGGATAAACGTTGGTTCGCTTCTGAAAGGCCATGAAAATAGTTCAGAACATGCAGATAACATGGCAACATGGAAGGATCTGGAACTGCGGCTAAAAACTGGGAGGACCATTGACCAAACTGAAATGTCATTAATGAAGGTAGAGCGAAGACGCTGGCGAGATGTTCTCACACGTCTTGTAAGTACAATCCAATCACTGGCAGAGAGAAACCTTGCTTCCAGGGGGTCTTCCTCTACATTGTACAATCGAGACAATGGCAACTTCTTGAAGGAAGTTGAGCTGCTTGCCAAATTTGATCCAGTGATGAAACAACACATCAGCAGAGTCGAAAGTGGCCAATATAGTCATTCAAGTTACCTAGAAAACATCATTCAAAATGAGCTCATTGGGTCCATTAGTGGGAAGATCTTGGATGCCATTGTTGCAGAAATAAAACAAGCTAAATATTACTCTCATTTTAGACTGCACTCCAGACATAAGCCACCAAGAACAGGTGTCGATTATTATTAGAACTGTTAAAATGGGTGAAGTACCAGGAATAAAAGAATACTTCTTGGGCTTTCTTGAGGCTTCAGAAAGTACAGGCCTGGGTTTATCAGTTCTGATTCTGAAGAGACTAGATGAACTGAATTTTCACTTTGATGACTGCAGAGGACAGTCATATGACAACGGAGCGAATATGAAGGACAAGAACAAAGGTGTTCAGGCAAGGTTATTAGAGAAGAACTGTCGTGCACTCTATGTTCCATGTGGGGCTCACATTCTGAATCTTGTAGTGGTTGATGCAGCTAAAGCTTCCACAGATGCCATCAGCTTCTTTGGCAACGTACAAAAATTGTAGAACCTTTTTGCAGCAGCTCACAGAGATGGACAATCCTAAAGAAGCACGTGAACATAACATTCAAGTCTTGAAGTGAAACCAGGTGGGAGAGCCGGCTTAAGAGCATTGAGGCTGTGCGATACCAGAGCCACAACATCAGAGAGGCCCTGTTGGAAGTCAGAAACAATGCCACAGATGCCATAGCCAGGACTGAAGCACAAGCACTTGCAAAGGAGGTAGGGTCTTATCGCTTTCAGATTTGCACAGTAGTATGGTATGACATTCTTCAAAATCTTCATGCAGTTAACCATGTGAGCAAACTTCTGCAGTCTCCTACAATGCAGCTTGATGTGGCAGTCAATTTCCTCACAAAAACAAAAGACTCACTCACCAGCTACAGAAACACAGGTTTTGCTGCAGCACAAGTCGTAGCTAGGGACATATGTGAGGAAATGAATGTGGAGGCTGTGCTGAAGGAGAAGAGGCTCAGATCCACAAAAAAGCACTTTGCTTACAAAGCTCCTGACGAACCATTTACAGAAGCCTTAAAGAGGCTGGAAGTCAAATTTTTCAATGTGGTGGTGGATTGTGCCAATGTACCATTGCATGATCGATGCTTTGCATACTTTCATACAAAGTAAACAATTTTTATGGTTATCCAGTACTCAAACTTATCCATTGGTAAAAAGGATTGTTGGCGTAATATTTCGCATTCATTTATTCCAAAAGAAAGATGTTTTTCTATTTTCAGTTTTGTTCATCATGTGGTATAAAAATAAAAATTTGCAGTCTTTACAATACACAAAGTAACTATTATTTTGTTTTTCTGTTACATAAACTAGTATCTTATTATAAAGGATATCACTGCAATATTTTATATACAATTATTCCAGAATAAAGGAAGTTTTCTTCGATTTTGAGTTTTTACATTAACCTTTACTGAAGTTTCTGTATTGGGCCATTGTCCCAAAAGTGGGACGCCTATTTTTTATATTATAAAAATATAAAAATTCTAGTTTAACCGTCATTTCACGTTTAGTGGATCTTTCTAACATAACCCTTCCGGTGTCGGGAGAATGGGATCTAACCTAGGTGCGAATTTCTTAATGGTCCCTGGACTGTTTTCCCTCTTGTTTTTGGTTCATTCGTTTATCTGTATCCACCCGAAGAGGATGCCAGTGGGCATCGAAACTGTTGTGGAAATAAACTCTGTCTATTAGAGTGGGTTTTTATTATCCTATCTATTAGGAGTCAGTGTAACTCTAACCCGAGTTTACAAAGCTACCAAAGTAGTCTTCATCTTCCGCAGCTTATTATCCCATCTTTACATGGGGTAGCTGTTTTTGGTTCGTCTTCTCTACTCTCCTCTGTCGTATACCGCGTCCTCCTCCAAGTCCTTCTCCCTGATGTCCGCCACCACACAGTCCCTCCATCTCGTCTTTGGTCTTCCTCTTCTTCTCCGTCCCGGCAACTCCATCTCCAGCACTCTGCGCCCCACATACTCTTCCTCTCTTCTCCTGACGTGTCCATACCACCTCAGCCTGGCCTCCTGCACCTTCTTAGATGCTTCCGCCACCTTCACTGTTCCCCTTATATGCTCATTTCTGACCCTATCCCTCCTCGTCACTCCACACATCCATCTCAACATCTTCATTTCAGCCACATCGATTTTTCTTTCATTGCTCTTCTTCATTGGCACAGTCTCCATTCCATACAACATTGCCGGCCTCACCACTGTTTTGAATACCTTTCCCTTCAGTTTCACTGGGACCCTCTTATCACAGAGCACCCCTGATACGTCCCTCCAGTTCTTCCACCCCGACTGTATGCTACAGTTTATCTCTCTCTCTGCTCCCCCCTCTGCATCCACTGTTGACCCCAAGTATTTAAAATACTCCACCGTCTTAACACGCTCTCCACTCAATGTCACTTCCCCTCCTCGGTCCTGCTGCACATCACATCTCATATATTCGGTCTTCTTTCGGCTAATTCTCATCCCCCTACTTTCCAACGCCTCTCTCCAATTTTCCAGCTGCTGCTCCACCTCCTCTTTCGTCTCCCCACTCAACACAACATCGTCTGCATACATCATGCACCACGGCGCCTCCCCTCTAATCCTGTCCGTCAACACATCGAATACCACATTGAAAAGGAAGGGACTCAAAGCTGATCCTTGGTGCAGACCAACTTCCACCCCAAAGCTCTCTGACACACCCACACTACTCCTCACCTTAGTTGTTACTCCCCTGTACATCCCCTTGATCAGTTTAACATACTTCTCCGGTACCATCTTTTCCCTTAAGCATCTCCAAACTTCCTGCCGTGGTATCCTATCATATGCCTTCTCCAAGTCAATAAAAACCATGTGCAACGCATTCTGCCCCTCTCTGTACCTCTCTGCCAACTGCTTCGATGCAAAAACTGCATCTGTCGTTCTCCTTCCCGGCATAAATCCAAACTGTTCCACTGACACTTCGTCTCTCAACCTACTCTCCACTATTCGCTCCCATATCTTCATTGTATGTGATATTAGCTTGATCCCTCTATAATTCGTGCAATCTTGTACATCTCCCTTCTCTTTGAATATAGGCACTATGATGCTGGTCCGCCACTCATCCGGAATCACCTCCTGGTCAAACAACTTCTGCATTAGATTCCACACCAGATCCACCCCCTCATCTCCCAGTGCCTTCCATGCCTCAGCTGGTATCTCGTCTGGGCCAGTCGCTTTGTTATTTTTCACCCTATTCAGAGCACGACTCACTTCCATCCTCCCCACTTGTTCTGTCATAACTACATTTGGTAATCCATCCTCATAGAAAGATCTTGGGTTTTCTTTATTTAATAATTCCTCAAAATATTCCTTCCATCTATCCTTTATCTCTTCATTACTTAAATCTTACCAAGCAGGAACCAATATTCTACCGTATATTTAATCTAACATAGCAATTGTACAATCTGAGTCTGTAGATCGTTACCTTGCTAAAACTTAAGTACTGTAGAATACTTTGGTCGCTTTGTGAAGGAGGTTAAAAATAAAACTACCAAACAGCATACATAAGTACTCACTTATTTTCTTTTGCGACAATTTCAATTATTTTTTAATATTTCGTCTCCAATGAAGCTTTAAAATTTATTAATACATACAAACATAAGATTGCTTGCTTTTTTGCTTTTTTTCTGTTTGAGGTGCTTCAACCCTGCTGGATTATTGACACCATTTTTTTTTTTTTTTACCCCCCGAAGGAAGGTTGCAAAATGTTTTTTTGTATGTTTTAGAGTATAGATGAAATTGTTTGTTTTTTCTGTTTAAGGTGCTTCAACCCTGCTGGATTATTAACATCATTTTTCTTTTTTACCCCCCGAAGGAAGGTTGCAAAATATGGTAAATTCACAATGATTATAATTAAAGCTCCCTTGTTCTTTGTATTCTAAAACTTAATTTTTATTTTTGAATTTCAAAATTTAAGTATTTATGAAAGTTTTCTGAAATTTTACAGAATAATAATTTTTTATATAAAATTAAAAAGAATGAAAGTGTAAAATAAAATACTTTCCATATTTTTAGGGTAAACTTTTTCTTTTCAATTTCTAGTAAAAATTAATAAGTTCTTTCAAAATGTATATATATACACGCACATCATACATAGAACTGTAGTTACAAAAGCTAATATATACTAGTGGTGCACCGATTAATCGGTATCGGCACCTTGCATGCCGATTAATCGGCAATGCAAGGTATTTTCCTAATATCGGCATGCCAGGTGCCGATACCGATTAATCGGTGCACCACTAATATATACACATCATTTCATACAACTTAATGTTTTCTTCATTCTTGAAAGCATCTATTTGTTTCTGAAGATTATCTAAAACTACTTTTTACTTTAATTAATTTTGTCTCTAATTTATGTTAAAACTTTGTTTTCATTATTTTTCACAATTTTATTTCAATTAACTAAAATGTTTTGTGGAAATTTACTTTGGCAGAAATAACAAATGTAATAACTGATTGTAATAACCAAGAAAGAACGGATACTAATGAAGAAACACGAATGTAAGAAGAGGACAGATGTTTGGACTCAGCCAAGCGAGTGTTGTTGGTAATAAGCCCGGAATAGGTCCCCTAATAAAATAAATGCTTTTAATAAATTCAAACCAAAACCTTAATTTTAAGCCTTCCTACGAGGTTACAAAAAATATTATAGGTATGTAATTATACTCAATTCAGTGGCGGAGCAAGAGTGTCACGGGCCCCGGGTCCAAACTTATTTACGGGCCCCCTAAAGACACTTTTATACTTATACTCTGACATGCCTCGAGGGTTGAAAACTTTTAATTTTAACAATAACTGAGTAACAATAAAGTTTAGTGCAAAAGTGGTATACTCATGCATATACACAGTGATTCACTATAGTCACTATACACACTACGGAACTGGGTTTGAAGTTCTGAACGCTAAATTAAGTCACTCAATTGAGCCTAAATTTCTTACGCACGGACTAACACAAGGCTTTGAAACTGCTTTAGCCTTATAATAACATACTTACTAACACACAAGCAAAGATTGAAACTGGATCACAATATGATATATTTCATATGACGTCATAACAAAGCGCAGATTTCAAAATATGCCAAAAAAAAAAAACCCCACATTTTTACGTTTTGAAGCCATTTTCTTTAAATAATTGCTTTTTTCTTATAGATATAGTTAATATATAGACAAACAGACGTTATTTTAGGGTTTTTTGACTATTTTCAAATAAGAAATGACAATTTTAAGTTTTAACTTTTACCGAGATTAAAAGTCGGCGAATTATTAATTTTCCTTGTCAAGGTGTTATCAACGACCCGGACCCCCCCAAAGACCTGGGCCCTGGGGCACTGCCCCGCCTGCCCCTAGCTAGCTCCGTCCCTGACTCAATTCGATATATACACTACAGGTGAGTCAAAAGTCTCCATACATAGGCAAAATGGTCATGATAAATAAATGATTATTTATTTTTTATTTTTTTGCAGGTGATGTGCTGAGATGACTCGGAGGAACGCATCCGTATGTGCATTCAGTGTAATGGTACCCACATAGAGCATATTTTGTGACTTACAAGTGATTGCATAATAAAGTGACCATTTTGCCTATGTATGGAGACTTGACTCACCCTGTATATCAACCAAAACCAAGGTAGTGGGGCGGCATAGCTGCCATATCGACGAGAATTATTCATTTTTCGATACAAGCGTGAAAATTGGCACAGAGATAGCTAAATAGATTGTAAAAAGATTTGGATATGGAGGCATCACGAAATTTTATTATTTTCAAGATGGCGGCCAAGATGGCGGCGGAAAAATTGAAAAATATCAAAATGCTCTTAGAGTACCAACTTTGGTCTCAAATTGAAGCTTACAGTCAGAGGAGTAACATCTACTGTATAAGTGATAGTGGGAATATTGATATTTCAATCTATAAAATAGATTTATAGAAAAAACTGAAAAATATCAAAGTGCTCGTAGAGTATCGACTTTGGTCCCAAATTGAATTGATTGATATTTTATTTACACAAGAACAACAACACATCTACATGCTACGTATCACTACTGAGAAGAACAATTCCCCTCACAAGCACATAAGGCCGTACATGAAGTTCAGCCTTTCTGCAGGTGCAGCGCTTCATACATCCTTTTGTGCACTTCCATGAAACCAGCTCTTGACAGGCCTTTGATGCCTCGGGTAGGTTCGTCCAGTGTGGGCTTCGTTCTTTCTACCAGACGCTCTCTGGTGAAGGTTTTGAACTGCTTCTTGCCAATCATCTTCACCGTCTGGACAGCATCGACCTCTGCAGGACCTGCAATTTCCTTGGAGTCGAGAACAAACAGGTCCAAGCTTTCTTCCTCGAATGGGTTGCCAAGATCTTCTATCACATTAACAAGGGAGATGACATCTTTGGTAAATGCGGTCTGCACACTGGCTGTCTGATCGTGTGCCGTGTGTCAATTTGCATTCCCCTGTGCTGGTGCCCATCTTGGAACTCGTATTGCCGCGGCAATTTCTGGTCCAGCAATCATCCAACGCTGAAGGGCACTTGGGTTGTCCGTAAGGCCAACAGCTCCACCGTCCCCTTTAATTAGGGCGTTGTTCTGCTCATGTGCTTGGTCAATTGGGATTGAGGAGAACACTTTCTGGGTCTTCTGAACTGTGAAGCTGCCAGCCGTGAGTTTTGCGGCCACATCTGGGTGCTTTGTTGAAAGTTCAGCCATGTCTTTCAGGTGAACTGGGATCCACCTAGCGTAGTTGGTGCGATCCAGAGCGTGGAACCAGGGAGCGAGTTCAGTCAGGGCGTCGAGATACATGGTGAATGATGCTTGCCGTAGAGAACACACGTAGACGAGTAT
Source organism: Bathynomus jamesi (assembly GCA_023014485.1). Classification (NCBI taxonomy): domain Eukaryota; kingdom Metazoa; phylum Arthropoda; class Malacostraca; order Isopoda; family Cirolanidae; genus Bathynomus; species Bathynomus jamesi. Next base: position 1,691,306 of record JAJOZX010000222.1, on the reverse strand, counting down.
CAGAAGCTATTTCCAGCACGGTTGCCCAATACTGAAATTGAGGATATGCATGTGTTCTGTTATGGCACTAGTCTTCAAAGTTTTCTGTCTCCCCTGCCTCAGCTGGATGTATCTGACAGCTTCTGTTGTATGCTCGTTCTTGTAAGATGTATAGTGCAGATGCGGTTACCTGGTGTGCTCGTCTTGTACGCGTGATGTGGGCTGCGTGCAAGAACGAATCAGCTGTCCCTGGTGATGCGATCTCGGCTTGCACTAATGCATGAACCCAACCACTTCCTTGCAGCCAGTCACCCAACATTTTCAGGGCTGCCAACTCGATGTGGAGACCACCAAACATCACTACTAGTTTGTCTTCCCCGTAGCTCTCTGGCCACTTCCACTGAATCTGCTTGGCCAAGGCAAACAGGGGTTGGTCGACGGTGATTACTGGTGTCTGCCCTGGATTAACATGTTCAATACATTTTCGCACAACGTCCATTGAATGTCGGATCATGGCGGTTGTGTGTGCTCTCTCAAGGAAGAGTGGGAGCAAAGAAGTGGGGCATATAACTTTAATCGAATGGTACCCTCATCCCTCCTCATTGTTTTCGTCACAACACAATTTCATCACACGCCAGGCGAGATCGGAAATGCAGCCCCGATGACGTAGCAAAACGTAATGGTATCCTCATCCCCTCCTTATCGCCCCCACAGCAGTGACACATTCAGAGCGACAAGCACAAATCAGTCGCTATCTGATTAAACGTAATGATTTCCCATCCCTCCTGACCCCAAGCACAGTGTGATTTAAACATGCCTCAACAAAATTAAATTAGTCCTGCTTTATACCAACCGTGTTTATTAAATAACGTTACTAACAATCGCAAAGGTTGGTGATAGATATTTATAATTGATCGGTAAAAGATGTGGATACGCTTCATTGTCTAAAAATTAACACTAAATTAATACCAAGCTACTTTCCTTCAGAGTTGAGGAGATCCCTTGTCGGGCCTTTAATTTGGGAACACTACACATTCTGCCTTTCCTATTTTCCAGCGTTGTCTGGGTGGTAATTGGGTTTTGTTTGAGGTTTGGTACCAGTTTTTCGATCATTTTCCAAATGTAGATTATGGTATACCTCTCTCTTCTTCTTTCCAGGGAGTACAGATTTAGTTTGCCTAGTCTTTCCCAGTAGTTGAGTTCTTTGCAGCCATCAATCTTGGCTGTGAAATGTGTCTGCGTTTCTTCGAGTTTATTAATTTCTTTCTTTTTATATGGGGACGTCAAAACTGAGCAGTATTCAAGTTTTGGTGTGATCAGTGTTCTCAGCAAAGGAATCATTACTGTCTTGTCCCTCCTTTTGAATGTTCTTAGTACCTGTCCCGCGACTCTCTTTGCTTTGTTTATTGCTATCTGATTTTGTGTCTCGAATTTGGCATCTTCGATCATTATTATCCCCAAGTCGACCGCTTTCGTGCTTCTCTGAATTTCTTGTCTATCTGGAGCATAATATGCAGTCTGTTTAAGTTCCTCATTTCTACCATATCTTAAGAGCTGAAATTTCTCGGTGTTAAAATAATGTCATATTGTTGTCTTCTGACCATTTGTATATTTTGTTTGTCTCTCTCTGCAAGGCCTCTACTTCGTTTGCATCGCTGTTTTTTCTGCTGATCTTTGTATCGTCCGCAAATGATGTTACTATACTGTTGCTGTTTACTCCACTGTTTATGTCTGTTAGCATGATAATGAACAGGAGTGGGACCAGCACTGTACCTTTTGTCACTGAGCTGCATACTTCTGATTCTGATGATGATACACCTTGAATTCTGATCACCAGTAGTCGATTTCTGAGAAAGTTGTAGATCCATTTTCCCACTCTGCCTGTTATTCCCATATGTTTCATTTTATGTGCTATTATACCATGATCGCATTTGTCGAAAGCTTTAGCATAATCTGTGTATATGACATAGTTTTCATTGCCTTCAAGTGCATTTAGGATATTGTTATAATGTTCTATAAGTTGTGATAGGCATGATCTTCCTGATCGGAATCCGTGTTTTATTTTCGTTGAATCTTTCCAATGTCTCCAAGAAGTCAGATTTTCTCTCCGACTTTCCTTTCAAAAATTTTGGTGAGGTGAGACGTCAAGGACACTGGTCTATAGTTCTCTGCTTGAGATGTATCTCCTCAGTAGTATAACCGCAAAATGTTAGAGTGCAGAGCAATTGCATAATGTTGCAAGAGTGCTACCCCCACCCCCTTGGTGCCAACCTCCACACCCCTTTGTTGCCAGGCACCCCCTTTTGTTGCCAACCCGAAAATGGGGTTGCAAAGGGTATGCAACTTTGTTATCCCTCAAGCTGAACCCCACAAAGGGGCATACCTAACTTAAGGGGTCTCTTTGGGGGAGAAGTTGGGACGGCCTCACCCCCCAAAGGGGCAGAGAGAGAGAGAGAGAGAGAGAGAGGAGGGGGTTCTTCGCCTGACAGCTGTCAGACGCATATGAGGTCTTCAAGCCACCCCACCGCTCTCTTATATGCCCCTATTCAGCCAGTTGGCTTAGAAGGTTGAGTTGCCAGTTTTCGCCATGTATTTAACTATTCATATATTAATCAACCAGTTGGTTTAGAAGGTTGAGTCGCCAGATAGCGCCATGTATTTAATTATTCCTTATATTCAGCCATTTGGTTTAGAAGGCTGAGTTGCCAGATAGCATTAATTATTTATTTATTCCATGTATTATTCATCCGTCAGTTGGATTAGAAAGTTCTGTCAGCTTCGCTACTTATTTATTTAAAGCATATATTGCAGTTGGTTTAGAAGACCGATTTGACAAATAGCAATTAATTAATTATTCTGAAAACCGAAACAAGTGATATAATCGTGTTCAAGGAATAAATAAAACACCAATACAACGTTGTTTATTTTAGCTGAATTAATGAATATACAATGGGATATATATATGATCAAATAATAGAACGGAAAATATATAATCATACAAAGCATAGTATTAACAAGATATTAGTACAGGAAAAATATAGTTATATTAATTATATATAATCATACAAAGCATAGTATTAACAAAATATTAGTACAGGAAAAATATAGTTATATTAATTATATATAATCATACAAAACTTAGTATTAACAAAATATTAGAAAAATATACATATATATTAAATTATATTCAAAATTTGCAAAACGTGTAATCATATTATTACGGGAAATATACAAAACGTATAATCATATTACAGTAAATATATATATATATATATATATATAGTCTTTACGTTCTACGGTGCAAAACGCTAAATTCGCATATTATAGTCTATCCACATATCGGCATTACTTCGTACGATGTGGTAAAACCGTCCAAGCATTACTTCACCGTTTAACTGATGCGGCGGCCTATACTCAATATAAAAGGCTTTCATATCGTTTAATACTAGTTTTGTACCCACTTTACACTCGGCGGGCAAGTTGCCTTTAAGCACAGCTAGAACAGAATCAAAAGCAGGCACAAAAACGTCATCGTTAACTATAACATTAAATACAAGTTTATAATCATGCCTTTCCAATCGGGGATTTTTTCTTAACGTCCCGAACTTTTCAATCGTGAACTCTTCTTCACTCGACATAGCGGGATTGGAAATATTCTACCAAATCGTAACGACACCTATCCACTATATAGAGGTACAGCTCTTCAGGATGAACAGTGTAGGCGAACTCAGCTCTGTACCTCTCAAGTGCTTTGTACCAAAGCTCAGGATATTTCGAAGAATCTAAACCTTTTAAATATGCATCCAGATCTAGGCCGTTCTCCCCCTGTTCATTCCTACATTCAACAAATCCGTCGAGTAGAGCGGTGTAAGCGTAGTCAAGTACCGTGTCAAAATAAATCATGTCTGTAATACGCGCGTCTAATATAGGCTTCAGCTTACGGAAGCCGACGATCTCAAACATTCTGTCGAGGCTGAAGCGGCTTCGTGTAGGGACAAGAACGTCATTATCAGCTGTGTTCTTCCACATCAGTCGTATATCAATGCATGGTTGTGCGTTATTCACACTCAATGTACAGACAATGGTATATGAGGCGGCGTCACTAATCACCTCTTATTGTATCTACGTCAGCTGGTATTTTATAACGGTCCTCAGCCCACCTCTCAACTACCACGAAGATTTTATGCATCTCCTCAAGACTTAAATAAATAACGTTGCGTTTGCTCGCATACCTACAGATCGTTTCAAGCACACAGTTAATGGTGCCGATTTCTCGCCTGAACACGCGCAACGACTTCGTCACGGAGACGTCGTACGAGGCGTTGAAAATGCTTCTCAAAGGGAGTTCCATCGTATTCGCACGTTCACACGGGTCGAAATGACTATGACACAACCACTCGGCGCAAGCTCTGAGATGACTATGAGCCACAGGAGGCAGGCGGGTAGGATCGGTTCGATGGGCGGGATGAATCACCCTGATGAAACGTGAATGGGTTTGTTCGAACTCGTATGCTCCGCGTGAGTCACACCATAATCTAATGAAATGTGTACGGCGCTGATCGAATCGTTGTATCCCATTATATTGGGCAGGTGTCTTGAGAAATTTTCCGATACAAGAATTAATTTCGGTTTTAATGTTTTATCACTTCCCCGAATACGCACCAAACATTTTCCTTCAGAGTAATTTTCACGAACTAAACACATTTTTTTAAATGTTTTATCTCTCCTAAACATCTTCACAAACCGGGGCGCTATAGAGAGAAACATACGTTCATATTTATCCTTTTTGTGTAACAGGCGATACTCATCCCTAAAATCTGTTAAAAACTCACACAACCCATTAGCCACAACCTCACTACAAACCTCATCATGATATATATTAATGTAGTGGTAAAAATACTTAAGATTGTCCATGATGACAAGATTTACATTTTCAGCCGTAGGGTACGAGTAATCGGTACGGTGTAACATGATATACCGTAATACCGCTTATCACACCACTCATCCACAAGACTCACTACCCATAACTGTTGTTTATCTTCTGATCGTGTTGCTTCTTCTACCTCGCGGTATATGTGCGCCTTTATAAAGCTTAGTTCTATAACATACTTCAGTACATCGTCTGTACTGCGAAATCCTACAACCCCCTCGCCAGAATATCCGTAGAGTATTTGAATAGCCTGACCCTTTGCACGATTCAATGCAGCCTTAAAAGAGGCAAAGGAGGCGGGAATAGGGAGTTTTTCAGTATCCACTACATCTACGCACTTTGCTGAATACCATTTCATAAATGTTGAACACGCGATATTAAAGGTGGCCATTTTCTTCTATGCGAGAGAATACACGTCTGAGCTCAAGGGTATACAGAGATCAACTGAGTACGGAAGGGTAGATGCCTGCTCAGGTTGCGGCATGATTCACGTCGCCGGGGCTTAACTTTTTACTGTACACACGCACACACACAAAGTAAAACGCTAGTTGAAACATGATTTATTTAATAAACGAAATAATCAGGATGTACATATTTACAAATAAATACGTGTAATAATTAAGTTAGCAATAGACATATCAAAGATTATGGTATCCAAAGGGCACGGTGTCATAGGTATCAGGCACCTGGTAGCGTTTCCTGTAGGTGTTACGGCACACCTTTGTACCCCTAAGTTCCTTCACGCCCCCAGCTTCTGCGCCCGAAAATTGTGGGTGCCTACAGTCAGTTGGGGCGGACGGCCGCCCTCATCATCCAAGCACACTAACTCCTTCAGCGAATCAAAGTTGACGACCCGCCGATTCGCTTGGTTAAGCGTGATACCCTTAGCCTTCACGATATACTTCGTTTCATCCCCTATCCTCACCCGTACCCCATAGGTTTTTGGCCCTGTTGACACAAACGAGTCGGCGTATCCGTTGTCCCCATACTCATCCTTGATCTCGTCAGTTAGCTCACCGAGGAACTCCCCAATAGCAGGCATGTATTCACCACTCCTCGCTGTGAATATCACGCTATCTGTATCGGCATACAAAACCCGCCGCCCAAGAGAATGCAATAGGCCCCAAAGTTTGATGCGCGCGTAGGCTGTTGTGAAGCTGGCTACAGGAATGTTTGTAACCCGTGAGGTATCTGTAGCCAACTCAGTATTGTACTTTATTATGTAAGTATTACCCACGTTCACAATCTCTATGACCTCTTTAGCGGGTGCGTTGGCGTAATCCCAGACTTCACTATAACTTTGTGCCAAATGAACGTTGCCTTTACCGGTATTCTGTGCAAATTTTCCCCAAAGACTGTTTAGGCACAATTTTGCACTAAAGCGCTTGCCAGGGTTCTTTACAATTTGGGCACGATCAAGCTGTATACCCTCGTGGTCACGGTAACGCTGGATACAAGACGTTTTTTCATCTTCGGTTTCAACCCCCCGCGGATATCCTGACGCCTCAACCTTATCCTTCAAAAATGCGTTTATATATGGTGTGAAAAGGTTGGTTAGCCATGGCAAACGGCTAGGGCTAGCTCAGGGCAGGTGTATACACCTCTGATCTTGCGCTGGTGGGGTGTATGACCACAATCACCATTGTTCTCTTCCGCGCACTTCACACACCGGGGAAACATGAGTTTGTGATCTACAACGACGGGTAAGATCGGCATCCATAAATCGCTAGGGGGGAGCACGTCTACGAAAGAGAGGCCGAAATAGTACCCGTTCAAATTTCTTGAAAAATCGTTGAGGGAGGGTAGGTTAGGGCCCACCAGTTTCTCAGGCGCACCTACGGGGTACGGATTGTTCTTCATCACGTAGGGGTATAAAGAACAGAAATCGTAGTAGTGAAGCTTCACACCCTCCGTAGGTGGAAAGTGTAGCTTGAAGGGATTTGTACGCCCACCGAACAAGCTATCTCCGCATTTGAGAGGATCCAGTACCATTGAACGCTTGATCGTGTTTATTTCTTCACGGTACGCCCCGTCTGTCTCCATCCGTGCATCATACTCATGCTCCCACAAGACTTTGTGAGTGAACTGGGAGCCTATAAGTTGATCGCGGGTGCGCGTCCACGCAAGACAGTCGGCAGGGGATCTACTGTGGATATCTCCCACGATTCCACACTCAGGACGGGGGCATCCATGCCACCAGCAACCGTTAAAGGAGTACACAGTCTTCACGCCAGTGACACGGTTTTCACTTAGACCATCAACCCAAAAAACATAGCCATCAACCTTAATGGGTACTTCGCCCGTGTTGCGGGCATGCTTTATGTATACACCTGTCTGCTGTTGTAGGTGTATGAGCCAGTAAATAGCCTTGTGCCCAAACTGCGGGGATTGTTTCTGTGAATAATGGCTAAGGTGTCTTTAGGCATGAAGTTATTCTTGAACACCGTAAAACATAATGATGCGATGGTGGTTGCGACTTGCAGCGGATCGCATTTGAAACGACATATGTACATCCTTCTAAAGGCCTGGAAACATACTCTAAGCACGCGTACATCATTCACGCAATAATGCTCACATGCATCAGCTATATTATAAGGATTACGTTCATTAAAACTGTTGTAGTATCGATCAAAATCTTCGCGTTCATCTGTACTCATACAATCAAAGGTGGGCAGGATCGAGTTCCAAAAGGACCGAACTCCAGGAACTCGGTCCGTTTTAAGGACCGTGAGCGGGAAAGTCGGTCCTTTTCTCAGTGAGGACCGAAATGAGGAGCGACGGTCCATTTTTAAGGAATTCCGGACGGTCTTTTTTAGTGATTTTAGCGTGTTTAGTGATTATTTGAAGTTCTAAAGAACATGGATCGTTTCCTCCAGAAGACTCAGAAAGAGACTGAGACTGAACTGAAACTTGTTTCAACACCTGGAGGAGACGAAGAATCTACTGATGTTAGTGCTTCAACTTCAAGTCAAGCAACTGGAGCTCCTAGCGGAAGAACTGAACCCTGCAATCGCCGGCCGTACCTGGACAAATACTTTGAATACCTGGGCCCCAAGGGCGAGCAGAACCTGGAGAACAAGTGCTTCATCAAGTTTAACACGCCTATCCCATCCAGTGCCGCCGTGGAGAGGCTCTTCTCTTTGGGGAAGGACGTCCTCAATCCGAAAAGGTCAGGGCTCAGTGACTGCCATTTTGAAATGCTAGTCTTCTTGAAGGGAAACTCAAGCATTTAACTTAACTTTTTTCATCATTTATGTATTGTATTAATTATAATTTACGTTAATAAAATTAAAGATTTCCGGTGTCTTTAATTTCATTTTAACCCTTTGCCTGTCCCGTGCATCACATGTGATACATGCATCACATATGATACACAGAGCGCATCATAAATAATATTTAGTGTGATACATTCTATGATCACATATTACCCACCAACTAAACCAAATAAACCTCCTATAACCAAAAGTCTGAAAACAAGCATGGACGTTTGGACCAAACTTATGAAAATGCTTTGGACAGGCAAAGGGTTAATCAAATTTTTCACTTATATTATATATAAGGACCGAGGACCGAGTCGTTCCTAAGTCCTATCTTCAGAAAGGACCGTGACCGGGACCGTCGGTCCAGTTTGAGGCAAGGACCGGGACCGTCGGTCCTTTTTGAGGCCCGAGTGCCCACCTTTGCATACAATCATACTTAAAGTCATGTTTGGGTGGAGGTAGACCTACGTAATTTAAAGTTTTACTAGTGAGGAATGTGTAAGGGAAATATCCTTTTGAAACTTCAGCTGCTACCCCGATCACCTTGGGTAGCTTTGCTAATTTGCAGGGTGTGAATAATAAAGTATCTTTAAATTGTACATTACTTCTTATTTGCATCGGCATTAGTTTGTTGCCTCTTTTCAATGGGTCACCTGTAAATATCTCAGAGGACTCGTGCTCAAGCAACTCCTTATAAAGGAACTGTGTGTCAAATTTTTCCCCGTTATGGGCGAGAATATACAGTCATTTTTTTTAACTTGTCCGCTACCTTGACAATATAGAATACAAATAGTTTTACAGGACTATCGTGGACATTCGTTTAAAAACGTTTGTCCGTTTACCACATTTGGGGCACTCATCACACTCGATCTCCATATACTTATCACAGATAGTCTGGCACACAAGTAAATGTGGAATAACCTCTTTGGTTTCAGCGTTCGTGTATGTTTCTATATCGTAGTACACAGTTATACAAGGGTTGTTTTTAGGCTTTGCGTTTTTCATATAACATACATGCTTTACACCATCCGCCTTATATTTCTCATGGCATGTAGAGCAGTGAATTTCATCACATTTATGGGTAAACTTTCCCCAATTATCCATCATGTGAAACATACCACATTCACAGATTCTCATTTTCCTGCACGTACCAATTGATTTATGGAGCTCAAAACAGCTATTATTGAAAAATGTGCGTCTACACACATTACAGTCCCTCTTCTCAGCATCAACTACACGGCTTTCACATTTGGTGCTTTTACACTGCTCACATACCATGTGACAATCTTTACAATGTTTCACTATATCATCCGCAAACTCGAGACACCTCTTACACAAATCATGATGTCCATATTTTCGACTTTTGTCATAACTCGCGTAAAGGCACCTTATATTACGGATGGGGAGATATGTTGTACCTGACAGTCCTAAAATAAGTAGGGGCATTGTACGATCTCTCACACAGCTTTTAAAACACAGTTGTACGACGATCATCCAGGCCAAATACAACTATACGAGCATTTATTTCCAGTTCTACGTCAAACGCAAGTTCACAGTCTACAGCTAGTTTACAGGCACGCTCCACGACCGTAGTCAGCCAAATTTTTGTGGCCTGTGTATTTAGCACAGTAAAGATACGCGCTAAGACTACTGCTATAAACCCGCAACCACGATCGACGTTTATATGCCGTCTATAAATAGCCTGATAATTGAAGTTAAGAGTATACGGTGTGGCACTATGGCCCGCAACACGGAATACACGGTCAAAATTTACCGTGAAGTTGTCCATATTGAAGGCTATACTACTTTGGGAGGCCTGCATTATACGATCTAATATATACTCTACATCTTCAGCCGCCAAACGCCTGAATGGCACTATTACCCAAAAATCATCTACAGAGCCATCATCTGAGCCGAATCCGAAGGACAGCCTCGTCCTGACTTCACGCTCGTCGCGGTTCTGAAGGGCAAACTCTACAATACGCTCTACAACGCGACGTAGTCCGTGTTCAACACCGTTGCTATACATGGATCTAGGATCAACCCTGATTATATACCGATTTCTAGTCAAGGCTGGGGTCAGTGGCGGACTGGCTAGGCTGTCAGTCTGCCATGTGGCAGATGGGCCCCCCCTAGAAAAAAGGGAAGTTGGCCCCCTAGACCTGAGGTAAAAAAAATTGGCAGCCAATCTATTATATTCGTATATAAAGTTTAAATAAACATAAGTCAGTTGGGCCTGATGAGATATATCCTAGAATCTTAATTGAGGGTGTTGACAGTATTTCTATTACATGAAATAGATATAATTTATTTAGATTTTTGTAATTATTTGTTTCTATTTTTTTATTTTGTATTTTTATTAATATTGTAATTTTTTTTTTTTTGTATTTATTAATATTATATAAAAAGGCAAATGTATTAATAACTTCTTTAATTTGTTAAAATTATTGCAGGTTTTAAACTTTTAGAAAGTAGCAAAAATTAATAAATTTACCAGCCTAAAATACAGTTTTGCCAACCTGCCTGTCACTGCGACATTTTTAACTTCATTAGTTTATTTAATAGTTGCCTACATGCTTCATTAAAATCAATTGCAATTTATCAAAGTAAGTCTCTTATTTTTGTTATTGCTGTTAGATATGTATAATTATATTTTACCCATTTCTATGTCCATATATAAAAGATATATAGAGTTATGTATGTATTTTATATAAAGCTGCTATATACAGGGCGGGGCACGGGAACCAAGTGTTTTTGGAATAATCAGGAAAATGATATTTATTTTTGTAAAGAAAATATATTGGTAGAACAACATTCGTAAGAACATAGCATTTCATGTCATAATAATCATGTACCGAAAATTATATCTGGCATATGATGTCCTTGGCCGTCGACGCATTGTTGAAGGTGTTTACGAAAATTGGCCTCCACTCTTCCCAGCAGGTCTCTGTTGATTTGGATGATTTGTTGACGGATCGCTTCCTTCAATGCATCTAATGTACGGGGCTTGTCCTCGTAGACACGTGACTTGAGGTACCCCCATAGAAAGAAGTCACATGTGGACAAGTCAGGGGACCGAGGGGGCCATGCAGTCACCAAATCTCGAAATGAGATGGTTGGGAAACAGGGGGCGAAGAACAGCCATTGACGCTCTGGCGGTGTGTGGCGTGGCCCCATCTTGCTGAAACTACAAATGTCGACAGTACGATTGCTGATTCCGAGTGCAGCTGAATGTCTCCGAGCAGAGCGGCCTGGGCTTTGCAACATCGCTTGTCTGACCCTTTCAACGTTCTCTGGAGTACGCACAGTGCGTTGCGGCCCCTTCGGTTTTGTTTTCATTATTGAGCCTCCTGTTCGAAGATTGTTAACCCAACGTAAGATTGTGTCACGAGCGGGAACAGAGTCATTTCGATGAATGTTGAATCTGCGGCGAAACGCACGCTGAACTGCTGTCACTGACTCGCCACTCCTAACAAAATGATCATACTCGAACATGCGGTGTTCTAACGTCCACTGCTCCATGATGGCACCTGAAAGATAAAGGTGAGTGTTAGTTAAAGTTAAATGCTATGAACCCAGGAATGGAATGCTACCTACCGCACGCCCCTCCCATTCCTAATGGCCGATTACTAGCTATTCAAAAAACACTTGATTCCCGTGCCCCACCCTATATAAAGATAGATATAAAAATAAATAAGAAAATACATGTAATAGTATTGAGAAAAGATTACAATACATTACATTACAATTACATTACAATAGTTACAAAATACATATATTCAGTCATTATAGTATAATTCAAGCATTATTATTTGTTTTTAAATTTGTTGATCTTGATTATATTAAATGCAATTACTAAATCAGATTACTTTATTAATTTTTTTTTTTTTATATTTCAGGTAAGGTGTCTAAAATACCGGGTGTACATAAAGTCAGGATCTATATTTGTGAAGCACTTGGAAATTATATGGAATTCAATCATAAAATGATAAAGTGGTAACATTTATTAAATAATTAAGAGTAGGATTCGACGTGACGCCCATCAGTATCCCTGCACAGCTCAAATCGTTCCGCAGCATTTCTAAACACATTCTGGAGCATTTGCGGGGTTATGTTATCTGCAGCAGTTCGTATACGTGTACGTAAGTTTTCAAGACTCGTAATCTTCGTCTGATAAACGTGCGATTTGATAAAGCCCCATGCAAAGAAATCTAAAGGGGTTAAATCTGGTGATCTCGCTGGCCGAGGTCTGTTGCTTCCGCGTCCGATCCAGCGATTTGGAAAACGTCCATTTAGATAATCTTGAACAATTTTGGCATAGTGACAAGGAGCACCATCATGTTGATAGACGACGGTGCTAACAATCCTATCCCCGTCGTCTATCAACATGATGGTGCTCCTTGTCACTATGCCAAAATTGTTCAGGATTATCTAAATGGACGTTTTCAAATCGCTGGTTCGGACGCGGAAGCAACAGACCTTGGCCAGCGAGATCACCAGATTTAACCCCTTTAGATTTTTTGCATGGGGCTTTATCGAGTCGCACGTTATCAGACGAAGATTACGAGTCTTGAAAACTTACGTACACGTATACGAACTGCTGCAGATAACATAACCCCGCAAATGCTCCAGAATGTGTTTAGAAATGCTGCGGAACGATTTGAGCTGTGCAGGATACTGATGGGCGTCACGTCGAATCCTACTCTTAATTATTTAATAAATGTTACCCTTTATCATTTTATGATTGAATTCATATAATTTCCAAGTGCTTCACAAAAATAGATCCTGACTTTATGTACACTCTGTATTTAGACAGTGGGTTCAGGAATTCTATACTTAAAAGTCTATATAAAACCATAATATATATATATATATATATATACACACCTTACCTTATCTTATGAACCTTATGGTGTTTCGTGCGTTGGTCTCTCTTCACACGGAGGTCAAGCTGGTGGCCTCGCCTCTAGGTCTGGCTTGGTGAAGGAGCGAGTCGCTTTCTTGCGCTCTCCACCGTACATAGCCAGGTACACCCGGCTCATCTGGTACCGTCGTGAGCCAGGTATCTAGTCTTCTCTTGAAGACTTCAACTTTGACCCCTGTAACGTTTCAGAGGTCCTTTGGAAGCTGGTTAAAAAGTCTTGGCCCCCTGACAATCAAGCTATTTTCCTTCAGTGTTGAGGAGGTCCCTTGTCGAGCCTTCAATTTGGGAATACTACCCATCCTGCCTTTCCTATTTTCCAGTGTTGTATGAATGGTAATTGAGTTTAGTTTTAGGTTTGGTACCAGTTTTTCGATCCTTTTCATATTTAGATTATGGTGTACCTCTTTCTCCTTCTTTCCAGGGAGTACAGATTTAGTTTACGTAGTCTTTCCCAGTAGTTGAGTTCTTTGCAGCCATCAATCTTGGCTGTGAAATGCCTTTGCGTTTCTTCTAGTTTATTAGTTTCTTCTTTTTATATGGGGACGTCAAAACTGAGCAGTATTCAAATTTTGGTATAATCAGTGTTTTTAGCAGGGGAATCATTACTGTCCTGTCCCTTCTCTTGAAATGTTCTTAGTACCTGTCCGGCGACTCTCTTTGCTTTATTTATCGCTATCTGATTTTGTGTTTCGAATTTCGCATCATCTGTCATTATTATCCCGAGATCGATCGCTTTCGTGCTTCTCTGAATTTCCTGTCTATCTGGAGCATAATATGCAGTCTGTTTAAGTTCTTCTTTTCTACCATATCTCAGGAGCTGAAATTTCTCGGTGTTAAATGACATGTTGTCTTCTGACCATTTGTATATTTTGTTCGTGTCCCTCTGCAAGGCCTCCACGTCATGTACATCGCTGATTTTTCTGCTGATCTTTGTATCGTCTGCAAAGGATGTTACTATACTGTTGCTGTTTACTCCGCTGTCTATGTCTGTTAGCATGATAATGAACAGGAGTGGGGCCAGTACTGTCCCTTGTGGTACTGAGCTGCGTACTTCCGATTCTGATGATGATATACTTGAATTTTGACGACCTGCAGACGTTCTCTGAGGAAGTTGTAGATCCATTTTCCCACTTTGCCTGTTATTCCCATATATTTAATTTTATGTGCTATTATACCATGGTCACATTTGTCGAAAGCTTTAGCAAAATCTGTGTATATAACATCGTAGTTGTCATTGCCTTCCAATGCATCTAGGATATTGTTGTAGTGTTCTATTAGTTGTGATAGGCATGATCTACCTGATCGGAATCCATGCTGATTTTCGATGAATCTTTCCCGTGTCTCCAGGAAGTCATAAATTTTCTCTCTAACTATTCTTTCAAATACTTTGGTGAGGTGGGACGTCAATGACACTGGTCTGTAGTTCTTTGCTTGAGATCTGTCCCCTCCTTTATATAGAGGGACAATGTTTGCTCTTTTCAAGATGCTCGGTATTTCCCCGGTGTCTAGGGATCTTCTCCATATCCAGTATAAAGGTGTAGCTATTCCATTTTTACAGTTTTTAATCAATAATGCGTTCCAATTGTCCAGACCTGCAGCTGAATGTGGTTTCATTTGTCCTATAGCTCTCGCTACATTTTCTGGTGTAAAATCAAAGTCTGTTATATACTCTCCTTGCAATTCCTCTTCAAAGAATGCATTTATGTCAGGTACCGCTTTGTCACTTTTTGGGGTACTGAAAACTGATTCATATTGAGCTCTCAATGTATCAGATATTTCTTTTGGATCGTCGGTTAGTTCATTATTTCTCGTCCTTAAGGGCCCAATAGCGGCGCGCGCTTTTGTTTTCTTTTTTGCATAGCTATAGAAGTATTTTGGATTTTCCTTTATTGCTTCTACCGCCTTTTCCTCTTCCCTCTCTGTATGGTCCTTAATCAGGGCTTGTATTTCCCTATCGATACCCTCCAGTTTTTCTTTTATTGCTTTCCTGTCATTATCTCCGCAGTTGCTTAACTTCGCCTCCACTCTCTTTTGCCTCTCTAGCCAGCTCCTCTTTCCTTTTGGCTGTGATTTCGGAGCATATTTTTCTAAAATTCTCAGCGTTTTTTCTTCCAAGGTTGTTAGCATTTCTTCAGTTGTTTTATTCTCGAAAATTGTTCTCCATTCTATTTGGGCCATGTGCGATCTGATTGCTTCCCAATTTATAGTCTTGGAGTTTAAGTTAAAGACCCCGAATTTACTTTTTTCCTCAATATGTGTATTGTCTTTTAATGCTGTCGTCATATTTGTTGGTATCTCGATTAAGTTGTCGTCTGAGATAATGGTTGGGGTTATTTTTATATCAGCAATCAAGTTCGTGTTATTCGTGAATACCAGATCCAGGCAGTTATTTTTTCTGGTATTTTCTGTTATCTCCTGTGTCAGCATAAACTTATTTGTGAGAGCCATCAACATTTTTGCTTGCTCCTGGTCTTCTCTTGTGCCCCCCTTGTCCTGGTGAATATATATATTCCTATCCACCTTTTTGTATTTTATAAATGGGAAGTTAGTCTCCGCAGATCATTATATTGGGGAGTGCAGTGTTTATGGCCTTTATTAGCTTTCTGATGTCATCAATGGCCTCCGAGAATTTTTCGGTTGGGGTGCTTGGAGGTCTATAGATGACTATTACTATCACGTTTAGTTTTTCTATTTTCACTGCTAGGAGTTCCACATAGCTGTTTGATTTACTTATTATCGTCTCTGTCATATGACCTTCCTGTACATATATAGCACAGCCACCTTTACGTCTCGTCGTTCTATCACAATTTCCTTAGCAATCTTTAAGATGAATTTCTGTGAGGCATGCGATGTCCGCCCTTGTTTCGTCCATAAATCCTTTCAGGTACGAAACCTTATTAAGTGATTGATTTGGTCTTATTCCTTGAATATTAGCCAGGACAATTTTTATGTTCTCTGTTTTTCGTTGCCCCTTGCGCATTTCAAGTTCGTTTTCCTTCGATATCGCTTGATTCGTTTACCTATGATCCTCCGAGAGAGATCCGTTTCCGCCTACTTGTACTGGTAGCTTCTTGCCCGGTAGCAGTTTGGCTCGGGGGTTTCCAGCTGTGTCAACTGCATGTGGATGACATTTAGCATCCGTAACGTGTCCGCGATGTTGAAAAAATTTTCTTGTTCGCTTATTGTGTTCTTATTGTTGTTCCTATTGTTGTTATTCCTATTGTCATTTAAACTTTTTCCTTTGAGTCCGTCGGGAGATGTTGATAGTAGCATTTTTTCCCGAATTTGCAGGTTCCATATGTTGCGTTAGTCCTGCAGATGTCTGGGTGGTAGAATTTACATCCGTCTCCAAATTTACAATGACCATTATTATAAAAGAAATTGCATATTGGGGGATGTTCATATATACACATTGTCCTCTTTTAAATCTACAATTATCTTTTATATAATACCTGCGTATAATTCCTCCCCATATTTACTCTTGGCCTTTGTTTTTTGCTCCTTATTGGGGGACAGTTTCACTCCGTTTTCTTGACTGCCCTCTTGTCTTGTCCTATTTGTGCTAGTTGTGTTTGTGCCCTTCGTTGCCCTTATGCTGTGTGTTGTCTTTACACTCTTTGTCGCCTGTGTGTTTTCGGCCTCGTTTTGTGACGGTATTTGATTTTTTTCTATTTCGCCTTTCTCCGTTTCTTCCGTTTTCCACTGTTCTTTGTTCCCACTTTCCTCTTTCATTCTCTTCTCGTAGTCTCTTTCTGCTTTAAATACTATAAAAGAGTTTAATTCGGTCAAGCAGTTTTCGCAGAAAATTTTTATCCCATTAAACTGCTTTGCGTTCGTTATAAGGATATTTTTTCTCCCGCATTCTAGGCATTTAAAATCAAAAAGTAGCTGACAAAAATCACCTCATCGCCCCTGTCTCATCTGTTGCATCCTTACAGATACCACAGAGTTGCGGGTATGTATTAATTTCCATGTTGGTGAAGTGAATCAAAAAAGGGTATTATGGGAGGTATTGGGTGGGGGATGACTCAAGCTGGGTGAGGGAAAGAATTTTCCGTTACTCCGGGGGGCGGGGGATGGGGGATGTGGCATGCTGTATACTTCTCACTGATTGGTCCTCTCGAGTGTGGCTGTGGGGGATAATGGGGGGATATTTGCGGGCACTTCAAAAACAAAACTTTCCTCACAAAGAGACTCTCGGAAAAAAAACAAATGCTGTATACAGTATGTATATTAATTCACTTTGTTTTTATTTACTTTTTTTGGTATATGCCGCGATTTTTACTTTTTTAAAAAGAAATACCACTATGCACTATCAATTAACTCGCAATATCGGCACCGTTTAAAACTGATTAACTGCAGGATTTTTACTGTAATACCGCTTTTGTTCGGACTTCGATCGAAACACGTGTAACCGTCACAACAGCAAACAAACATATATATATATATACACACACACAATCCTTTTAATCAGGGCAACTGCACAATGGAAAGGCGTTTTTTACCAGTGCATCTGGTAAATATGACCAACAGGTCAAAATTATAGTACAATAATTATACAACAGTGAAAAAAAAACGGAAATGAGATCGTCATTTTTATGGCTAATTATATGCGTAGATTACGAAAATAACATTCATTTATTTGTATCACCCGCTGATTTTATGAAAATGACTATTTCATTGTATCATTTTGAGAACCACTGGTTCTCTGAACGCATCTTTTACATTTTGTTCAGTCATGCATATGCTGTGGTGGTGGTGGTCGGCTCTGTGTTTCCACTTTGATTTTATGAAAAATTTCTTTCATTAATTATTTAAAACAAAATTGTCAGCCATATTTTATCATAAATCGGTGCTATAAGTTAGTATTATCGAATAACAGCTATCAAATTATGTATATTTCACCGACAACGTCTCTATTGTGTGAAATTGCAAATTGATCTATCATTTTCTTATTTTACAGGTTTTTATTGATGTTATGCTACAATGCCTAGAGAGTGCAAAAATTCGCCAGACAGTTTTTGTTATATTTGTGGGACATTAACGTTAAAACAGTATAAAAGGAAGTTGACTTCTCATGTGAAAAAGCTTTATGAATTATACTTCGCATGCAAAGTTGGTGATCAGGACAAGCACTGGGGGCCTCATATCTACTGTGTGAGATGTACAAGCTCGTTCTGCATGGTTCAAAAGGCACCGGTCCTGGTCTGGGATTTGGTGTCCGAATGGTATGGAGAGAGCCGCTGGACCATTCAACTGATTGCTATTTCTGCTTAACGAACATCACAGGTTTGAATCTTTTATTTTTCTGAATATACGTCAAATTTGGTGTTTTTAGCACATTTTAGCATATCCTGCTCTGCATAATGTATTACACAATTATGCTATCTTAAGTAGTCAACAATGTCTATTGTCTCACATTACAGGTTGCAACAGAAAAGGGAAAAAGGCTATAGTCTACCCAAATCTTCGTTCTGCTATGCGTCCTGTGGAACATTCTACAGATATACCCATCTCTCGTCCTCCAGCTGAAATGCCGACCGATAACACAGACTCTGACAAATCGGAATCAGATGGCGAATGCTATGATGCTCAAGTCGAGTCCAAGAAAGAACATCTCATCACGCAGCCTGAACTCAATGATTTGGTCCGTGATTTAATACCAAGCAACAAAGTGAACTGCTGGCCTCACGTCTACAAGAATGGAATCTGCTGGCGGAAGACGTACGAATTACAGCATTCCGAAAGCGCTCCTTGGATTTGCAGGAATATTTCACAATGAAGAACAATCTTTGTTATTGCATTGATATACATGGTCTGTTCGATGCTCTGGGTTTGTGCTATGAACCGAATCAGTGGAGATTGTTCATTGATGTATCTGTACAGTGTTAAGGGTGTAATGCTACAAAATGGGAACAAAATGCCTTCTGTTCCGATCGCTCATTCAGTCGTCTTGAGAGAAACGTATGACAATGTTGCTTTTATTCTGGACTGTATAAAATACAATGAACATGAATGGCTTATCTGCGCAGATTTGAAGGTTGTGGCTATTCTCAATGGATTGCAAACTGGCTATACGAAATACATGTGTTTCCTCTGCAAGTGGGATAGCCGAGCAAGGTCTGAACACTATACACGCTCAGTATGGCCGCCGCGAGACAATTCCTCACCTGGATCTCACAATGTTATTCACGAACCATTAATACGAAAGGAAAAGGTTATCTTGCCGCCACTTCACATAAAACTAGGGCTGATGAAACAATTTGCAAAGGCTTTGAAACAGGATAAACCTGCCTTCAAATACCTAAAGGAAAAATTCCCAAAAATAAGTGATGCCAAGATTAAAGAAGGCATATTCGTCGGCCCTCAAATTCGCCAACTCATGCTAGACGAACACTTTAAAACGGTGATGGATGAGGTTGAGTTGGCAGCCTGGCGTGCATTCAAAAACGTGTGCAGCAGTCTACTAGGAAAGACTAAGTACGACAACTATGCTGCACTTGTGGATGAACTTATCAACTCATACCAACGTCTCGGATGTAAGATGTCATTGAAAATTCATTTGCATTCACATCTCTCATTCTTTCCGGAAAACGCATCTGCTGTTAGCGACGAACACGGGGAGAGATTCCACCAGGATATAGCCACAATGGAGAGCCGATACAAAGGGAAGTGGAGTCCTGCTATGCTGGCCGATTTCTGCTGGAATTTAAAGCGTAACCAATCAGAAGCATCACACAAACGCCAGCATAAACACAAATAATGAGTTGAAAACAATATAATACGAGAGTTTTATGTTAATTTTGTGCATATATGTTGAAGTATAGCAATAATTAAACTGTTCCATATGATAAAGCCTCTCTGTTTATCAATATATTCTTATTTTTTGGTATGAAGATTTTAAGCAGTCATTACAAAAAAATGTGACGTGATAGAAAAAAAATATTTTCAGATTTGGAATCAGCATACTCGAAATATTAAGAATGACTGAATGCTATTCGTTTTTTTCTGAACCGAAAATTTGTTGTACAGTGAATTATGATACGCATCACATCCCTGCTGCTCATCTTTCCACAAAAAATAAAAAATAAGGTTGGTAGATAAATGAGTTGGGGTCCTAGTGGTTATTCCTACCATCAGTCGTGGTTCATGGTTCGGATTGTACGTCCAAGGTAGGGATGGAAAATAACCGAAAAGTGTAAAACCGGTCTTCACCGTCTCTATATTCTTAAAGCCGGTTTTTACCGGTTTTCACCGATGGGATTCTGTATGCTTTTTAGGGAGGTAAATGATCAAAATATTAAACAGAAATAAGGTTTTAATTAATTCAATCAAGTATGTGTAACAATGTTACTCGAGAAAACAAAGAGCATTAAGTGTCTGATCTGACATTTTTGATCGAATCTTTGTGACGAATAAACAAGCAGCTGAAAACACACTCTCGGACTCTACGCTGGTGGCTTTTATTGTAAGCAACGCCTCGTACATTCGATCCAAATTTTCGCTTCTATTCAAAGTAGCTTCAAAATATTTGAATTCATTGTTTACGTCAAAGGTCTCAGAAGAATCTTTCTTGGGTTTCATTTTCAGTTTGTTCATCTCATACATGTACTCGTTCATAAGTTGATCGTCATCATTTACTTCACGACCTGAGCTGCATTGCGAATCTTCGAGTTTCGAAGCAATTGATTGGACTTGGTCGTCTGTTTCTGAAATCTGGCAAGCTTCTGGAAAAATCCTCTTAAATGTATGATCTGCATACTTCTTAAGTGCTTGTCTTAAAGGAAAGAGGAACGGTGCTGATGATTCATTTTTCAAGACTTCGGGATTGTGGAGAAAACTCAGCAAGGCGACAGCTTCTTTTTGTCTTCTCGATGAGTAGCGATCAATGAGACACTGACGTAGTTCAAAAGCTAAAGGATTGTTTTTGCTTTCAAATTTATCCAAAATGAACTTCATGGAAGATTCAGCTTTGAGCAAATTTGCATCTTCGGAAGAGAGAGCCTTCAAAACAATTTCCAGTGGACGAAGCGTATCAAAGAGGCTCTTTAGAGCATTCCATTCTTCATCTGAAATCGTCTCTGTTGAGCGTATCACTCTGAGGTCTGAGGGCCTTTGGAATGCAATTTTTGAGTTTCAAAAATCTTTCTCTCATGGCCAAAAGACTGTTCCACCTCGTTCTACAGTCAAGGATAAGCTTCATTTCCTTTCCATTACATTCATCTTAGACAAAATCCTGCAATCTCTCATTTTTCAAAGGAGATTTTCGAAATATGCGTCAGATTTTTCTCACCTTATTTATTACTTTTAAGTAATCTTCTCGAAGTTTTGGAAGAACAATTACGTCATCTATGTCGGACTCAAAAATTGTATCAGTGCATAAAATTTCACACTCAT
This sequence comes from Bathynomus jamesi, assembly GCA_023014485.1. NCBI lineage: Eukaryota > Metazoa > Arthropoda > Malacostraca > Isopoda > Cirolanidae > Bathynomus > Bathynomus jamesi. Next base: position 1,669,816 of record JAJOZX010000222.1, on the reverse strand, counting down.
CTTCGCTTAACTCATGTGCAGAGTGTTCATCTTCTTCGATGGCTTCATCTTCAGGGTAGGGTCACTTTCCCCTTCAAACTGATTTTTCAGCAGTTTTTGAATACAAGATATCCGAACCGCGAGATGTATAGCATGTGCAATGCATTGCTGGTGATCAGGTACTATTTCTCTTCAAAATTTGACCATTACTGAGGCACCGTCGGTGGTGCAACCCACGATATGCTTATCTAGGTCCAAGCCAAAGTCTTCCAATCTTTCCCTAACGATTGAAATAGTTTTGGTGCTATCGAGAGAACCATTTATTTTCATGAGACCAAGAGACCAATGTTGATTTTCATCATGAATATTAATATATCTTTGGTTTTGCAGCAAAGATGTATACTCATCCATAGTTAATGAATAGCGGATTCCTTGTCTCACATGATACTTGAAGTAGTTGACCAATTCATGTTTCTTTTTCTCATAAAAACTAAGCACCATTTTTCTGACACCACCATGGAAGTTGGATGAGGCTTGTCGTATTTAATCTTTCTTAGGCTTTCTTGAATGAATTCACTTTTAGCAATTGATTGGAAACTCAGTCCATCTACACACGCAAGTTTCGAAATTTCCTCTTCTAGGGACTTTTTTTTGCACAAACTCTTCCACTGTTCTTTGTTTCTTCAATGGCTGATTAATCTGGTCGATGTTTATGCCATGAATATTTTTTATGTGGGATGATAAACTTGAAGTACAACCTCCACAACACTAAAACTTTGTGACATGTCATACACTCTGCTTTTTCTTTATTGTTACGAGTGAAATGATACCAAGCATTTGATTTCTTTGACATGATGGAGTATTAACTCTTAGAATCTTAACTGATCAATGTGCAATCATCCACATAACATTCAAGACTGAAGCATCAATTATTTACACTTATAAACAAAAAAAGAACGATATGAAACGATGCAAAACGTAATTACTGTTTTTAAACGTTTGGAAACGTTTGCTTCATAGAAAATGGACCAAAGTGATCGGAGACTTGCGCAAAAATGTGAAAACCGGTTCTTATCGTCGGTTTCGGTGATGATTAAAAATTTTGATCACCGGTTAAAAACCGGGTTCCATTTCTAGTCCAAGGTGAAGCAACGAGCTTGTCCTTCGTCAAAATGAACAATTCAGGTTCTCCTTTTAACATCTCGTTTCTGACTTATCTGTTTCACCAATCTTTCAGAAACACAGTTGCATGATCCACCTTAAAATGAATGTAATACTAAAATCTATCAGAAAACATTTTATTTACTAAGTGAGAACTCAAATAAGGAAACCCAAATGATTGGTTCCCTCCAAATTTTATAATATATAAATATTAATCACAAAGACAATGCAAATGAATATTTATCTTCCTTTTTTCCTGAAATTTAACAATGTAAATAATAAATTTTATGAAAATTGTAAAATTTCCTAATTTTAAAGTTACTCGCCTTGTTCTTATGTGTTTTTTTGAATAAAGATTTAACTATTCAATACAACATTTTTATTACAGGGGTAACTATAATAAACTTTAAAAAAATTATATTTTATGTTTCATCTCTCTGATATGGAGGGAAAATCTAGTCTAAACAAAATAAATTATATATATATATATATATATATATATATATATATATATATATATATATATAATATATTATATATATATATATATATATATATACTGTACTTTAAGTTTCTTTTCTGTCCGCTGAAGAGGAGGACTAAAGAAAAAGTCATGTTTAGTGATAAGTCGGGCTTCAAGATGTTTACCAGTCCACCAAAGACAATGAGGAGGCTTAACAGCAGCAACAAGAACGATCCTCACTACACTGAGAACACCGTTAAACACGCCGCTGCAGTCATGGTGTCGGGGTGTTTTTCTGCAAACGGTCGGGAGAACAGTACTTCCTGCCAGATAACACGACAATGAATGCATCTCGTTATAAAAACGTTTTGAAAAAGCCGCCATCTCAAATTTGTTGAAATTCATCAAACTCCAACTTTTCACCATGACTTGGCCCCTTGTCACAAGTCAAGAATGGTGACCCATTGGTTGCTTGACCATCATATTAATTAAGATCCCAGAATGACCAGACAACAGTCCCGATCTCAATCCCATTGAGAACATGTGGAAAGTAATGAAGTATATGCTACAAAGTCACGACACTAGTAGTATACCTAAATTGAAGGAAGTTCTCAGAAATCAGCGTCCATTACTGTAAAAGCACTTTTTGATCAACCAATTTATTCAAATAATTTTCACTTTTAACTTTCACAGCATAATGTATGAATTACGTATGAATTTAGGAGTTACATTCTCTTTTAAATTTAATTTTACTTTTTCACTTACAGATTTACCTAAGCCTTCACAAAATACAGAATTATGTTCCCGTAACACTTTAGTTAACTTATCAATTGAAAAGCGAGTGTTTTACGATTTACACATGAGAGAATGCCTAAGAACATAACCATGGGTGAAGTGAAAGCGGCGGTTTGTGAGCTGAAAAATGGAAAAACGGCAGTTGTGGATTGCATATACAAGTGCATAAGAGGCGCTTGGGCGAATAGAAGCGAATTAATCATTTCCAGATTTTGGGTGATTCGCCTCTATTCGCCCGAACGCCTCGTATGTCAGTATGCATAGAGAAATGAAAGTGCGACTGAGGAATGAAAGAAAGCAATATTTGTTCTATTCTACAAAATGAAAGGTGAAAGGAATGAATGTAAGAAATATAGAGGTTAACGATCGTTGAGGGACTTTGTAATTTCGAACCATCAGCAGTGGGTCATGGTCAGACTGCTTAAGTCTAAAGTAAAGCAACAAGCTTGACCTTCGTCAGAATTAACAATTCAGGTTCTCCCTTTACCACCTCGTTTCTGACTCATCTACTGTATTTCACCAGTTTTTCGGAACTGAGTTGCATGGTATTGGTACATCTTTAAAACTATTATAAAAAACAACTTATTTACTAAATTATAACCCAAATAAGAAACCAAAATTATCAGTTTCTTCCAAATTTTAGAACGGATATAGTAGTAACACACCTTATCACCAATATCTTCTTTTTCCTGAAATTTAACGATGTAAATAATAAATCTTATGAAAATTATAAAATTTCCTAATTGCAGTTACTCGTCTTGTTTTTACGTTTTATTTTTTTTTAAATAAAGACTTAACTATTAAATACAAAATTTTTATCATAGGGGTAACTATAATAAACTTTAAAAACTTCTATTTTATGTTCCATCTTCGACACGGAAGGAAAATCTGGTGTGATATATATATATATTTTAGAAACTTTGGGTCAAATCGGTATACTAATGTAGGTTTGGTCACTGATTTAAAAAATATAACTTTTTTTCGGAGAAATGAAAAACAAACATGTTAGAACACTTTAAATAATTAATGTGTTTGGACCTAGTATGTTTCATGGACTGCTCTCGATTTTCCTACGAAATTGCAAACAAGGGCAGTCGATGACCCTGATTTTGTTTCTGCAATTGGTTTTCTTGAGAAACCTAACCTAACCTAACCTAGTTTCTTATACTATTGTTTTTTGCAAGATATCGCACTAATTCTTGTCATTTTCTTGTCGCTGGGTACGACTATTCGCTTTACACTGTTAACCACAGCATGAACTTTATCAACCCATCTACCGGAGCTCACACTCAGCAGGTGGAAGGCTTGTGGAATTCATTGAGACAATCTAACAAACTGCGATGCGGAACAGATCGCGACCAACTTGACTCGTACCTTTGTGAATTTGTATGGCGTAAGCGCCACACCAGCTCGGACTTATTCAAAAAGATGTTGGAGTGTATTGCGTCGTTTCAGTAAATAAATTTATTCAATATCCAATAACATTTTTCTTTATCATTTCTCAAGACAACCGATTGCAGAAACAAAATCAGGGTCATCGACTGCCCTTGTTTGTAATTTTGTAGGAAAATCGAGAGCAGTTCATTAAACATACTAGTCCCATGTGTTTTAACTAGCTTAATCTAGTTGCAGAGGATTGTGTTAAATTTAGCCAGTCACAAACTGCTACTGTTTACGAAAAAGTGCTCTGAGTGTGGGAAAGTGTGTTCCTTTGATAAAAATACCCAGTTCTTTCGTTGCCAAAAGCGTCGGTCAAACGGTAAAAAGTGCAACTTTACGAAGAATACGTTTTTTGAAGGATCCCAGCAGATCTGTAAAAGTAGCAGAAAAAAATCAAGAATTAATGCCCAGTTAGGTCAACTGTACGCCCTTGACGATTGGTTAAGTCATGATATTTTCGTTAAAAACACATTAATTATTTAAAATGCTCTAACATGTTTGTTTTTCATTTCTCCAAAAAGAGTTATTTTTTAAATCAGTGACCAAAACTACATTAGTATACCGATTTTCATTAAAATTTGCTGCTAGCCCCAAACGGAAAAGATCCGAACCTTTAAGTTTCTCCTCTATCGACTGAAGAGGAGAACTAGAGAAAAAATCATGTTTAGTGATAAGTCGGGCTTCAAGATCTTTACCAGCACATTAAAGACAATGAGGAGGCTTAACGGCAGTAATAAGAACGATCCTCGCTACACTGAGGACACCGTTAACCCCCCCCCCCCCCCCCACCTGCAGTAATGGTGTGGTTTTTTTTTTCTGCAAACGGTCGGGAGAACAGTACTTCCTGCCATATAACATGACAATGAATGCATCTCGTTATAAAGACGTTTTGGAAAAGCCATCTTCTCAACTTTGTTGAAATTCATCAAACTCCAATTTTTTACCATGACTTGGCCCCTTGTCACAAGTCAAGAATGGTGACCCATTGGTTGCTTGACCATCATATTAAGATCCCAAAATGACCAGGCAACAGTCCCGATCTCAATCCCATTGAGAACATGTGGAAAGTAATGAAGTATAGGCTACAAAGTCACGACACTAGTAGTATACCTAAATTGAAGGAAGTTCTCAGAAATCAGCGTCCACTACTGTAAAAGCACTTTTTGATCAACCAATTTATTCAAATGATTTTTACTTTTGACTTTCACAGCATAATATATTGAATTAAGTATGAATTTAGGAGTTACATTCTCTTTTAAATTTAATTTTACTTTTTCACCTACAGATTTACCTATGCCTTCACAAAATACGGAATTATGTTCCCGGAGCACTTTAGTTAACTTATCAATTGAAAATCGAGAAAGTTTTACGATTTACACATGAGAGAATGCCTAAGAACATAACCATGGGTGAAGTAAAAGCGACGGTTTGCGAGCTGAAAAATGGAAAAACGGCAGTTGTGGATTGCATATAGGAGGAAATGATTAAGTATGGAGGTTTGAAAGGGTTAGAGTGGTTGTGATGCATATGAGGCGCTCGGGCGAATACTGTAGAAGCGAATTAACCATTTGGGATTTTGGTTGATTCGCCTCTATTCGCCCGAACGCTTCGTATGTCAGAATGCATAGAGAAATGAAAGTGCGACTGAGGAATGAAAGAAAGCAATATTTGTTCTACTCTACAAAAGGAAAGGTGAAAGGAATGAATGTAAGAAATATCGAGGTTGACTGTAGTTGGGGGACTTTGTAATTTCGGACCATCAGCCAGCGTTGCCATCCAAAAATAATGAAAATCTGAAGATTGGTGTCAAAATATCTGTAGAAATCTGTAGTTTCAATAAAAATATCTGTAGACAAAATCTGTAAACTACCATTTGATTTTAAAGTTTATTTTTGTAAGTAACATATACAATAATATTCATAATTCCAAACAGAAATACAAAAATGGTCAATTAAACAAAATTTAGTGAATGAAAGGTAGATAAACTGAATATTTTAAACCAGAATACTATTCAAGCTACGTCTATAGGCCAGTTTAAGAATGATCTAGACAAAAAGCAGCAAATAGAAAGAACAAGTATACAGCAACAAAATAAGGATGCATATAACAAAATGGAAAAGGAATTCAATAAAATACATAATTTTGTGCTGTACTGGAATTATGGAATGAACATTATCATTAACAACAACAGGGCTATTTATCTATACTGTAGATTCCACCCTTTGCTTTCTTTAGCAATGTGTTTTGTTGATGACTTAGTAAGAACCGACGCACAGTCAGCTGAGTGTGGCGTGTTTATGTTATGTTGCCACTCTCTACTGACAAGTGGCGCACGAAAATAATTTGTTGGTTCTCATGGAGAAACTCAGTAATATTACTGTAATATCCAGTGTAGTCCGTAGTGGTTAGTAAAAAAAAACTCAATCTTAGAAATCGGCAAATTTTGCCCATTTTGAAGGAAAATCTGAAAAGAAGCATAAAAAAAAATCATAAATTTTAGAAATCTGTAGATTTCGCCCATTTTGGACCATTTTGGGGGAAAAATCTGAAAATCTGAAACAAAGCATAAAATCTGTAGATGCACAGATAAATCTGTAGAAATGGCAACACTGCCATCAGCAGTGGGTCATGGTTCACACTATAGGTCTAAGGTAAAGCAACAAGCTTGACCTTCGTGAATGAACATTTCAGGTTCTCCCTTTACCACCTCGTTTCTGAAATTCTGACACATCCCTCACCAATTTCTCGAACACAGTTGCATGGTACAGCATTACACCTCTAAAACTAATATAAAAAATTTATTTAAATTATAACCCAAATAAGGAAACCAAATGGTTCCTTCCAAATTTTAGAACGTATAATGGTAGTAACACGAACTCTCACAAATATTTTCTTTTTCCTGAAATTTAACAATGTAAATAATAAATTTTATGAAAATTACAAAATTTCCTAATTGCAAAGTTACTCGCCTTGTTTTTAGGTTTTATTTTTTTTAAATAAATATTTAACTATTAAATACAAAATTTTTATCAGGGGTAACTATAATAAACTTTAAAAAAACTATTTTATGTTCCATCTACGACACGAAAGAAAAATCTGGTGTATATATATATATATATGAAATTATTTCACGAAAGTGACACATGAAAAATATTTATGATAATAAAACCACGAAGGGAAAAGAAACACAAAGTGGTGCTCAAGCGCTTTCGTCTAATGACATCCTCGGAACTTCCTCAGTGTTCCTGAGGATGTCATTAGACGAAATCGCTTGAGCACCACTTTGTGTTTCTTTTCCCTTCGTGGTTTTATTCATCATATATATATATATATACATATATATATATATATACAGGGTGTCCATAAATGATTACCCTGATTAAAGCATGCTATAACTTAAATAAACCCTCGTATTCAAACAGTTTTAATCATAAGTAGATAAACATATAAAGTTTTGATACATAGTTAATGAACTTAATAAGCTTCCACATGTGCACCCCTAGTGGCACGTAAAATGTCTAAACGGTATTCACACTCACGCCACACATTTTCCAACATTTGTGGGTTAACTGTTGCAATTGCATCCGTAATGCGTTCTCGCAATGTCCTGATATCTGGAACAACTGTTGCATAAACCAAATCTTTAACATGACCCCAGAGAAAGAAATCCAGCGGGGTAATGTCTGGTGATCTTGGGGGCCATGGGATTGGCCCGTCCCTGCCAATCCATCGATTTGGAAATGTAGCGTTGTTCGTGAAACTCTCGACATGCGCCCAATGAGCGGGTGCCCCATCTTGTTGGAAGATGACAGTTGGCTGCCTGTCCTGCAGCTGGGAGATGGCGTAATTGGTGAGCATATCCAGGTACACAGTTGCGGAAACAGTGTTCTCAGCGAGGAAAGGACCAATTATCTGGTCATGCATTAGTCCACACCAGACATTGATCTTCGGACTGCCCCGAATATGCTCCCTTACAGCACGTGGGTTTTCCGATCCCCAAATACGCACATTCTGTCTGTTGACTCTACCACTAAGATGAAACGTAGCCTCGTCTGAAAAGAAGACACGTAACAAGAAGTCATTATCCTCGTCAATGCTGTTCAAAATGTCAATAGCGAATTGTTCACGTTTTGGACGGTCATCAGGCTTCAGTTCTTGAACAATTTGTACCTTGTAGGCGTGTAACTTCAAACGTTTGTGTAACACCTTGTGCACCGTAGACTTCGGTATCTTTAGTTGGCATGAAGCTTGTCTCACCGATTTCCTTGGTGACCGTGTGAAAGCAGTTTGAATGTTTTCCACCGTCCCATCGGAAACTGATGGTCTACCACTGCTCTTTCCCTTTTCTACGTTTCCAGTTTCCAAGAATTTTTTCATCCACGACTTAATTAACTTCACATCAGGTGGATTCTTTCCATACTTTGTTCTGAACCTTCACTGAACACTGACAGGAGATTTTGTTTCTGCAAGCCACACAACACATTGTGCCTTCTCTGTCACAGACGCCATCTTAACTGAACAGCTACTACAGCGCTCCTAGCGGCGAATGCGGTAGACGAAACACACCAGCACAGAAACTCTATGCGTGTACGAGATCACCTGTAAAAAGAAAACTGATGTAAGATTCGTCATTAAAACATGAGAGCATACTGTTTTCAGGGTAAACATTTATGTACACCCTGTATATATATGTGTGTGTGTGTGTGTGTATATATATATCCTTTGGTTAGCTTCCGCCCGAATTGTTCATTCTGACGAAGGTCAAGCTTTTCACTCCACCTTAGACCTACAGTTTAACGTGGAATCCGAACCACGCCCCATCAGCAGCCCAGCGTCTTAACCACTAGGCCACCTAGGGTACCCATTTATCTACCAACCACTTTCTTTATTGACCGCTTTCTTTATTGTGTGGAAGGATGAACAGCTGGGTTTTGCTGCGCGCCGGCTGCCGTCGGGTCTCGAACCCGGGGCCGATGGATTCGTAGTCAGCGACGCTAACCACTACACCACCGACGCGCATATATATATATATATATATATATATATATATAGAGAGAGAGAGAGAGAGAGAGAGAGAGAGAGAGAGAGAGAGAGAAACTAAGTTTCTCCTCTGTCGACTGAAGAGGAGGACTAGAGAAAAAGTCATGTTTATTGATAAGTCGGGCTTCAAGATCTTTACCAGCCCAGCAAAGCCAATGAGGAGGCATAACAGCAGCAACAGTAAGCGTCCTCGCTACACTGAGGACACCGTTAAACACCCCTCTGCAGTCATGGTGTGGGGGTGTTTTTCTGCAAACGGTCGGGAGTACAGTACTTCCTGCCAGATAACACGACAATGAATGCATCTCGTTATAAAGACCTTTTGGAAAAACCACCTTCTCAACTTTGTTGAAATTCATCAAATTCCAATTTTTCACCATGACTTGGCCCCTTGTCACAAGTCAAGAATGGTGACCCATTGGTTGCTTAACCATCATATTAAGATTCCAGAATGATCAGGCAACAGTCCCGATCTCAATCCCATTGAGAACATGTGGAAAGTAATGAAGTATATGCTACAAAGTCACGACACTAGTAGTATACCTAAATTGAAGGAAGTTCTCAGAAATTACCGTCCACTACTGTAAAAGCACTTTTTGATCAGCCAATTTATTCAAATGATTTTCACTTTTAACTTTCACAGCATAATGTATGAATTACGTATGAATTTAGGAGTTACATTCTCTTTTAAATTTAATTTTACTTTTTCACCTACAGATTTACCTAAGCCTTCACAAAATACAATTATGTTCCCGTAACACTTTAGTTAACTTACCAATTGAAAATCGAGAGTTTTACGATTTACACATGAGAGAATGCCTAAGAACATAACCATGGGTGAAGTGAAAGCGGCGGTTTGTGAGCTGAAAAATGGAAAAACGGCAGTTGTGCATTGCATATACGAGTGCATAAGACGCGCTCGGGCGAACAGAAGCGAATTAATCATTTCCAGATTTTGGGTAATTCGCCTCTATTCGCTCGAACGCCTCGTATGTCAGAATGCATAGAGGAATGAAAGTGCGACTGAGGAATGAAAGAAAGCAATATTTGTTCTACTCTACAAAATGAAAGGTGAAAGGAATGAATGTAAGAAATACAGAGGTTGACGATAGTTGAGGGACTTTGTAATTTCGAACCATCAGTAGTGGGTCATGGTCAGACTGCTGTAAGTCTAAAGTAAAGCAACAAGCTTGACCTTCGTCAGAATGAACAATTCAGGTTCTCCCTTTACCACCTCGTTTCTGACTCATCTCTTTCACCAATTTTTCGGAATCGAGTTGCATGGTACACCTTTAAAACTACTATAAAAAACAATTTATTTACTAAATTATAACCCAAATAAGGAAACCAAAATTATCAGTTCCTCCCAAATTTTAGAACGTATATGGTAGTAACACAGCGTACCACCAATATCTTCGTTTTCCTGAAATTTAACAATGTAAATAATAAATTTTATGAAAATTATAAAATTTCCTAATTGCAGTTACTAGTCTTATTTTTAGGTTTTATTTTTTTTTAAATAAAGATTTAACTATTAAATACAAAATTTTATCATAGGGGTGACTACAATAAAATTTAAAAACTTCCATTTTATGTTCCATCTCTGACACGAAAGGAAAATCTGGTGTGTGTGTGTGTGTGTGTGTGTGTGTGTGTGTGTGTGTGTGTGTGTGTGTATATATATATATATACACAGGGTGTCTCAAACAAAACTATACTCTTTATAGCATCATATATTTTATAATTTTAAAAAATATATATATATATATTGTTATAGCAATTGCCAATGAAAGGTAAATTAGTAATCTAAGTGATCAAAATGTTACAGCGAGTTGTTTGCATATAAAATTTAATTAACTACGCCAAGTGCTCAAAATGTTCTCCGGCGGCATGAATGCACTTTTGAATGCGTCGACTAAGCCTGGCCTTGTTTTATCAAAGGCCTTGTAATGGCGAAGCCTATGGACCGAACGTAGTCTAGTCACTCGCTTGCTTGCTTCGGACTTAGCCTACGCACTCATTCCACGATACAAACTCCACAGCATTCAACTTTATTCAATTCAGCAAAAGAACCCATGTTGCGTAAACGTTTGACACTGGAGCAACGAAAAAGTGTTCTGAAATGGTATTGGAAATTTGAGAATGTGTCCGAAGTCCAGCGGCAATGGATCCGGGAATTTGGTACAAAGCCACCGACACGTCTCGCCATTACAAGCATCCGTGACAAGTTTGAGGCAGAGGGATCTGCTCAAGATATGCACAAGCGAAGATCTGGACGACGCAAATCAAGTGCGAGTGATGAAAACTCCGTTTTAGTGTTGCAAAAATTTAATCGATCACCACAGAAATCAGTTAGGCAATGCGCCCGTGAGACCGGAATCAGCAAATCAGGTGTTCACCGGATTTTAAAGTCGGCAAAATGGAAAAGCTACATTCCGAGTCTGTTACACGCCATGACTGAAGATGACCCTGATCGCAGACTCGAATTTTGTGAATGGTTTCAGTCAATGGAAGCCGAAGACGTACAGTTTGCCAACAAAATCGTGTGGTCTGATGAAGCTACCTTCAAGCTGAATGGCACAGTAAATCGACACAACTGCAGGTACTGGTCACTTGATAATCCACACGTTTATGTGGATAAACATGTTAATTTACCAGGATTAACAGCATGGTGTGGTTTATCATCCAGGCCCCAGGGGTTTGGTTGGACCATTTTTCTTTAATGGGACAGTTACCGGTGCCGCATATCTCGACATGCTGCGGACAGAAATTATACCTGCAGTTCGGAAGTTGTTTGAAAACGACGACTTTTACTTTCAACAAGATGGAGCCCCCCCTCATTATCATTGTGATGTCAGAAGGTACCTCGATGAAACGTTGCCTAACCGTTGGATAGGACGAAGAGGAAGCGTTGAGTATCCTCCACGTTCACCGGACTTGACTCCACTTGATTTTTACTTGTGGGGCTACCTGAAGGATGCAGTTTATGGTACAAGACCTGCAACACTCGAACACCTTAAGGATGCAATTAGGGAAAAGTGCGGGACCATCACAGCATCCACATTAGTCCATGTCTGCGAATTAGTTAGTCGACGCATTCAAAAGTGCATTCATGCCGCCGGAGAACATTTTGAGCACTTGGCGTAGTTAATTAAATTTTATATGCAAACAACTCGCTATAACATTTTGATCACTTAGATTACTAATTTACCTTTCATTGGCAATTGCTATAACAATATATTTTTTTTTTTTTTTCTAAAATATATGATGCTATAAAGAGTATATATACAGGGTGTCCCAAAAAAACTATATATATATATAATTATATATACACATCGTAAAGAACGACGCTTGTATAGGAGAACATTCCGCGCAAGAAGAGGAGGGAGAACGAACAAATGAAAAAATGAGGTAACCACCCGGGAATCGAACCCGGGATCTTCCGATTGCCGGTCAGATATGATAACCACTACACCATGGTCCTCACTCGATCAGAAGTCGTAATTCTCCTACATGTAGGAGAATTACGACTTCTGATCGAGTGAGAACCATGGTGTAGTGGTTACCTAATTTTTTCATTTGTTCGTTCTCCCTCCTCATCTTGCGCGGAATGTTCTCCTATACAAGCGTCGTTCTTTACGTTATTTATACTGCGTGTTCTTTGCAGTTGAAATGTGTGTGTGTATATATATATAGGCCGGGTCGAATTTCTGGGGGCAGATCGGGCACTATGTGGGGGCTTATGAATTGGGGTCCTGACCAACATACTCCAAAAGAAAGTTTATGCTCCCCCCCGTACCACTAGCATACTCCCTCCTATTTTTGGCTCCGCCCCAAAAATGAAAATAGTCTCAAATGAAAATGGAGACCATTTAGAGCATCTTCTCATAGAGATGACCCCCCCCCCCCTAAAATTGCATATATATCTCGTGTGCAATTTTCAGGCAATTACCTCAAAAATTTGGATTTCTCAAAATTTTCACCACGCGTATTTTCTCAAAATATTTGCTATATCAGAAAATTGATTACACAAACATCGTTTATGTGTAATCAATTTACTGAGCTGTGTGTTGAATTTCAAATTCAATACCAATAAATTTCATGTTCTAATTATCATATATTTTTACAGAAATTTTAAGAATTTATGCTCTTTAGATTTACTTATGATCCATGCATGATTCTATAAAAGCTGGATTTTTAATTTTTTAAAAAGGTTGAAAAAATGTCAACCAGAAACAAATCTTCGAATGCAGCTTTTGGTTTTGCCACTGAATTCCGCCGATCAATGATTCCTACAAAGGCAGACGTTGTCAGACACTATTTCTTCATCATTCAAAAGAGAAAAAATCAAGTCAAGGGGATCAGCAACTGCGAACGATTGCTACAATATAGTTACCAAAGATCTTCAAGATATTTGGGCCATGTTCTCATTCCCTGTCATTCAAGAAAGATCTATTTCTTCTGCAGTGGAAGGATTAATCAGCTCAGCTCTTTCCTTGAACAAGGTTCCTCTACGTCAAAGGAATGAAAATTTTGCTAAAAAAACTTGCTTCATATGATGAAATGTTTGACATTTGTACTTGCAAATGTTATGATAAAGGAATAGAAAGGCCGTTTTGTCGATGCGAGGTAAAAATCCCAATGGTAGAGTGAGAGTCATTTGTAGGCCAAAAGCAAAGAATAAATCAATTAGGGCCATTTGATCGTGAAGCTGCCGCTGTCCAGAGACGATCCCTCTCAAGAGCAAGAGAAGAACAAGAGAGGCAACAAAGGTCACAAGTGGAAATGGCAGAGGCTATGGAAGTTGTACCATCTTCTTCAGTAGATGACTTTAGCGAAGATATAGAAGACAGTGACAATGAGCTAGAATTCGTGCCCGATGTGGAATTGATTGAAAATGATCAAAATAGGTATTCATACAATGAATTACCATTGGTGGCAGACCGTTACCGTGTGAGTTCGAGAGCTACAGCAGCTATTGTTAATGCTGCATTGAAAGATATGGGAATAATCGATCAATCTAACATGCTTGATAGGAAGAAAATAGAGAGAATTCGTGTAGGCAAGAAAAATATTGTTAGATCTAGATGTGAAAATGTGAATATTGAATGTATAGGGTTTGATGGAAGAAAGGATGATACGTTAACCAAGCATGGAAAAGAGAAAGAAGAACATTATGTGCTGATCAAAGACCCTGGAGGTATCTATGTAGACCATCTCTGCCGTGACGCAGGAAATGCTCGATGTATAGCTGATGAAATTATAACGTTCTTAATTGATTCAGCGAGCATCGACACTCTCAATGCTCTGCTATGCGACGGTACTGCTGTCAATACTGGTAGAATTGCTGGTACCATAAAATTGATTGAAATTTTTTTGCATAGATCAGTTCAATGGCTCGTGTCTTTTATATATGAATGAACTCCCCTTCAGACACATATTTGAAACCATAGACGGAAAAACATCAGGGCCAAATATCTTTAAAGGTTCAATTGGAGACAAATTGAAATGTGATTTAACCATTTTAGACTTAATGGCATTTTCACCAGTTCAGGGCAACGTCCAAGATATACCACCGAATGTCGTGAAAGAGTTGAGCAGTGATCAAAAGTATCTCTATGATATGTGCCGAGCAGTGCAATCTGGATGGGTATCTGAAAGTCTAGCCAGCAGGTTTCCAGGTGCCATTCATCATGCTCGCTGGATTACCCGAGCAAACCGGATTCTTCGTTTATATGTATCGACTTTGCATCCCGAACAAAATCTGAAAGAACTGGTAACCATCGTCATGAAATCATATGTTCCTGGATGGTTTCATATCAAATCCCATCCTAAAGCTACTGACGGAGCACGGAATTTTTTTCATTTGATTGTCTTGATGCGAGGATTGGAAGAAAAACATCGCATTATTATGGAACCGGTGTTCCGTAATAATGCCTATTTTGCCAATCCCGAAGCTATGCTACTGTCAATGCTTACTGATAGCAGACATGTCAGAGAAGATGCTCTTCAGAAGATACTTCTCAGTCGGACACGTTTCAGTGGCACACGAAATTTTGAGCTTCCTAAATCTCTAAATTTCGATTCCAAAGACTACTATGAGATGATTGACTGGAGAAAGGAAGCTATCAATCCTCCACCTTTGATAAGGAATTTCAGCAATGAAGAGCTACTGCATACAAGAACAGAACCCATGAAAATTGCTGCCTTTTCATGCCACAGTCAAAGCGTGGAAAGTGCAGTGAACTTAGTGACAAAAGCATCAGAACAAAGGATTGGCTACGGCAATCGGCACAAATTTATCCTCAATCAACTGGAATCAAGAAAAAGACTGCCACAGTTTGAATGGAAAAGCCAATGGGGCCAAGGCACATCCACAAGTAATTAGTGAATTGTGAAGGTAATTTTTAAATTAAATTTTGTTTTTACTTCAAAGCAGTTTTATGTAATAAATGGTACAATAGACTAATTGTCTTCTTTTCAGACAAATATACTAGGCTTATATGAGGTTTATGAATTGGTCTCCTAGGCAATCAGTACTCCAAACTAAAGTTTATGCCACCCTTTTCTATATACTGATAACACTTTTTGGGGATGCGGCAATTTTTCAAGGATTTGAAATTTCTTGGATAATTGCCTGAAAATTGCACATGAGGTATATTATGCAATTTTAAGGGGGGTCATCTCTATAAAAAAAATGCTTTAAATGATCTCCATTTTGATTTATAATACTATTTTTAATTTGGGGGCGGAGCCAAAAATAAGAGGGAATATGCTAGTGGTATGGAGGGGAGCATAAACTTTCTTTTGGAGTATGTTGGTCAGGATATCATTTCATAAACCCCACATAGTGGCCATCTAATAAAAATCATTTTGACTAGATTTCGACCCGGCCTAAATTATATATATATATATATATATTATATAATATATATATATATATATATATATTAGAAACTTTGGGTCAAATCGGTATATTGATGTAGTTTTGGTCACTGATTTAAAAAATAACTTTTTTTTTGGAGAAATGAAAAACAAACATGTTAGAACACTTTCAGTAATTAATGTGTTTGGACCTAGTATGTTTCATGGACTGCTCTCGATTTTCCTACGAAATTGCAAACAAGGGAAGTCGATGACCCTGATTTTGTTTCTGCAATCGGTTTTCTTGAGAACCCTAGCCAAACCTAACCGAGTTTCTTATACTATTGTTTTTTGCAAGATATCGCACTAATTCTTGTCATTTCCTTGTCGCTGGGTACAACTATTCGTATTACACTGTTAACCACAGCATGAACTTTATCAATCCATCTACCGGAGCTCACACTCAGCAAGTGGAAGACTTGTGGAATTCATTGAAACAATCGAACAAACTGCGATGCGAAACAGATCGCAACCAACTTGACTCGTACCTTTGTGAATTTGTATGACGTAAGCGCCACACCAGCTCGGACTTATTCAAAAAGATGTTGGAGTGTATTGCGTCAGTAGTATAGCCGAAAAAGGTTAGAGTGCAAGAATGTTGCAAGTGATTACGTAATGTTCCAAAGGGGGCGGGGTTGTTGCAAAGGGGGTGGGGGTTGTTGCAAATGGGGGTGGGGTCGTTGCAAAGGAGGGGGGTGTTGCAAAAAATAATTTAAAAAATAAATAAATTAAAAAATACCCCCCAAAGGGCCCTTTGTTGCTAACCGGGGTTGCAAGGGGCATGCAACTTGGAGGCGGAGTTCTCCCCCAAGCTATTCCCCCCAAAGGGCCAGAAAGGAGGTGGTGTTCACCTGGCAGGAGCCAAGTGCATATTAAGACTTCAGCCGAGTAGGCGTTGTTTTATAGGCTCCTAATCAGCCAGTTGGCTGAGCCAAGGGCGGGGAGGGGTACACCTGAAGAGAGAGAGAGAGAGAGAGAGAGAGTAGTTGCCTTTGATTGCAAGGCATGCAACTTGGAGGCGGAGTTCTCCCCCAAGCTATTTTCGTTTACCTAACCTAAGAGGCCTCTAAGGGTTTTCCCAAAGGGCCAGAAAGAGAAGGACCAGAGGTCCTTGCTCGGCTGGGAGCCGAGCTTGAATGATTCCGTCATCAGCTTCTCGGTCTTTTATAAACCTCTAATCAGCCATGTTGCCAGATAGCGCCATGTATTCAGTTGCTGAGTTGCCAGATAGCGCCATGTATTCCAGATAGCAAAAACCATATATTAATCATCCATTTAAATAGTGTACCACAATATATATTTATATGACGGTAGTTAATCGATGAATCCAATTAAATTCTGTTTATTAAATAAATAATTTTTACACACTTAATTTTTATTATAAATATTTAAGTCACGAATAACGAAACGAAATGAAAATTTACGAAACAATTCGAAACACACGCTCCTCATTCCCCCAAATCCCCCCACCCATCTGTACTTGTATATATAATAAACTAATGAATCACTCGTGCTCACAAACCATATAAAATACCACAATATATTTATATAGTTAATCAATTGGAAGATTCAACCATATAAAATACCACAATATATTTATATAGTTAATCAATTGGAAGATTCAACCATATAAAATACCACAATATATTTATATAGTTAATCAATTGGAAGATTCATTTAAAGTTGAAATTAGCCAAAACACAATCCGCTATAACGGGGTCGGACGACTAATGACATCTTTATATTTTCGAAGAACACCTGCTGGTTGAGAGACCTTCCTTCCAGTCCGCTCTTCATAAGTCTCCCTTCACTCCAAATGAAAAGAAAATTTACGGAAAAAATCAAAACACACGATTGTCATTCCCCAAACCCATCTGTGGATATATATATATATATATATATATATATATATATATATATATATATATAATAAACGAATAAACAACTCGTGCGCACACACGCACACACACACGAGGAAAGGCAGAAACTAGGTCAATTTGAATCGTCTCCCGAGAGATCTTTTTGGACGAGGGTTAATCCTTCTTCAAACTATTCGAGCAAAAAACACCGCACTCCGTTCCGTATCATTATTATTATTTCTACAATGAAAATATTTTATATTTACGCGTAACTTAGACCCACAGTTTAATGTGGAAACCGAACGCTCTTTTAAAAATATAATTAGAGGAACTTTCACGAGTGAGTGGTTATTTATTCAATATAAGAAGTTAAGCATTAAGCATTGTTTTTCCTTTCACGAGGAAAGGATTGCGGCAAGTGTCTATAATTCGATTTTATATATATATATATATATATATATATATATATATATATATATGGAGGGTCGTTGCTTACTCTTCCACATTTCAACATAACAGGATTATTAAACCGGATTTAAAATAACAGGATCATTTGATCCGAGGCAGTAGTATGACCGAGCGGAAACCGAATGCTCTTTTAAAAATATAATTAGGATATATTTATAATTTCTTTATTATAAAATGTGGAACATGCAGCCTTCAGTGAACAGCTGTTCTGTGGATCGAAATACATCTCGTCAGGGAGTCGTTGCTTACTCTTCCACATTTCAACATAACAGGATTATTGAACCGGATTTAAAATAACAGGATCATTTGATCCGACAGTAGTATGACCGAAAAGCATGCATGATTTTCTCTTTAGTAATAATAACAACTAGCTCGAATTGTAACAACGGGTAAAGTTTTCACTCCACCTCAGACCCACAGTTTAATGTGGAAACCGAATGCTTTTTTAAAAATATAATTAGGATATATTTCTTTGAGAAAATATAGATGTCATTAGTCGTCCGGCCCCGTTATAGCGGATTGGTACACGTCATAGCTCCACCCAGCTACATCGGCAGCCAATCACTACGAACATCTGGTCTTTTGGGGCGGAGCTTGGCGATTGTGCATATAAAAGGGGATATTTTTCAGTTGGGAGTAACAGTAGCTATTTTCGCGTCAGTGAATAATCATTCCCTCCACCATGGACCTGTACGTCTCCCCGGATTTGTATGAAGAAAGTGACACTGCAGCATTAACGGCAATTAATCTTTTTAACGCGATTGACCGTGATGAATTATTTCCAACGCAAACCGTTGAAGATATTTGCAGTGACGCTCCTTACAATCCGACGCAAGGGACTACCATAGAAATGTAAGTGACTATAATTCGATTTATATATATATATATATATATATATATATATATATATATATATGGAGGGTTGTAGTATCTCGTCAAATACTTCATTTAGATACTCGCCAAAAATCGAAATTTTTTTTATGGCAATCAATGTTATTTGGTTTTACCTCTTATCCCATTATGCTAAAATCGAAATTTTTTATGGTAATCAATGTTATTCCTCTTAAATGAACCAAAGATATCTTCACATAATGGGGATCTGTCTGTATACTCTGTATATGTTTTAAAAGAATGAACATTATTCCTTTAAGGTCCGATGAGGATTTGACACGTGTTATACAATCTTTTGAAGAATCTCGTGTCATGAATACGGAGGATATACTGATCAGTCAGCAATGTCACACCGAAATAATGTAAGTGTTTTTCGATCTTTTTGGGGTAAGAAGACAATATATTTTCATAAATTTATTAAATGAAAGAAATCAGTACAATAACCAACTACAGAATATACCGTTACAAATATACGAACAAAAACATTATACTATACAACGAGTACGTACAATTGGAAAACGGATTTTTATCTGTCTGCATACCATTTCATCGTTTCGGCGAGTGTGACACGGGTCAAATAAATTTAAAAAATTTATAAATTCTTTATCACATGAATATGCGTGAGAAATGAGACGCAGTACATTCCGCAAACATTACTAAAATATCCTTGTATACGAAATGGGTTCCATACAACTTCGGGAATATGTAACTGAGCGAGAAATTTTACAATAATAGGGTCACTCCAGGGTTGAGTACCGAGTGAATCAAAATAGTACAGGCGCTGTCTATTTTTAAAATAGACAGCGATCCAGTGAATCCCTTCATTACCGATGACATCTGTGTTCACAATAAGACTACCGCATTCTCGCGTACTTGGCAAACTCAATGTTTCATTCTTCGCAAACACGCCGATAAATTTGGAACGTGTGACTCGTTCCATTACTTTCTGAAGTGTATTAGCATCCATTTTAAAAGTCAGTGATAACGCTCCTAAATATCTACTTCTATTAGGGCTTGCGATTCGAGATATACTAGTACACTAATAGGAGCGTCTATAGGCTTGGCGAATTCCAGCCGCACTGAGATGTTTCCGCTCTGCTGTGGGGTTAAATGGGTATTTACGCTAGCAGATAAGTCAGGTGTAATGTCAAACGGATAAAGGTTAAATTGATCAATGAATTCTTCCTGCGTTACCCCATTACCAAGCTCATCACAATCACCTGCAATATGGGTCAGATTACTATAGGCTCTGGCACAAAGAGGTAACACAGCGTCTGATGAATAGTCCGTACCCATTGTTCCACCCAAAGCAGTGCCATTAACGTATAGAGTTATATTTTTAAGTCCGAAATTCTCGAATTTAAAGGCACTCTTTTTATATTTTCCATTCACCGAAGCATGGTCCTGCATGCCGATTAATATCCTTTTAGGAAGATTTCCCAGGGCAATGTTTTCTATCTGCTTCGATGCCAACCCTGCAGGAACCGTATATAGTTTGATTTGCACTCTGTTAATAGGATATTTCACTGTAGCGTTTAGTAAATTTTTCTCAATTTCTAGTTGTTTTGGTGAACTTAATTTCACTCGCCGTACGCGGAGGTATGTGTCCATAATGTGAACCACAACGGGCTTTGCACCCTCTTCTTGATCAGCATCCAGATTTAAGCAGATCTCAGGACTCGTGCGGGTGAGCTTTATTTTCATATCCACCCCGTTGACAAGCAACTTCTCCTGGAAAGTGAAATCTGTGTGCAACCGTCCAAAACACTCGTATATTTTCTTTTTAGAATTTTTAAATTTGTCCTTTATACTATTTTCATCTTTAGTTTGATAATATCCCTCGGCACTTAAAAAGGTAGCCTTCGCTTCTTTGGAAAAGTTGAGGACATTTTCCAGATAGGCTCGTAGATGATAGTACCCCGTGCCTGCCGATATGTTGGTCTGATTTAAATATACGTCACACTGGTTGAATATGGAGTGCAGAAAGTTTGTTTCAGGGTATACAGCATATTTGTCATCGCAGACCGTTCCATCAGAATGGGCTATACGTAGCTTAGCGTACATGTGCACACAGCTTGGATCAAAAAAGTAAGGGCCTGAGCTGGGTATCACGAATTCTATAGGTGCACTCGGGGAACTAATTGTGTTTAAAGGGTTAATTGTAATAAAGTCACTGTGCTCAATAGAAACTTGGGTTGGAGGCAGCTCAAAAAGGGACAGCTCCGATTTACAGCATTGTGAACTACATGGGTGGATGAAGCGTGCCATGGCGAAATAGTGACTCCTCTCTCGACAAGTGGTAAACAAACTATGATTCATGAGATCAATGTCCTTAGCTTATATCAGTCAAAAAAGTGGTCAACCATAGGTTTCATTCGCTTACAGCACTTCTTTTTTGATAGCCTTTTACGTTTAATACCACGTGACCCCTTCTTCCGGGAGCCCTCTTCTTCTTCTTCCCGCCACCACGCATTTTTCTCTTTGCATCTTTGATGATTTCGTCCCGTGTACGCTTTAAATTTTTTTTAGAGCTTCTTTAGGTTTAGCCCCGGCCAATATGTCTTCTGCAGTGTTAAGCCTGATTGTAGCGCTTTCCTTCCAAGGTATCTGGCACCCTCTTCAGCAAAGGAACAGCCGTACGTAGTATGGATGAAAAAATGGATCCAAGTCCACTACCGCGCTGGTATCTCACCCCTCGATAGACGGTGAAAGGCTTTCTATCCATTATAACTCAGTGCGTCGAAAGTGTAGCTTCACTGTTAAGCTCCCGTTACCGAATGGGAAGTTTTCACCCTCAATCGTTCTTATATATATTGAGATATTGGTTATTAAATTAGTTGCGACATTCACATAATGGGGTCTGTCATATGTAATACTCAAACTCCTTCCTCTATGGTTGGGGATGTGAGCAATGCGCAGCAGGCGTGCCTGGGTATCCCCAACAAACTGGTGCTCCACTATATTACTGTAAATATAGCACATGTCTGGGGACCTTTCAGCCAATTTCTCCATCTTCAATTGATACATTAATCTGGACAAGTCATGCTGTGTCTCGTGAAATGTGTCTCTTTGGAAGGCTGCGCTATATCGGCCATTGGTTAGAATTTGGAACTTTCTATGGTCTTTAATACGTCTGTTAGTCTTTGATTTTAGGATTAGTGTATGTGCAGGGTTGTTTACGATTTCGTATACTAAATCATTCGTAAGGTTTGAGTTTCTTAAACTTACGTTTAAGCCTCTCACAACATCCTCGGCCGAACCATATTGACCCGGTCCTAGTCTTACTTCTGTACTGTAATACCGTGCAACCTTAGTCCGAGCGATACGCATAGTTTCATCCATAGCTACCCCAGCTTTTTCACACTCGTCAATGTCTCTAAGAATCGTAAAAACGGTTTCTTTATGTTCAATATTTAAAAAGATGGTGTCCAGCTGAATTTCGCATATCCCCACCTCATACGAATCACGACCCAATTCAATGTGCCCGTGGAGCTCTGTTACAAAGTTGGCTAGTGTGTTGTTAGGGTGTACAGACAGGGACGAGGAGGACGGGAGTGTGACGTAGAAATGGTTAGGAGCCATGTTGCATACTATTTAAGCTTCATTATTGCATCAGCTTTTATATAGGTGTTGAAGCTTTCTGGGTACCCTAGCCATTTCACCAGGTACATTTTTCTCTTTCCTGAACCTTTGCTTCCTAAAATTTTCTCAATTTTAAACACATTTTTTCCTAAATTAAACGCAACTTTCTGCATTTCCTCGCGATAAAAACCTCCTGAGATTTCTTCCCCATTCAAATCTTCAATGTAATACATCATTATCTCACCTTTAGGTAGGGTTGCCAGATTTTAATGACCGGATTAAAGGACACTCAAAACGTTTTCAAGCTGCCACTCCCAGATTCTCAAATATATATATATATATATATATATATAGAGAGAGAGAGAGAGAGAGAGAGAGAGAGAGAATGATGCTCCAGAAAATTTTTTAAATGTTGTAGGATAAATATTTATTTCAACATCTTTGATTTTTACTATATTTAAAATGTTCTTGAATATAGACGAGAGCAGTACCACTACTGTATCTTTCAGCGACGCAGCGTATGGAAAAATAAGTTGTACACATTTGTGGGGGCACTCCGCTTATTGCAGTAGAGCTCACAGAATTATCTATTGCGGCTACATAGAAATCAATGAGCCTACACTGTTATTAACTTATTAAGCCTTAACGATGCAATGATAATGGTTACCTACTCTGTCAAGGAACAAAACGCAAAAAAATACCTATGTAATTATAATAAATTTCTTAAAGGATATTATTTATGATTTTGAAATAGACATAAAAATAGAAATAAAGGACATATGCCGTCCTTTGACGCTTCAATAAAGGACAAGGACAAGGGATCGAAATAAAGGACTGTCCTTTGAAATAAAGGACGTCTGGCAACCCTACGGCTTTAGGTCTCATAGCCCTAACTTTAAAAATCTCGCGTGTCCATCCTTGCTCAAAACCCTTTGCGAATTTGTTCCCCGAACGCGAGAGCCTTACATAATCATTGATTTTGAAGCGCGCCGAGTGTGGTGTTGGTGGTTGATCCATCTCTCTCGGGAGCGTACCTCTTTCTAAAACTTCGTTAGGTGTTGTCCCAATCGTGCGATGGTGTGAGCGGTTGTAGGATGATGCCAATGATTCCAGAATGTCTAGAAATCTGTATGTGTTTTTATGTGTAAAATAACGGTGCATGCGTTCCTTTATGGTGCGCTGAACTCTTTCAGCTAAAGAAGCCTTATGTATAGAATTGGTTGTGTAATAGCTGATATTAAACTCTGTCAACATGTTCTGAAAAGCACGGCCTATAAATTCCTTCCCCATATCCGTACAAAAATAGCAGGAACCCTGTTTTCTTTTAACATTAGCGTTTTGGTGGCTTTAGCAACTGTTTCAGGTGATTTATTTTTCAGAGGAACTAGCCACAGATATCTAGAGAATACGTCTATTATGAATAGAATGTAGCGGTAACCATCGTTATACACAGAATATCTTTGCATGTCTGTTAAATCTGCTTGCCAAATAGAATCAATCGAGGAAGCCGTTGTCTTGGCTGTTTTAAACCTTTTTCTCACAGGCTTATGAAGCGTATAAGCGTCCTGCTCCCTCAAAAATCTTTCAACATCTTTTTTCCTACTCCGTAAACACTTCTGTACAGTCTATCTACGCCGCCGTAAGAGGATGGGTGTGGTAGAAATGTCATAATAGCGTTTAGTTAATACGTTAGCCATTTGCGTATTTTAGAGGCACGTGGGTAGGGTTGGTTTAACCTCTTCTTGCTCATCTTCAAAGGTGTTACCGCCTGGGGTGACGGCACCTTCAATTGTCACATGCGTTGCATGTTCCAAGTCTTTTAACCTGTTCAGATTTCCTATCAACGTTTTAGGGACATTTATTTGTTGTAGTCTTGCTTTAATATGCTTCCATCCTGATGGTGATGGCCTATCCCACTTTCTCACCAGATCATGGACAATGTCTACGATATTCGATCCCTGTACCTTTGATCCTTCCACAATGATCTCGCCTGTATCGGTCCATTGTATGGCTGGATCCTCATTCAATAGATTATAA
Organism: Bathynomus jamesi; assembly: GCA_023014485.1. NCBI lineage: Eukaryota > Metazoa > Arthropoda > Malacostraca > Isopoda > Cirolanidae > Bathynomus > Bathynomus jamesi. The sequence goes on along the minus strand of JAJOZX010000222.1, from coordinate 1,645,177 downwards.
AGACTTAAGCCTTTACTCATCAATGTATGTGGGAGGGTGCTTTTTAATACATGTTCGATATGTTGTGTGGCTAATCTTTTTGGTTGGTCAGCTGTATCGTCGGGCTCAGATCCTATGTCGCCATGTCCATCGTCCCCCGTGCTGTGCCTAATAACCACAGGAATCTCTGTAGGGCTCTTATAATTTTCGTACTCGTGAAGAAATTTCTGCAGAGCTTCTTGGTATAAGATTCTTTTCTCATCAGGTGTTTTTTCACTGTTTAATAGGGCTAGCAATTCGCTTTCCATTCTTTTAAGTCTGCTTTTACGGGGATCTAGATCCGTGTCTGGATTCCTTTGCAGTGAAGCGTACACCTCGTGGGGAATCACTACCACTTTCTTCATTATATTAATCTAGTCAGTAAAGGACCCAAAACTGAAAATAAGATGGGGAGAAATGACCCTCCTGTTTGTACAATAATTCGTTTTTTCTTCGCTACAGTTTGACTTTTACGAGCGAGTGCACGTATTATGTTCTTGTAGCGGCGTAGGCGAGCCTTCTGATGGGTTTTCATTGATACATTGCAATTTATAACGTTAAGACAGATTTCACAGATGCATTTTAAAAAGTCGGCGTCGATATTTTTAATAAACATCTGCTGCATTGCCCGGGGCAGTCGATGATAGATTTTTATTAATTCACGGTATTTCTTTAGTCTCTTTGTCATTCTGGAATATACACCGTTTCAGGCTCGTTTGGAAATATATTCGTTCGTAGAAGCACTCTAAACGTGTTTCGCGGATGAAGGTCGCAAAGCAAATATCCGTAACGCGTGCTTGTAGCTTCTTTATAAACTTCCAAAAACTCCTTACGCTGATTCGGGAACATTTGATTGGCTAATACCCAATTTGTGATACATCTCTACGTTGCGCGAATAAGACTGATTGATGAAGAACACGCTTATGTTAAGATGGTGGAGAATACTGTAAATGTCTCGGCAAACGTTTTATCCATCTCCAACATGAGATCGTCAATTACAATGACTGTATGTTCATTTCCCTTTAACGAATTAACGTCATATACGCCTTTGTGGAACAAAATATCATCTTGGTACTCGTTGAACACTGATTGATACGTCGAATAGCACCATATAACTTTATGCACAAATTTCGAGAACATCTCTCTCCCTTTTCTTTAATGATTTTAAGCAAACACAGTTTTACCACATCCTGTAGGTCCAGATATAATACATGTGGATGGCTCGTGAATCTGAATTTTTCTACAGAGTCCATTTCTAACACGTCACACTCCTAAGTGGGTCATTTACAAAATATTACAAATTTTGAGTGCTGTTCCTATATTTTGTTTTCTTCTCCCACAGAACCGTGAATGACGATGAGGTAGAGCACCCCATCATTGACATTACGGATGACCTCGACGACAGTGTAGTTGTGATCTCCCCTGCCAACGAACCCTCACCAGCGATACCGGTAGCACGTCCAAAGCGGAGGTATGAGAACCCCACGTCAGGTATAAAGCGACCGAAATACGCGCCTGTTGCAGCGGTAATAGATCCCAACCCTCAACCTCTTACGCAACAACCCCCCAGCAGCACTCTCCGCTAATATATCCCCTTATTCATCCGCCACAGTTGCCCCCCGTTCTGTTAAGTCTACAATAATAGATCCCCAACCTCAACCTCCTACGCAACAGGCCCCCATCAGCACCTTCCGCTAATATACCCCTAATTCATCCGCCACAGTTGCCCCCGTTCTGTTGAGGATGTTATAACGTTCGATTGGTGCGATCCGCAGCCCCCACCCCAGCCTTGACTAGAAATCGGTATAGAGTCAGGGTCGACCCTAGAGCCATGTATAGCAATGGAATTGAGCGCGGGCTACGCCGGGTTGTACAGCGTATTGTAGAGTTTGCTCTTCAGAATCGCGACGAGCGTGAAGTCAGGACGAGTCTGTCCTTTGGATTCGGGTCAGATGACGGTGATGTAGACGATTATTGGGTGATAGTGCCATTTAGACGTTTGGCGGCTGAAGATGTAGAATATATATTAGGACGTATAATGCAAGCCGCCCAAAGTAGTATAGCCTTAATATGGACAACTTCACGGTAAATATTGATCGTGTATTCCGTGTTGCGGGTCATAGTGCCATACCGTATACTCTTAACTTCAATTCTCCGACTATTTACCGAAAGCATATAAACGTCGATCGTGGTTGCGGCTTTATAGCAGTACTCTTAGCACGTATGTTTACTGTACAAAATACACAGGCCCAAAAATTTGGTTGCCTACGGTCGTGGAGCGTGCCCGTAAACTAGCTGTAGACTGTGAACTTGAATTGACTGTAATATGGGTCCTGAAGAGTTGAGAAGGGTAGAACAGGAAATGAATGTCCGTATAGTTGTATTTGGGCTGGATGATCGTCGTAGGACTGTGTATGTTTTTAAAAGCTGTGTGAGAGATCGTACAAGACCCCTACTTATTTTAGGATTGTCAGGGACAACGTATCTCCCCATCCGTAATATAAGGTGGCTTTACGCGAGTTATGACAAAAGTCGAAAATATGGGAGACATCATGATTTGTGTAAGGGGTGCCTCGAGTTTGCGGATGATATAGTGAGACATTGTAAAGAATGTCACATGGTATGTGAGCAGTGTAAAAGCACCAAATGTGAAAGCCGTGTAGTTGAAGCTGAGAGAGAGACTGTGATGTGTGTAGACGCACATTTTCAATAATAGCTGTTTTGATTTCCATAAATCAATTGGCACGTGCAGGAAAATGAGAATTTGTGAATGTGGTATGTTTCACACAATGGATAATTGGGGAAAATTTAAACACAAGTGTGACGTAATTCACTGTCCTACATGCCAGGAGGAATATAAGGCGGATGGAGTAAAGCATGTATGTTATATGAAAGATGCTAAGCCTAAAAATAACCCTTGTATAACTGTATACTACGATATAGAAACATACGAACGCTGAAACCAGAGAGGTAATTCCACATTTACTTGTGAGCCAGACCATCTGTGATGAGTGTATGGGTATCGAATGTGACGAGTGCCCCAAATGCGGTAAACGGACAAACGTTTTTAAAACGAATGTCCGCGATAGTCCTGTGAAACTATTTGTGTCCTATATTGTCAAGGTAGCAGACAAGTTCAAAAAAATGACTGTATATTCTCGCCCATAACGGGGCAAAGTTTGACACGCAGTTCCTTTATAAGGAGTTGCTTGAACACGAATCCTCTGAGATATTTACAGGTGATCCATTGAAAAGAGGCAACAAATTAATACAGATGCAAATACGAGGCAATGTACAATTTAAAGACACTTTATTTTTCACACCTTGTAAATTAGCAAAGCTACCCAAGGTGATGGGAGTAGCAGCTGAAGTTTCCAAAGGATACTTCCCTTACACTTTCCTCACCAGCGAGACTTTAAACTACGTAGGCCCACCACCACCCAAACATTATTTTGACTATGGATGAATGTGAAGACTTTGATCGATACTACAACAGTTTTAATGAAAGTAACCCTTATAATATAGCTGATGAATGTGAGCGTTATTGCGTGAATGATGTGCGTGTTCTTAGAGTATGTTTCCAGGCCTTTAGAAGGATGTACATAGCCCGTTTCAAATGCGATCCGCTGCAAGTCGCAACCACCATCGCATCATTATGTTTTACGGTGTTCAAGAATAACTTCATGCCTAAAGACACCTTAGCCATTATTCACCGAAACAACCCCCGCAGTTACGGACACAAGGCTATTTACTGGCTCATACACCTACAGCAACAGACAGGTGTATACATAAAGCACGCCCGCAACACGGGTGAAGTACCCATTAAGATTAATGGACGTGTCTTTTGGGTTGATGGGTTAAGTGAAAACCGTGTCACTGGTGTGAAGACTGTGTACTCCTTTAACGGTTGCTGGTGGTATGGATGTCCCCGTCCTGAGTGCAGAATCGCCGATATCCACGGTAGATCTCCTGCCGACTGTCTTGCACGAACTCGCACCCGCGATCAACTTATAGGATCACAGTTCACTCACAAAGTCTTGTGGGAGCATGAATATGATGCAAGGATGGAGACAGACGAGATGTACCGTGAGGAAATAAACACGATCAAGCGCTCAATGGTGCTGGATCCTCTCAAATGTGGTGATAGCTTGTTTGGAGGACGTACAAATCCATTCAGACTATACTTTCCACCTACGGAGGGTGTGAATCTCCAGAGTATCTAAATGAAGTATTTGACGATACTACAACCCTCCATATATATATATATATATATATATATAATCGAATTATAGACACTTACATTTCTATGGTAGTCCCTTGCGTCGGATTGTAAGGAGCGTCACTGCAAATATCTTCAACGGTTTGCGTTGGAAATAATTCATCACGGTCAATCGCGTTAAAAAGATTAATTGCAGTTAATGCTGGTGTCACTTTCTTCATACAAATCCGGGGAGACGTACAGGTCCATGGTGGAGGATGTGTGACATTGGTGACTGATCAGTATATCCTCCGTATTCATGACACGAGATTCTTCAAAAGATTGTATAACACGTGTCAAATCCTCATCGGACCTTAAAGGAATAATGTTCATTATTTTAAAACATATACAGAGTATTCAGACAGATCCCCATTATGTGAAGATATCTTTGGTTCATTTAAGAGGAATAACATTGATTACCATAAAAAATTTCGATTTTAGCATAATGGGGATAAGAGGTAAACCCAAATAACATTGATTGCCATAAAAAAAAAATTCGATTTTTGGCGAATATCTAAATGAAGTATTTGACGAGATACTACAACCCTCCATATATATATATAAATCGAATTATAGTCACTTACATTTCTATGGTAGTCCCTTGCGTCGGATTGTAAGGAGCGTCACTGCAAATATCTTCAACGGTTTGCGTTAGAAATAATTCATCACGGTCAATCGCGTTAAAAAGATTAATTGCCGTTAATGCTGCAGTGTCACTTTCTTCATACAAATCCGGGGAGACGTACAGGTCCATGGTGGAGGGAATGATTATTCACTGACGCGAAAATAGCTACTGTTACTCCCAACTGAAAAATATCCCCTTTTATATGCACAATCGCCAAGCTCCGCCCCAAAAGACCAGATGTTCGTAGTGATTGGCTGCCGATGTAGCTGGGTGGAGCTATGACGTGTACCAATCCGCTATAACGGGGCCGGACGACTAATGACATCTATATTTTCTCAAAGAAATATATCCTAATTATATTTTTAAAAAGCATTCGGTTTCCACATTAAACTGTGGGTCTGAGGTGGAGTGAAAACTTTACCCGTTGTTACAATTCGAGCTAGTTGTTATTATTACTAAAGAGAAAATCATGCATGCTTTTCGGTCATACTACTGTCTCGGATCAAATGATCCTGTTATTTTAAATCCGGTTCAATAATCCTGTTATGTTGAAATGTGGAAGAGTAAGCAACGACTCCCTGACGAGATGTATTTCGATCCACAGAACAGCTGTTCACTGAAGGCTGCATGTTCCACATTTTATAATAAAGAAATTATAAATATATCCTAATTATATTTTTAAAAGAGCATTCGGTTTCCGCTCGGTCATACTACTGCCTCGGATCAAATGATCCTGTTATTTTAAATCCGGTTTAATAATCCTGTTATGTTGAAATGTGGAAGAGTAAGCAACGACCCTCCATATATATATATATATACATATATATATATATATATATATATAAATCGAATTATAGACACTTGCCGCAATCCTTTCCTCGTGAAAGGAAAAACAATGCTTAATGCTTAACTTCTTATATTGAATAAATAACCACTCACTCGTGAAAGATCCTCTAATTATATTTTTAAAAGAGCGTTCGGTTTCCACATTAAACTGTGGGTCTAAGTTACGCGTAAATATAAAATATTTTCATTGTAGAATAATAATGATAAGAAACCGAGTGAGCGGCGTTTTTTGCTCGAATAGTTTGAAGAAGGATTAACCCTCGTCCAAAAAGATCTCTAGGGAGACGATTCGAATTGACCTAGTTTCTGCCTTTCCTCGTGTGTGTGTGTGTGTGTGTGTGTGTGCACGAGTTGTTTATTCGTTTATTATATATATATATATATATATATATATCCACAGATGGGTTTGGGGAATGACAATCGTGTGTTTTGATTTTTTCCGTAAATTTTCTTTTCATTTGGAGTGAAGGGAGACTTATGAAGAGCGGACTGGAAGGAAGGTCTCTCAACCAGCAGGTGTTCTTCGAAAATATAAAGATGTCATTAGTCGTCCGACCCCGTTATAGCGGATTGTGTTTTGGCTAATTTCAACTTTAAATGAATCTTCCAATTGATTAACTATATAAATATATTGTGGTATTTTATATGGTTGAATCTTCCAATTGATTAACTATATAAATATATTGTGGTATTTTATATGGTTGAATCTTCCAATTGATTAACTATATAAATATATTGTGGTATTTTATATGGTTTGTGAGCACGAGTGATTCATTAGTTTATTATATATACAAGTACAGATGGGTGGGGGATTTGGGGGAATGAGGAGCGTGTGTTTCGAATTGTTTCGTAAATTTTCATTTCGTTTCGTTATTCGTGACTTAAATATTTATAATAAAAATTAAGTGTGTAAAAATTATTTATTTAATAAACAGAATTTAATTGGATTCATCGATTAACTACCGTCATATAAATATATATTGTGGTACACTATTTAAATGGATGATTAATATATGGTTTTTGCTATCTGGAATACATGGCGCTATCTGGCAACTCAGCAACTGAATACATGGCGCTATCTGGCAACATGGCTGATTAGAGGTTTATAAAAGACCGAGAAGCTGATGACGGAATCATTCAAGCTCGGCTCCCAGCCGTGCAAGGACCTCTGGTCCTTCTCTTTCTGGCCCTTTGGGAAAACCCCTTAGAGGCCTCTTAGGTTAGGTAAACGAAAATAGCTTGGGGGAGAACTCCGCCTCCAAGTTGCATGCCTTGCAATCAAAGGCAACTACTCTCTCTCTCTCTCTCTCTCTCCTTCAGGTGTACCCCTACCCCCCTTGGCTCAGCCAACTGGCTGATTAGGAGCCTATAAAACAACGCCTACTCGGCTGAAGTCTTAATATGCACTTGGCTTCTGCCAGGTGAACACCTCTCCTCCTTTCTCTCCCTTTTGGGGGGAATAGCTTGGGGGAGAACTCCGCCTCCAAGTTGCATGCCCCTTGCAACCCCGGTTGGCAACAAAGGGCCCTTTGGGTTGTTTTTTTGCAACACCCCCACCCCCTTTGCAACATTACGTAATCACTTGCAACATTCCTGCACTCTAACCTTTTTCGGCTATACTACTTGCGTCGTTTCAGTAAATAAATTTATTCAATATCCAATAACATTTTTCTTCATCATTTCTCAAGAAAACCGATTGCAGAAACAAAATCAGGGTCATCGACTGCCCTTGTTTGCAATTTCGTAGGAAAATCGAGAGCAGTCCATGAAAAATACTAGTCCCATGTGTTTTAACTAGCTTAAACTAGTTACAGAGGATTGTGTTAAATTTAGCCAGAGTCACAAACTGCTACTGTTTACGAAAAAGTGCTCTGAGTGTAGGAAAGTGTGTTCCTTTGATAAAAATACCCAGTTCTTTCGTTGCCAAAAGGGTCGGTCAAACGATAAAAAGTGCAACTTTACGAAGAATACGTTTTTTGAAGGATCCCGGCAGATCTGTAAATGTAGCAGAAAAAAAAATCAAGAATTAATGCCCAGTTAGGTCAATTGAATGCCCGGTTAGGTCAACTGTACGCCCTTGACGATTGGTTAAGTCATGATATTTTCGTTAAAAACACATTGATTATTATTTAATGTGCTCTAACATGTTTGTTTTTCATTTCTCCAAAAAAAAAGTTATTTTTGAAATCAGTGACCAAAACTACAATAGTATACCGATTTTCATTAAAATTCGCTGCTAGCCCCCAAACGGAAAAGATCCGAAACTAAGTTTCTCCTCTGTCGACTGAAGAGGAGGACTAGAGAAAAAATCATGTTTAGTGATAAGTCGGGCTTCAAGATCTTTACCAGCCCACCAAAAACAATGAGGAGGCTTAACTGCAGTAATAAGAACGATTCTCGCTACACTGAGGACACCGTTAACCCCCCCCCCCCAGTCATGGTGTGGTTTTTTTTTTCTGCAAACGGTCGGGAGAACAGTACTTCCTGCCATATAACACGACAATGAATGCATCTCGTTATAAAGACGTTTTGAGAAAAGCCATCTTCTCAACTTTGTTGAAATTCATCAAATTCCAATTTTTCACCATGACTTGGCCCCTTGTCACAAGTCAAGAATGGTGACCCATTGGTTGCTTGACCATCATATTGAGATCCCAGAATGATCAGGCAACAGTCCCGATCTCAATCCCATTGAGAACATATGGAAAGTAATGAAGTATATGCTACAAAGTCACGACACTAGTAGTATACCTAAATTGAACGAAGTTCTCAGAAATCACCGTCCACTACTGTAAAAGCACTTTTTGATCAACTAATTTATTCAAATGATTTTCACTTTTAACTTTCACAGCATAATGTATGAATTACGTATCAATTTAGGAGTTACATTCTCTTTTAAATTTAATTTTACTTTTTCACTTACAGATTTACCTAAGCCTTCACAAAATACAGAATTATGTTCCCGTAACACTTTAGTTAACTTATGAATTGAAAATCGAGAGTTTTTCAATTTACACGTGACAGAATGCCTTAGAACATAACCATGGGTGAAGTGAAAGCGGTGGTTTGGGAGCTGAAAAATGGAAAAATGGAAAAAACGGCAGTTGTGGATTGCATATAGGAGGAAATGATTAAGTATGGAGGATTGAAAGGGTTAGAGTGGTTGTGATGAATATGAGGCGCTCGGGCGAATAGAAGCGAATTAACCATTTGGGATTTTGGTTGATTCGCCTCTATTCGCCCGAACACCTCTATGTCAGAATGCATAGAGAAATGAAAGTGCGACTGAGGAATGAAAGAAAGGAATATTTGTTCTACTCTACAAAATGAAAGGTGAAAGGAATGAATGTAAGAAATATAGTGGTTGACTGTAGTTGGGGGACTTTGTAATTTCGGACCATCAGCAGTGGGTCATGGTTCAGACCAGGGGTGGGGAACCTGCGGCCTTTTGGGGTACTAGTTGCGGCCTTCTGCCTATTTGACATTCAGAATTCATACCGTACGATAATGGACAGCAACTGATACCCCTTTTGGGCTTTAGGCTATTTCATTAGATCATGGTTTCAGCTTCACTGCTTCTTACACATACAAGCCTTCTTTATGGCTTGAACAATAGGAAATATGGCAACGTTGCCAGTTAAAACTGGCAGAGTTGCCTTACGGCTTACGCCTACCTATCAACGATCACTCGACTGGCTGACTGGATGACAGTTACTGACGATTCTCCGATAGTGACACGCACGCTTGTTTCCTTTAAAACTGTAAATCTTTGATCAATTCGTGTACCATTTTTATTTAAAAATCTTCTGGTACCCAATCATGTCAAAAAACTGTGAAAAGAAAATTAAAGGAAGAGAACAGAATATCCATGAAGAATGGGAATTGCAGTATTTCATAGTTGTTGAGAAAGATAAAATGATTGTTTGCTCTGCAACGCCATAATGCAAGTGAAGAAACACAATGCATATAAGCATTATGCAACTCATAAGAACCACAAGTATGCTATATTGGAAGAACCCCGAAAGTTTGCACTTACGAAGATGAAACTTCAAAAGCAGCAGCAACAACAGCAAGTATTTAAAACGATGTCAGGCCTAGGGACTGAAATCACTGAAGCAACTTATAAAGTAGCATATATACTTGGAAAAAGAGGTAAGCCATATAGTGATGTGGAAATCATAAAAGAATGCATTGTTGAAGTTGTAGCCCCTTTAGATTCAGACAAGGTTAACAAATACAAACTACCTCTTTCAAGAAGGACCATAACTGATCGGCAACATGAATTAGCCCCTCAATGCAACTGAACAACTTCATACAATATGCCAAAGCGAAAATACTTATTATTCGATTACCTTGGATGAGTCCACTGATATTACTGACTCAGCGCAAGTGTCACTTTTTATTCGTGTTATAACTGCAGATTTTCAATGCTACGAGGAGTTACTGGCTTTGGGTACTCTTACGGGGAAGACACGTGGAATTGACAGAAAAATGCCGTGAAGCGAAACTGAATTTATGTAATTTAGTAAGTGTATGCACAGATGGTGCACCTTCCATGAGAGGAAAATATGCAGGATTTGTTGCGCTACTACAAAAAGAACTGCCAAATCCAGATAGCTTGATTTCCTTTCACTGTATTTTGCATCAACAGAATCTCTGTGCCAAATCTACTGTTTTAAGTGACATATTAAGTAAAGTTATACGTATTGTGAACTACATTAGAGCAAATGCATCACGACATCGCCAGTTTCGCAATATGCTTATGCTTGATGATGAAGCATTCAGTGTGGATCTTCCGTATCATTCTAAAGTGCGCTGGTTGTCACAAGGGCAAGTCTTTGAAAAAGTTTTGTCTTTGCGAAAAGGATTTCTGCAGAAATGCTGCATTTTTGTGTGACGTAATGTCAAGCAAAATTACCTGAATATTTCTTTGCAAGGTAAAACTAAATCCATATATGAAATGTGGCAAAAATCCAGGCTTTTCGGAGGAAGCTGCGCTTTTTCAAAACTATCCTTACCCGATCGGAACTTTCAGCTGAACACTTCCCTGAACTGCAAAGGTAATTGATGAAGAAGATACAAGCAAATCATTAAGGGAATGCGATGTGAAAGAATACACAGCTGTCCTAGACTCCCTGATTGAAGAATACGATGAAAGATTTGAAGATTTTGAGAAACATGACTTCACACTGAAACTAGCTTTCCAACCACACCTGGTTGGCGTCTCCAAAGCACCTGAGATTTACAGATGGAGTTGATTGAGCTATTAGAAGATAATATCCTTAAGTCTCTATTTGATACTAAGAAGGATCCTGTTGAAATATGGAAAAATGGCGTTGAATACCCACGTCTGCGCCAACATGCTCGTCGAATGTTGCCTTCTTTCGGCACAACTTACTGTTGTGAATCAACGTTTTCATATGTGACTCAAATCAAAACGCGCTTGAGATCTCAGATGACGAATATTCACCTGGAGGACCACAACAAAACTACGGTCAACGATATTGGAACCAAATGTACGACTCCTGTCCCGCAATAAGCAGTCACAAAAAGTCATTTAAATGGTTTATCACTTTTTCACTTAATATTAGTTATATTGTTAATTATTCCCCACAAAAATAAATGTGCACTTGCTGAATTTTTTATTTATTATAAAAGCCCTCACGTATTATCAAGTTTGATTTAAAATTAATAAATATGTAGATTGTAGACTAAAATATGACATTTTGTTGTACTGTATATGTTAAATTCTCAGCATGCGGCCTAATAGGGCCTTGGTTAAATGAAATGCGGCCTTCCAATGAAAAAAGGTTCCCCACCCCTGGTTCGGACTGTAGGTCTAAGGTAAAGCAACAAGCTTGACTTTCGTGAATGAACAATTCAGGTCAGTGCTCCCACTCAGAAAATTTAAATAAACCTAGCCTCTACCTCAAATAAACCCAGATTGTTCAAAAATAACCCAGATTTTTAATACAAATTTTATTTTAATGAAACATAATAGACAACACAAATAAGAGAACGAAGCTTGCTTACCATACTTCTTGAGATGCAGTGAGACTATATTACTCCTAATTCATCTTCGGAATTTGTATCAACTTCAGAGCCTTCCTCTAAAGTTATTTTCAGCAGATCTCTGTTTTTGTAGGCGTGCTTCATAACGTCGATGACATACTCCCTCCATTACTTCTTTCACCAATTCTGCTTTAGGTTCCCAGGTATGACAATTTTGGTGAGCCCTGGTTATTGCCTGTTTTGCCATCAGTCGATCTTTCACAGTTTCTGTTTTAAGTGAATTTGTGCCCTTTGTCTTTACACGGTTAACTTGTGAAAAAACTCTTTCTACACATGCTGAAGAGTGGGGTAGAATAGTTAGCTGTGTCATGAAATTAGATAGGAGCCCATCTTTGATATTATGCAACAAATACCAAAATTCAGGGATGGTTTTGTAAGAGGGAGATATATCTTTAGATAGTCGAAATGATCTCCATTCATCATCTAAATTATCTATTTTGTCTTCAGGAACAAGTAGGGGAAAATTCATTGCTAATCTGAAAATTGATGATGGTGATTTGGCAAGATCATGTACTAAAGCTGGATCTAAAATCCTTAAACTGGCAATAATTCCATCCTCATCCAGCGGAAATCTTTTCTTGATTTGCATACATATCTCAACAAGAAATTTTAAGCAATCATCTTTGAACCTATTATCACTATTTTCACCAAGTGGCGCCGAAACCAAAAGTGACATACACCACCCACCTAAATATAGATCACTGTTTTTTATGATATAGTTCATTGCTTGGGTCAATTTCTGATAGTTTGGATGAATTAATGACATCTTCTTTAAGGAAAAAACAGAGTATTTTTATATTCTACAGAAACCATTGAATGAAGTAAATGTAATCTGAAATGTTCAGGCTGGAATTCAATGTTTAAAGCATTCACTTTTTTCAATACATACCCCAAAAAAAGAAGCGTTTGATACGCGTATAAAATAATTATTTTGGATTTGGACCCATCATATAAGTGTTGCCAAATAAACTATTTAATTAGTGCTAAACTATAATCTAAGACGGAAATATGTAATCTATTTTATTTCATAGAATTCTAAGAAAAATGTCATTTAATGTTTTATTGTTTTTTAGATAAATTTTATATAGGCTAAAATACTATTTTTTTTTTCACCAAAATTTAGGAACACAGAAAAAACCCAGATTATGGCAAAATTCTCTTTAAAAAACCTAGAAACCCATGTGGGCATCAAGAAACCCATATCTGGGTTTAAAAACCCAGGAGTGGGAGCACTGATTCAGGTTCTACCTTTAACACATCGTTTCTGACCCATCTCTCACCAATTTCTAGAAACCCAGTTGCATGGTACAACGACACCTTTAAAAACTAACATAGAAAACAATTTATTTAAATTATAACCCAAATAAGGAAACTAAATGGTTCCTTCCAAATTATAGAATTATGTGTATAATGATAGTAACACAAATTCAAATATTTTCTTTTTCCTGAAATTTAACAGTAAATAATAAATTTTATGAAAATTATAAAATTTCCTAATTGCAAAGTTACTCGCCTTGTTTTTAGGTTTTATTTTTTTTAAATAAAGATTTAACTTAAATACAAAATTTTTATCAGGGGTAACTATAATAAACTTTAAAAAACTTCTATTTTATGTTCCATCTACGACACAAAAGAAAAATCTGGTGTATATATATATATATATATATACAGGGTGTCCCGTAAGTCTGGACCCATAGGGATTTATAATATATTTTTTATTATGTTATTATTATTATTTTTTTATTATTTTTTATTATGATTTTTATTTGTGGGGCCACTTGAAAGCCAAAGTGTACGAGGTCAAACTTCAGAACATTTTCCACCTTAAAGCACGCATTGTGGAGGCGTGTCAAGAAATTTCTGCGACTGTGATTCAGAAAGTGCTGTCGCAGTGGAGATTGCGTCTTCAACTATGTGTGCGACACAACGGCGGACACTTTGAACAGATTATGTAATAAATTTTTGGACTATTTTGTAATTTTATTATTTTTCCCTATGGGTCCAGACTTACGGGACACCCTGTGTATATATATATATATATAAATTATTTCACGAAAGTGACACGTGAAAAATATTTATGATGAATAAAACCACGAAGGGAAAAGAAACACAAAGTGGTGCTCAAGCGCTTTCGTCTAATGACATCCTCAGGAACACTCCTCAGTGTCCTGAGGATGTCATTAGACGAAAGCGCTTGAGCACCACTTTGTGTTTCTTTTCCCTTCGTGGTTTTATTCATCATAATATATATATATATATACAGGGTGTCCATAAATGATTACCCTGATTAAAGCATGCTATAACTTTTTAATAAACCCTCGTATTCAAACAGTTTTAATCATAAGTAGATAAACATACAAAGTTTTGATACATAGTTAATGAACTTAATAAGCTTCCACATGTGCACCCCTAGTGGCACGTAAAATGTCTAAACGGTATTCACACTCACGCCACACATTTTCCAACATTTGTGGGTTAACTGTTGCAATTGCATCCGTAATGCGTTCTCGCAATGTCCTGATATCTGGAACAACTGTTGCATAAACCAAATCTTTAACATGACCCCAGAGAAAGAAATCCAGCGGGGTAATGTCTGGTGATCTTGGGGGCCATGGGATTGGCCCGTCCCTGCCAATCCATCGATTTGGAAATGTTGCGTCGAGAGTTTCACGAACAACATGCGCCCAATGAGCGGGTGCCGCATCTTGTTGGAAGATGACAGTTGGCTGCCTGTCCTGCAGCTGGGAGATGGCGTAATTGGTGAGCATATCCAGGTACACAGTTGCGGAAACGGTGTTCTCAGCGAAGAAAGGACCAATTATCTGGTCACGCATTAGTCCACACTAGACATTGATCTTCGGACTGCGCCGAATATGCTCCCTTACAGCACGTGGGTTTTCCGATCCCCAAATACGCACATTCTGTATGTTGACTCTACCACTAAGATGAAACGTAGCCTCGTCTGAAAAGAAGACACGTAACAAGAAGTCATTATCCTCGTCAATGCTGTTCAAAATGTCAATAGCGAATTGTTCACGTTTAGGACGGAACAATTTGTACCTTGTAGGCGTGTAACTTCAAACGTTTGTGTAACACCTTGTGCACCGTAGATTTCGGTATCTTTAGTTGGCATGAAGCTTGTCTCACCGATTTCCTTGGTGACCGTGTGAAAGCAGTTTGAATGTTTTCCACCGTCCCATCGGAAACTGATGGTCTACCACTGCTCTTTCCCTTTTCCACGTTTCCAAGAATTTTTTCATCCACGACTTAATTAACTTCACATCAGGTGGATTCTTTCCATACTTTGTTCTGAACCTTCAGTGAACACTGACAGGAGATTTTGTTTCTGCAAGCCACACAACACATTGTGCCTTCTCTGTCACAAACGCCATCTTAACTGAACAGCTACTACAGCGCTCCTAGCGGCGAATGCGGTAGACGAAACACACCAGCACAGAAACTCTATGCGTGTACGAGATCACCTGTAAAAAGAAAACTGATGTAAGACATTAAAACATGAGAGCATACTGTTTTCAGGGTAAACATTTATGGACACCCTGTATATATATGTGTGTTTATGTATATATATATATATATCCTTTGGTTAGCTTCCGCCCGAATTGTTCATTCTGACGAAGGTCAAGCTTTTCACTCCACCTTAGACCTACAGTTTAACGTGGAATCCGAACCACGCCCCATCAGCAGCCCAGCGTCTTAACCACTAGGCCACCTAGGGTCCCCATTTATCTACCAACCCTTTATTGTGTGGAAGGATGAACAGCTGTGTTTTGCTGCGCGCCGGCTGCCGTCGGGTCTCGAACCCGGGGCCGATGGATTCGTAGTCAGCGACGCTAACCACTACACCACCGACGCGCATATATATATATATAGAGAGAGAGAGAGAGAGAGAGAGAGAGAGAGAGAGAGAGAGAAACTAAGTTTCTCCTCTGTCGACTGAAGAGGAGGACTAGAGAAAAAGTCATGTTTATTGATAAGTCGGGCTTCAAGATCTTTACCAGCCCAGCAAAGCCAATGAGGAGGCATAACAGCAGCAACAGTAAGCGTCCTCGCTACACTGAGGACACCGTTAAACACCCCTCTGCAGTCATGGTGTGGGGTGTTTTTCTGCAAACGGTCGGGAGTACAGTACTTCCTGCCAGATAACACGACAATGAATGCATCTCGTTATAAAGACCTTTTGGAAAAACCACCTTCTCAACTTTGTTGAAATTCATCAAATTCCAATTTTTCACCATGACTTGGCCCCTTGTCACAAGTCAAGAATGGTGACCCATTGGTTGCTTAACCATCATATTAAGAGATCCAGAATGATCAGGCAACAGTCCCGATCTCAATCCCATTGAGAACATGTGGAAAGTAATGAAGTATATGCTACAAAGTCACGACACTAGTAGTATACCTAAATTGAAGGAAGTTCTCAGAAAAACCGTCCACTACTGTAAAAGCACTTTTTGATCAGCCAATTTATTCAAATGATTTTCACTTTTAACTTTCACAGCATAATGTATGAATTACGTATCAATTTAGGAGTTACATTCTCTTTTAAATTTAATTTTACTTTTACACCTACAGATTTACCTAAGCCTTCACAAAATACAGAATTATGTTCCCGTAACACTTAGTTAACTTATCAATTGAAAATCGAGAGTTTTACGATTTACACGTGACAGAATGCCTTAGAACATAACCATGGGTGAAGTGAAAACGGTGGTTTAGGGAGCTGAAAAATGGAAAAACGGCAGTTGTGGATTGCATATAGAAGGAAATGATTAAGTATGGAGGACTGAAAGGGTTAGAGTGGTTGGTTGTGATGAATATGAGGCGCTCGGGCGAATAGAGGCGAATTAACCATTTCCAGATTTTGGTTGATTCGACTGAACGCCTCATATGTCAGAATGCATAGAGAAATGAAAGTGCGACTGAGGAATGAAAGAAAGCAATATTTGTTCTACTCTACAAAATGAAAGGTGAAAGGAATGAATGTAAGAAATACAGAGGTTGACTGTAGTTAGGGGACTTTGTAATTTCGGACCATCAGTATTGGGTCATAGTTCACACTGTAGGACCAAGATAAAGTAACAAGCTTGACCTTCGTCAGAACGAACAATTTAGGTTCTCCATTTATCACCTTGTTTCTGACTCAACTCTTTCACCAATTTTTCGGAACCCAGTTACATTGTCCACCTCAAAAACTACTGTAAATGTAAATAAAAAAAACAATTTATTAAGGAAACCAAAATCATCGACTCCTTTCAAATTTTCGAACGTTTAATGGTAGTGACACAAAACGCGCGGAAATGTTTTCTTTTTCCTGAAATTTAACAATTTAAATAATAAATTTTATGAAAATTAGAAAATTTTCTAATTGCAAAGTTACTCGCCTTGTTTTTAGATTTTATTTTTTTAAATGAAGATTTTACTATCAAATACAAATTTTTTATTATAGGGGTAACTATATTAAACTTTAAAAACTTCTATTTTATGTTCCATCTATGACACGGAAGGAAAATCTGGTACATCTATATATGAATGAAATGAAATGAAAATTAAAAGGTTTATTGGCAGTCCATATGACAAATATTATTAATACAATATTAATATATGAGAGACAGAGAGAGTTACAAGGAGTTACGAGGAAAAGAAGTACCTCAAAAGGCCTTGCGGCCCATACCGAGGTGGTACCAATGGCAACAGTGCCAGGGAAAATTTTCTACACCCTCAAATAGTGTGCAAGATTTGGTCTAACCTTTTCTTGAAATGATCCACAGAGGAACTGTTCACAACTTCTGAAGGTAACCTGTTCCACGTGTCACAGATCTTATACGTAAAGTAATTCCCACACACACACACTAGTCCTAAACCGTTTCAAATCCAACTTCCAACCATTGTTGCGAGTTCGGTTATCATTTAAACTAAACATGCTTCTAAAATCGACATCGTTGAACCCGCGTAAGAGCTTGAAAACCTCGATCAGTTGACCGCGCAGCCTCCGAGTTTCCAGCGAAAACAAGTTCAGGGCGCGTAACCGTCGATTGTAGCCCATATGCCTAACGGAAGGGATTAACTTTGTGGCCCTCGCCTGCAATCGCTGCAGCCTCTCAATATCTTTCCTGAGGGTGGGCGACCAGAACTGCACAGCATACTCCAGGTGCGGTCGAACCATGGAATTGTACAGAGAGAGCACAATCTCCTTGTTCCGAAACTGAAATTGCCTCCTGATATAACCCAACAGAGAGAGAGTTACAAGGAAAAGAAGTACCTCAAACGGCCTTGCGGCCATACCGAGGTGGTACCAATGGCAACGGGTGCCAGGGAAAATTTTGCACACACTCAAATAGTGTGCCAGATTTGGTCTAACCTTTTCTTGAACTGATCCACAGAGGAACTGTTCACAACTTCTGAAGAAGGTAACCTGTTCCATGTGTCACAGATCTTATACGTAAAGTAATTCCCACACACACTAGTCCTAAACCGTTTCAAATCCAACTTCCAACCATTGTTGCGAGTTGGGTTATCATTTAAACTAAACATACTTCTAAAATCGACATCGTTGAACCCGCGTAAGAGCTTGAAAACCTCGATCAGTTGACCGCGCAGCCTCCGAGTTTCCAGCGAAAACAAGTTCAGGGCGCGTAACCGTCGATTGTAGCCCATATGCCTAACGGAAGGGATTAACTTTGTGGCCCTCGCCTGCACTCGCTCCAGCCTCTCAATATCTTTCCTGAGGGTGGGCGACCAGAACTGCACAGCATACTCCAGGTGCGGCCGAACAAGGGAATTGTACAGTGAGAGCACAATCTCCTTGTTCCGAAACTGAAATTGCCTCCTGATACAACCCAATAGTTTCCGGGCTTTCTTTTCCACCTCTACGCACTGTTTCGTAAACTTAAGGTCGCTGCTAATTAGCACACCCAAGTCCTTTTCTAAATCAGTCACCTCGATATTACTCCCCAACATCGAGTAGTCCGACTTGGGAGAAGGCACTGAAGGTGTGTCTGAGAATACCATTAACTGATGAAATCGCTTAGCAGCACGCTTGCCTTCCTCCTCTTTTTTTCGCGAAGATTCTTGTATGCAGCACCACTCAGTCTCTGTCGTTTGCTAATTCAGTAGGGTATCTGCAAAATAAAACAACCATTAATTATTAACATCATCAAAGCTCAAAGAATGCAAAGCCTAACCTAAATAATATAGGGAAAGTCTGAAAAATAGGGCTGGCAACCTTTCCGATGTGAAAATTTAACGCAACTATTTGTGGAAATAGTGGCATTGAGGTGGCATATATAGCATTTAATGATGATTTTTCATCAAAACCATGGATATTTTGTACACAAATAACGCGCGACAATGATGAGATATAATTTTTTGGAGGGTTGCATTTTAAAACATAAAAACCCAAAATTTTGCATACTGCGCCCGCCTGACAGTAATTTGCCGACCCTCGGGAAGTGCCGCTCGGGGCGGTCGCCCCTCTCGCCCCTCCCTTGATACGCCACTGGGTGAAGGTGTGTGCTTTGCACCAGATGAAATTCTGAAGCTAATCAGATTTGGGTGTGAATCACAATCAGCATGCAGGGGGAGTCGCTGCGGCTGCATGGGACGCGGAATCCCTTGCACAATGTTCTCTGCATGTGGCGGCGGCTTGGATTGCAACAATCCATTGACCCAAAACGCAAACGAAGAGCAGACTGATGATCCTGACGATCCTGACAACCATGTCTTCTGATATTTGCCTCCAATAAATGGTTAACTAATATGAATAACTGCATCAAAGTTTTCAATGCCAATCCCCCAGCTAGGTGTGAGCTTTGTTTTACTTACGAGGTCATATCTTGTAGCTTTGCAACCTTCCATAGAATGCATGTGCCCTGCACTTCAGCATAAATTGTGGTTTATATCCGAATATCCCTATCCATATAATGTGGGTTATGTCATTTAAGCATTATGATCTGGTTTTATCTGCAGAAAAGATGTTAAGTGCTCAGCAGTTAGCTATATCGTAGAAATTGTCACTGAACTAAAGCAAATACAGTGATGTCAACTGTGGCATTATCATATTTCAAGGCCAAACTTTAACCTCAAATGACCTTGACTTGACCCATGGAGTTGCAAAATGATATCCTACTGTTATCATGTGCCTATAGAACTACTCAAGTCTCGCCCAAAACCATAAAAACGACAGTAAGATCACCAAAATTTCTCCACGACTGCCCGGGATATGGGATATTTCTTATTTCGGGGGGCGTTTGACCTCCAATGACCTTGAGTATTGACGTATGTGGGTCAAAACGACTCCCAAAGTATCTACAACCCCTCCACATCGACTCATCATCCTAAAAACCTCTCGAAATGACACCAAGATCATCAAAATCCAAGTATTGACCAGGATATGTGATTTTTCAGTTTCGCCGGCCATATTGAAAAAGCCAAGCGGGGGTCAGGTGTACACCCGATGGATTCTTGAATGGGGTGGTATAAGCTTTCAAAATATGTCAAGATTTGCTTTATAACAAACAATGCAAGGTTCCCACCCCGTGCAACCGACTAATAGTATCTGTGTACTGAATATATGGAGAATGAAAATTATTTTCATTAATTAAATTACAATAAAGTTGCATCAGTTCAGTCAGTGATAAAAGCAGATGAGCAGAAAATGGCCCCGACTTTTAGTGAAAGAGAAGTATGGTGTCATTAACCCCCTTCTGTTATCAATTTCATAGCAAAGACTCGGGTTAAAATTTTTCCATTGGATTTGTTTCACTAGTTATATTTACTGTGCCAATGTGCCATTAAGATGACCTCAAATGACGACAGTTAATTATAGAACCGAATGGTCGGTGTAACCATTGGTCTAACACATTGTCAAAAGCAGTGAAATCAGATAGCGAAAGATGTCTCATACACTTTTCATGCTATTGCTAATAATAATGGGAAAAAGTGTCTAAAAGTAGGCTTAAGTAATTACAAATTCAGCCTACGGAAATAGGAAACTCATTAGAAGAATGTTAAAAAGAAAGTCACCTAATCGTTACAGAAGTTACGGCGTTACAGGCTAACAAACACTCCACTCCAAACAAAGACCCACTGTAAGGTAGCCCAAGAAAGAAGTAGAAAAAAAAAACGAAGCAGTGAAAATAAAGAATATTGCAAACTCTGTAACCATGCTTACATTTAAAAACGTGTAAAACTTTCGCACAGAAGTATTAGTAAAGTTACTAAAGTATAGCTAGTCATTGCTGTCAAATGTCCTGAATTTTTGTGAGGTCAAGAAATAAAGAAGCAATGCAGTGGCTATGGATTGTGAATGATCCGCAATAAAGATTTTTCTTTTTTTTTAAACCAAAATGTGACCCGTGACAAAATTCAGGAAGTCAAACCACGTCCGTATAAAATTTTGCACTTTTGTGAAATCGAAGATTGCCATACTCCATAAATTTACAAACATACCACAGCCATAAAAAAAATTGAGTTTCGCATCCAAAGCAGGTGACATTAAATTTGTGAAGCTGAACTCAAAAAGAAAGTGGTTCGTGAGCTTAAAATACATGTTAAGGTCTCAATGACTTCAAATTTTCTGTTGAAAATGTGCTAATGTTATATAATACGTGTAGTGTGGACTGACTAGATATAGGTAGATCTTGTTTAACATCAACGTGGAGCACCAATCACACCATTTCAGAACCATTTCCCCCTGTCTATGACCGGTCTTTCAAACGCAGTGTCCAGGCATCTCGAAAACTCTAGACCTTGATTTCGGTTATCCTCTATGGGAGAACATGTATTGTATAGTTTTTCTTTTTCACGCTGCGAAATATCGGAGGTTCCGTCGTCTGCATCTGTGGTTACTTTTTAAGGGTTCAGCCCGGGCTCTGTCCTTTTCTGCTCACCCTCTTGCTTCTCTTCCGTACTTTTATGAAAGGAAACGAATAAAGTGTCTCTCTCTCTCTCTCTCACCAACTTGCTCGAGTTTTTCCATGTCATGTTGAGTGAGTATGATAAGAGTAGGGCGATTGATATACTTTATCTCGATTTTCAGAAAGCCTTGGATAAGGTACCTCACCGCCGGCTAATGGCGAAAGTGCGCGCGCTGGGTATCGGTGGGGAAATAGGTAGGTGGATTGAAAACTGGCTGAGGAATAGGCGGCAGAGGGTTGTAATTAAAGGGGCTAGTTCGGGTTGGGCCTCGGTCACTAGTGGGGTTCCTCAGGGTTCCGTTTTGGGGCCACTGTTGTTTATCATTTACATAAATGATATCGACGGTGGCATCGTCAGTCGGATCGCCAAATTCGCTGATGACACCAAGCTTGGGGCCAATGTTGGGACGCCCGAAGCGATCGAGGAACTGCGTGCGGACCTAGGTAGGATAGGAGAGTGGTCCGAAAAATGGCAAATGCCGTTTAACTTGGGTAAATGCAAAGTGATGCACATTGGCTATGCCAAGGAGATCAACCGCAATGTGATATATCGTTAGAGATAGATGTTCAAGCGGCAACTTCAAGTAAACCCCCAAATAATCAGGATCAACCCTCATCTACATCACAAAGTCACCCACCCACCCATCACCCACAGAGTCTGTTTAACGATTCTGGCAACTGGCCCGTTCCAATGACGGACAATTTGAGAATCGAACTCATTAAACGTGGACCATCACATTTGAAAAACATGAATGGACCCTTTCCAGCTGATTCAAACAATAGGTCAATGTCAAAAGTTTGGTATTTCAAAACTTTGGAAAATGGCGAAAAAATTGAAAGGTCATGGGCTAATCTTCTCACCTTCAAAATGTAGCTTGCATTGCTTTTGCTGTCGTCTCTTCAACAACATCTCCAGTGCATTTGGAAAAGAAGAAGGATTTTTTGCCTGGAGGAAACTGAATCCAAGAGTACCTGAACATGAAAACAGTCCATATCATACCCGATGCTTTGAACAATGGAAAGAGTTGTCTATGCGCCTTCAGTTGAATGCTACAATAGATAATGCACATCAGTTGCAAATAAAACATGCTACTGCTAAGTGGAAAGAAATACTGAGACGAATTTATGACTGCATCATGTTCTTGGCAAAACAAGATCTTGCATTCCGAGGGCACCGAGAGAACTTAAATGAAGAAGCTGGGCTAGCTGGCAATTCTGGAAACTTTTTGGAGTTAATAAAACTAATGGGCAAATATGACCCAGTAATTAGGGAACATCTTACAAAAATACGAATGACTGACAAGATATCCACTACGTATTTGTCACCTAACATTCAAAATGAGTTCATCACACTAATCGGCTGTAATGTTCGAAAATGTATAATTGATAGTGTGTCTAGTGCAAAGTACTTTTCAATAATTTTCGATAGTACACCAGATATATCGCATATTGATCAGATGTCTCAGGTAATTCGCTATGTGTCGATTAAAGATGGTAATGTAGAGGTGAAGGAATCCTTCGTTGATTTTATTAAATTAGAGGGGAAGACTGCTGAGGCAGTTACTGATCTCATTGTCACTAAGCTCCGTGAGGATGGGCTGGATATCCAGAATTGTTATGGTCAAGGGTATGACAATGCTGCTACGATGGCAGGTATTCATCTTGGAGTTCAACGCAGAATTCTTGATGTTAGCAAACACGCTGTTTTCATTCCTTGCAATAACCACTCGCTGAACTTGGCTGGAGTTCATGCCGCGGGACTGAGTCCTAATGCTGTAACTTTCTTTGGAACAATTGAACGAATTTTCGTCTACTTTTCTTCCTCTACTCATCGTTGGGATGTCTTAACAAAACATTCCAAAATCACTGTCAAGCGAGTCTCTGATACGCGGTGGTGTGCTAAGTATGATGCTGTTTCTAGTCTTAAGAAGAACTTGACTCACGTTGTTAGTGCCTTGGAAGAACTAAATGAAGGGGTCTCCGAAAATCTGGACACAAAGGGCGATGCTGAAGCTCTGTTGACCTCCATCATGTCATACATATTCATTGTGTACTTATTTTTCTGGGATCCAGTGCTGAAAGAAATCAATGATGCTCAGCTATATTTTCAAAGAAAGGGACTTGCTTTGGACCAGTGTGCATTAAAAATGAACTCTTTATCCGTGTTTTTAACTAATGAACGAGAGGCAGTAGTATCAAACGCTGCAGATGCCGCCGAAGAGTTCTGTATTGAAATGGATATCAGTATAGACCGCAGAGTCAGGAGACGGAGAAGAATGCCTGGAGAGCAAGCTCGTGATGCTGGATTGACCGTGCAAGAGGATGTACGCAGAGAATTTTTTGAAATCATGGATCGTTTATTAGCAGAAATTGAAAAACGCACAGTTTGTCTTAAAAACATGAAAGATCGCTTTGAATTTCTGTCTCCTTCGTACCTTTTGAATCAGTCCAAAGATGAAGAAATTAATACCAAGGTCAATAATTTTTCTTCCATCTACAATGACATTAATCCAGGAAGTCTACTGGAAGAAATAAAGCGTTTGCGCAGACATTTGCTCAGTTTCGAAAGCATAAGCGTCGACGATGATCCAAAGAACTGGGATATGTTAAAACTACTTCAGTGGATCGTTAAATGGGATCTAGTGGAATCTTTGCCTCATATAACAATTGCCCTCCGGATCTGTCTAACTACATGCATGTCCGTGGCAAGTTGCGAACGAAGTTTCTCGAAACTGAAACCTCAGGTCAACTATAAGTCAATCTAGACTGAGCAATTTGGCGATTATTTCAATTGAACGCGAAGTTGCAGAGACAATGGACATAGAAAAAATCATTCAGGAATTTTCTGTTATGAAAGTCCGAAAATTTAATTAGGCATTATACATTATATAGTTATTGTTAAAATTATGTAGTGTATTATGTACGGTACATTATGTAGTATTGTTAAAATTGAAGTTGCTTTATTTAAGTTTTTCTTCCAATAAAAGTTTTGTTTAGAAATGTATTTTTGTAAAGGAATTGTTTTTAAAATTGAAAATTGTTGCGGGGGGGGGGGGGGGGGGGGGGGGGCATTTTCTCCCCGAACGGCAAAAAGTATTGGTACGCCTCTGCCTTCACCAACTGTTTTTTGGGATGAGAACTGTTTCGTCTCTCTCCCACCCATAATGCACAGGATCAAGTGGTGCTGGGTCACACTTTAGTGCACTGAGCCAGTTCGCCACAGTGTAGTGGGCTCTGAGCACATTTTGATGGAAAGCTTCAGTTGTTGGTGGTAGAGAACATAGTTTGGGTGCAGCAGTTCCCGACTTCCCTGTCTTCCGAGCCCATACTCGCTGACGACACTCAGTAAGAGATGAGGACTTCTTATCCCCATAGCATGCAACAATGAACGCTGTTGCCTCTTTCTCGATATGGTCAAAGCATCCATCAAGGGACCCCAGCTTGTCTAGCTTCCGACCCTTCTTGGCTGTGGCAATGGCAGTGACTTTGCCGATGCCATGTATTGCTGCAACTGTGTCACAACCACTCAAAGCGTGTAGTTTGAGGATTTGTGGGATGATGTCTTTGTGCTGGGTTACAGTTGCTCGGATGTACACTGATTTTCTGCCACGCACTGGAGACTCCATAATCATGGGACAGCCTAGTTTCTTAAATTCATAGAAGTGAGTCAGCATGGCAAACACGTCTGTGTCATCAAAATGATGGAGATGGGGGCATCAGAATCTTTCTCAGCTTGTGCGATAGCGTGTTGTGTTATTATCACGTCAGCCTCTTCATGAGATGATGAGAGCTCCAATGCTACTCGACTCCTGCCTCGCACAATGGAAGTCGGTATGGTCTGCCATCCTGCAAGCACTAGCTCATGGTCTTGGGTTACAGTTGCGAGATACTCAGTCAGCAAGGATTTGCTCACAGAGCAGCCTGTTTAGTTGCTCCTTGTTCGCGGTGCACGTGAGAACAGCGTCTCTTGTAGGCAATGGGGTGTTGAGGTCCAGCTTGTGAACTCTGCTGCTCTTGCTTCTCATTGCCCGAGTGCTTGATTTCGGAGAGAAATCATAGTAGCGATCAAAAGCAGGCCAGTCGACTGTCCACAAAACAGCTGACACATCCATGATGATAACTGTTGGTCGACCCCATGTTCGAGAGGATGTTTCCACTCCCAAGTTCTGCTTCAATGCTGACTTAGCTGCAGTTCTCATTAAGCCATCTGGTTGGAACAGTGCGGGTGGGTATGCCGCAATAGGGCATATCATACTCGGTTCAGGGTTGAAATTTTGGAAAAACAAAGTGGCTAATATATATTCCTATGTAAAAATTAATTCTAAGATGGGTTTATTATTTGCAACTTTTCCGAAAAATCTCGTTTTCATGGTCAAAATCGCGATTTTCTGATTTGAAGGCTGCCTAACGCAGCCTCAGGGCACCCAAACCAAAGCGCGCAGCTGTTCTGCATATGATTTAGTCTAAAAGCTGCTTTTTTGACCTCATCCTTGCTTTCTTGCGTGTTTGAACACCTCTGGGTGCTGAAAAAATGTTTAGATTTCACGTAAAACTTAAGAATTTTAAGTTTTTCTTCAAAGAATAGGCGCGGCTCACCAGCTCTACTTTAATCGAGTGGCGGGAGACTTGCCACCTCCACGTGTAGGTTTACACGCCTGTTCTTCCTGGATCCCTGAAAAGCGTGGCCTCATAAGATCTTATATTATGATCTTATGAGGACTTTCAGCTCTTATGAGCATTAATGATGGCTTCAGCCTCTTCATCAGCCACTCGAACCTGAAAAGCTCTTAAGTATGTCCTGCTTCGATCTGAACACTGGGAGCATTTCTCGATGGTCTATCCTGGCTCTCACCCACCCATCTCTCCTCTCGTGACCGTACACAGCATGGGAAGCAGTTGAGACTTCCTGTACAGCTCTCTCGCAGGACTGAGTATGAACAGAGAAAGCGTCCGCTTTGAGTGGTTTTGTTTTCCTGAGATCCTCGAGCTCAGTCAAGGTCATCTTGCAGGTGAAAATAGGCTCGTAAATATTCTCTGATTCCCAGTTGATGAGATCATCGGGTGAAGTGGCTTGCCGATTGACTTTGGGATTTTTATGGGGCCTCACTGTCTTATCACCAAAGTCTCTTCCTTCTCTGATCTTCTCTATCTGGCTCACAGCAAAAGCTCGCTGATGCTCATCCTCACTGCACAAGAATGAAGCCAGGATGTTCTCAGGATGTGTGTGGTAAGCTCCTCTTATCACTGCTGCAGAGATGATGTTCCTGACCTCGGTAGTCTGGTTCCTCAGCAGCCTCAGGCTTGAAAAAACGTGTGCAGGACCAAATTTGAGGTGGTGCTTCACTTTGATGCCGTAGTACATTTTGAAGTAGAAGTTAAGGCAGAACTTCACGAGGACCTCGAGCCTCCTCAACACCTCCCCCTTCAGTCCGTGCTCCCTCATCCACAACAGCAAGATGGCCTGTGCAGTAGTGAGCCACCTGGATTGGTTCAGAGGTCCGCACTTGAGACCAGCCAACTGTGGACTGAGACTTCCAGACTTGATGGCTTTGATCAGAAGATAGCAGTTGTGCTGGTCTGTGGAGAGATATTTGACTATTTCTACTGGCAGCTCTATGATATCTTCAGTTCCTTCCACTGGTTTGAAGTTGAAGTTGACCTCAAGTTCATTCACTTTCTCAAGAAGTTTTCCAATAGGATCACTGAAGTCTGACCAGGGAGTTACAGGGCCGTCCAGCTTGATGATTAAGTGCCTCAGGGGAAGCTCGTTCACATGGAGCTGACAGATCATCCAGTGGCACTTGCGACCCAGCATCTTTTCCAATAGGGCTATGGCGCCTCCAGACCACCCCGTGTTGGTGGAGTCTCCTCCAATCATTACAAGGCTCTCGTCAGCTCCGTGATCCAGAAGCCACTCATGCAGACCCTGAGCCATCTTATGAGCAGGCTTTTCTCCTTCCTCAGGTTCCTCGGGAGTGAAATGGAAGAGGTACTTTCCTTGAGGCTCCCACGTGATAGTGTAATGCTCCTCGATCACTTTGCCAGGATGAAATCTCCCTGTCACCGTCATATTTCAACACCTTTGTGTTCCTATCCTGCTTGCCATCAAAGAATATCCCAGATATCTTCTCTGACCTCTGCGTGAGAGCTTCAACTGATGAGGCCATTACTTCCTCCTTGGCCCTCCAGACTTTCATGCCATCTATGGCCAAGTAAGTTAATGTGTCTAAATGGCAACAAATTATGACAAAGGGTTAAAAATATGAGGTTGTGTTCAATTGAATATTCGATATTTCAACATAGAACAGAAAACCGCAATTTTGAACATGATAACGCGATTTTTAGGAAAAGTTGAAAAGAAACCCCTCTTAGAATTAAATTTTACATAAAAATACATATTAGCCAGAATGAAATTCGGACTCGGGAAAAGTATATGCCCTAAATTGCCGCAAGCTCTGTTGAAAATAAATTGGTCAAGTCAAGTTCGCGTTCGCTCGTCAGCAAACCGATGACGCGTGCATAAATCGCTTCTTGGTCCATAACCAAGTGGGCACCCACCTTGATATGTTTCGTTTTACTTGCAAAGGTGATGACATGTTTGGAAATGGTGCCATAAAAGCATTGTGGCCATGATGACTCGTACTGTGCCAGTTGCGTCTTTCCAATACTAACAGCTCTATCGGCATAACAGCTCTATCTACCTTACCATGGGGAAAATAATCCCCGATTTTATTTTAAACCCTATAGAACTACTCAGTCTCGCCCAAAACCATAAAAACGACAGTAAGATCACCAAAATATCTCCACGACTGCCCGGGATATGGGATATTCCTTATTTCGGGGGGCGTTTGGCCTCCAATGACCTTGAGTATTGACGAATGTTGGTCAAAACGACTCCCAAAGTAACTGCAACCCCTCCAGATCGACTCATCATCCTAAAAACCCTCGAAATGACACCAAGATCATCAAAATCCATCAAGTATTGACCAGGATATGGGCTTTTTCAGTTTCGCCGGCCATATCGAAAAAGCCAAGCGGGGATCAGGTGTACACCCGATGGATTCTTGAATGGGGTGGTATAAGCTTTCAAAATATGTAAAAATTTGCTTTAGAAACAATGCAGGGTTCCAGTAAAATCAGGGTCTGTGCTACCGGACTACATGTCATTACGGCCTCCAGTTTCTTAGAGACCTTAATTATAATGGAACCTGTTCTACCATTATACCATGATTGTTTTGATAGAGAAAATAGTTTTAATTTATTCTCGAGAAAAAAATGCTCCCATATTCTGTATTCATTTGTTTTTAGTTTTTTTATGACATAAACGGAGAATATATTTTTTATTATTATTATTAATATTTTGGTCAAATTTTAAATAAAAATATATTAACAGAGAATTCATTTGATTTGCCCATCATTCCAGTAACATCTTCATTGATAATTATAGGTTATTACCAGTGATTTTGGTACTTGTAGGTTATCTCCCCCCCCCTCCCCCCACACCAATTGACAGACTATTTTCGTTAAAACTAACGAAAATATCACGGCTTAACCTAATCAGTTATCAAGGGCGTACAGTTGATCTATTAGTAAATAGTAAATACTATTTGAGAAACAATGTTATAATTAATATAATAGATCAACTGTACGCCCTTGATAATTGGTTAGGTTAAGTCGTGATATTTTCGTTAGTTTTAACGAAAATATTCTGTCAAAATTGGTGGTGGGGGGGGGGGGGGGGAGATAACCTACAAGTACCGTGATTTCTTTCTACCGAATTATTAAATTAATTCTATTATAATACTCTTTTCATAATTTCAATGATTCATCATTGTATTTTCAAATTTGAATCACTGAAACCCACGAACATAAAAACCAACAGAGTCCTTCCATTCAAAAATTTAAGGTTAAACTTTAAAAACGAAAGTTAGTATCTGAAGTAAAACTAACATATCTTTCCACAATTCTTTATTAACTAAATTATAATTAAAAAATTAGAAAGGAAAAATTAAGCATATTATTAAAGTTATACGTGAAAAGAGTAAAGTGTTCGTTTTCTATATTACTTACGTTTTCTACAATTTACATGGGTATCATTCCTAATAATTATTATTATTGCTCTTTTAGGGAAAGCCAGCGTCATTAACTCATTGGATAACAGAGTTTTCCTATATACAAAGTGAAGACACCGAGTTCGGGAGTTCGAATGTCGATGATGCTAATACTAATAACACAGAAGTTAGCGCTATGGGCCACATTAGTTGGCCTGAGCGGCGTGCCAGTTTCTGGACCACCTCAATGATTAATATTATTATTATTTTAAGGTGTGAATTATCATTTCCTTTTCAACATTTGTAAATACTAATTTATTCTAATTTTCAATCTTTTGAATTTAATTGAATAATCTTATTAATTAATAAAATAAATATAGTACTTTCATAATTTACAGTGACATAAATAATTGTGAAGCTGGACTATTTATTTAATTTAATTTGGTCCTTAAACTTTAGGCTTTACTAGGCTCTTATTAAAAATAAAACCGTTATTATTAATAATAATTAAATCATGAATAAGTATTATTAAGGTATGTATTAATCTTAAATTATTATTATCGGTATAACAAATGCAAGGTCATTACTGGAGGTATTATACCAATACCATACAAAGAAATCAATATTATGCACGAGAGATAAGAACTAAACAATCACTAGTAATGTGTCTTTAATCCTAGATTACACACGAGAAATGAATAAACAAATAGTAATGTAGGAGTACATTAATTCTAGATTTTTATAAGTATACCATTATTAATCGAGATTTCAACTTGGTTTTAAGCGAATTTACATTCACAATATTTTTCATATTTAAATTATTCCATAATTTCAATTCAATACATTAAACCTAGATTTTTATTAGTATGCTATTATTAACTGATATTTCAACTTGTTTTTTACATATAATTTACATTCACAATATTCTAAGAATTGTCAACTTCATAATTTAAACCTAACTAATTTAACCTTACTTTAATACCTAACGTAACCTAACCTAACAGTTTTTGAGATATTAGAAATTTAAAAATCTCAAAATACTTCATCTACTGTACAATCTACATCAGTGTTTTCGCCCAAATGGAGAAAACAATTCGCAATTTCTTACATCACTATGAAAACTGTATACGCTTAGTTTGAAGTTACGTGGTGTTGGAAAGGGGTGGGGGGACTGGATATTGAATACTGGGGGACAAAAAGTTTCCGGGATGCCACTAAAAAAGAATAGATGGCTGCTGATGGCATTGGAGTGCCTCAGGTCAGAAAAGGTGGGGAGAGCCATTGTTCTACATATCTCGCACAAGTAAATTTTATGAGGTACAGGGTAATAATAAAAAAGAGACAGGCACTTTCTTCATAAAATGAATATTAGAATTACTTAATACAACAACAAATTTAGGAGTACTGATATTTTTATAACAATTAATTTGTCCCTTAAAGTTTTGGTTTTACTGGGCTCTCAGATTAATTAAAAGGTAGCACATTAATTATATTAAAAGCTAGTACACACACACACACACGACTGAGTAATATGTAAAATATCCCATAGGAAACCCTTATGTAAAATATGAAACAGTTCAGAAAATACAAAGACTCGATAAAAAAATTTAAAAATACAAGTAATGTAGTTTAAATTAGATTGTAAGTGACGTTAAGACGAAGATCGGTAGTCATTTATTTAAAGAGACTCACATTTAGATTTTCATACTTCACAAAAATTGGCAAGCCTCTGAACTATAGTGTTCCTTCAAGAAAGAAACTCCATAGCTTGGGTAAAACTAACATGCGCGCGCACGCACACACGACTTCGCAAAAGTCAAGCATCATAGGAATTTTCAGTGTTCATTATAATATTTTTTTTTTCTTTTAGGTAGGGGATGACTATGAAATTAACAATAGACGAGAGGGTAAGCTTGGTTTTAATGCATGGAATACCAGGTACAACAAATCGATGAATCGGTACAGAATTTAAATTCTCTACCGATTCATCCATTTGTAATACTGGTATTCCATACATTAAAACCAAGCTCACCCTCTCGTCTATTGTTAATTTCGCAGCCATCCCCTATCTAAAAGAAAAAAAATATATATTATAGTCAACAATGAAAATTCCCATGATGCACGACTTTTGCGCCACCCTGTATATATGTGTGTGTGTGTGTGTGTAATCATAAGTTGTTACTTCTTTCGTTTACCTCAATCAAATTGAACACTACGTAGAAATATAGTTTTGAAATTTAATATAGTTACTCCTACTGTAGTAAAAATTAGTTTAGATTTAGCAATTAATTTTTTATAAAAAATTTTATAAAATAGAAAGAAATTTGCGATTAAAATTTTTAAAAATTGTATCCTATTTCATATTTATTATTTATAATTTTTCGCATGTATTCAAACTTCAACTGTAGGATAAAAAGCGTCTCACCTGACAAATTATGTATCACTATAGGTAATTTTGAAAATGGTAGTACTTCTCTACCATTAATTGAATATGAGAATTGCTCTAGTAATTGGTATTACTGTAGTATAGTATGTATGCTTATTATCGTGACCGCGTCTTTATTTTACGGCAACATTCATTGTATCATAATTAAGGTTGTGACGACATCATGTCTGTTTACGGAACAACTCGTAATTGGAACGAGAACTACTTCAGTTAAATGAAATGTAATACTATCAGCAATAATAAAAAATGAAGAGTGGGTCGCCGCGATATTTATTATGTCTAATAATAATAATGAGCCAAAATACTTACCGCAAAATTTTATGTACTGTATACATAAACATTTCCTTCTTAGGCGTAAGCTCGGCGATCATGCCTTTAAACAGTTCACTCGTAATAGATAATAAAATAAATAATTAATGGTAAAATGATTAAGGATGACAAAATAAAAAATAATTTACATTATGATAATTTAATTACCCAATCAAAATGACTTGACAACACAAACTACCCCAAGTGAAGTTTGAATACGTGCGAGAAAACTATGTATAAATAATAAATATGAAGTAAATTAAAATTTTTTCAAATTTTAACTGTAAATTTCCTTCTATTTATATTTTTTAATAAACAATTAAATGTTAAGTGTAATTTTTATACCAAGGGGGCAACTACATTAAATTTCAAAACTTTTTTTACGGGTACACTATGTTCAAATGAATTGATGTGAACGAAAGAAATAACGTTTTATGATTACACACACGAACCATGCTTCACCATTTGATTTCACTGCTTTTACAATAATATATTTTAATGCATTGGACATTGAAAACGACTGAAAAGAAACTCCTGTAAAGTTTTAAAATGTGGATTTGGAGAAGAATGCTAAGCTGGAGGGAACACCAAAGTAATGAGGAAGTACTGCAACAGGCGAGGGAGGAAAGAAGACTCATTAAGGTGATGAGAGAAAGATAGAAGAAATGGATCGGACATGTGTTGAGAAGAGAAGGATTGTTGAAGGAGGTGACAGAAGGTAGAAGGCCGAGGGGAAGGAGGAAAGCAATGCTGGATGATTTGAAGGTAGGCAGGAGCTACTATGAAATGAAAAGGATAGAACACTTTGGCCGGACACATGAGTTCAGGGTTGCCATCTGGTATTATTCATTACCAAATCTGGGCAAATTTGGTAATGAAAAAGCAATTTGGTATTTTAAAAATTTATTTGGTATTCTGGTAATGAAATAAGCTGAAATTGGTAATATACAGTGGTGGGCACCGTTAACCAAAAAGTTAACTTCGATAACGATAATCCGTTAACCCCAATTTTTAACTCCGATAACGATAATCCGATAATTTTACTACAAAGTTAACGGAAGTTAACGATAATCCGTTAACGATAACTATTTCTTTACTAACATTTAAAAAAATCAAGGAAAAAACTTTAAAACCCATAGAAAATGTTTATTTATGCAAAATCCAACAATAAATAGGTATTTAACTATTTTTATCAAGTTTTGCAACTTTTTTGCTTAACTTTTTTTTTATTTTTAATAAAAAATGTACTGATTACATGTTTTGAAACCCTTGTAACCACTAACCATTAACTAAATTTTAATTTACCAGAGAATTATTATGGCGGGAACTGAAAGGTAAAATTAAATTTTAGGCACATTTATTAAAGACTGACACAATGTGCTGGTTACCCTTCAGAAAGACCAACTTCTCAAAGTTAGGCCCAACTGCCAGTCTTGACCTCTTGGGCCTCAGGGTGTCCTTGCCGAGAGAGAAGAGTCGTTCCACTGCGGCAGAGGACGGAATTGGCAGACTGAAGTTATGGCGGTTTGAATTCATTCGCGGAGCGGTGATCTTCCGTGAATGACTCCTCGCAGTTAACGTGTTAACGGACTTTAACAGACTAAATATCGAGTTATCGGAAGTTAACTGGTCCGATAACGATAAATGGAAATTAACTTCCGTTAATAGTCCGTTAAAAAAGTTAACTTCGTTAATTAACTGTTATCAGATTAACGCTTTAGTGCCCAACACTGGTAATATATAAATAAGAATGTGAGAAAAATTGAGTTTCATAAACATTGCATTCCACAACATGTTATGAACATGTTACAACAAATCATTGTTAAAAGTTTCGATCAATTTTACTAATTATTCAGTCCTGAGTATTTATACATGCTGATTCAAATTTGCTAAAACGATACTGATGTTTAAAGCAAATTGCAGTTATAAATTTACTGTTTAACTGACTTTGGAGCTTACTCTGAATTGTTATAGAAAATGCGAACGAACATGTTACGAGCTTTCAGGAGGAAAATTCCAATCCATACAAAGAGCTGTCATCATACGCATTAGCATGTTTAACAACTCCGCTAAGCAATGCTGAAAGAATATTCTCGCACGCAAATGCCGTTAAATCGAAGGTACGAAATCGGATGAAGCTGAAAATGCTGGATGCTATCCTGAGAATTAGAACACGGATCTTTTTATGAATGGCATGTGTTGCAAAGACATGAAAATAACAGAAAGGATGCTTTGAAAATTTTCCGCGGAAATGTATGACCAAATAAGTGCAACCTCATCCTCTACAGACGTTACTTTAGGCGATGACGGCGATCTAGATGCTCTGTATGATTAACATGAACATCACAAATTCACAAGAAGAAAAGATCAGTTTCATAGTATTTGTAGTTTTGTAAGGTATGTATAAGAGTTTTTCGCTTAATTTCTATTTTGTGTCAGTAAATTTGAATATATATACAGGGTGTCCGAGAATAATCTGTACAATTTTTGGCTGTTATTAAAAGTCAACCATGAAGTGTAGAAATTCCAGTGTTGTCCCATTTTACAGATAATCTCATTAAGTTTTTTCTGATACCACGTTTTGACAAGTTTTTTAGAAATGTACGCGGGTGACAGACATTGATAATTTAAAAGCAAGAATCACAGCTGCTATTGAGCGAATTGATGTGGATATGCTGCAGCGTACATGGCAACATTTGGAGTATTGATTGGATGTTTTGCGAATCACTAATGGTGCACATATCGAATGTTTGTAACAACGTTACTTTAATAAAAGAAACTTTTGAAAATACAGATTCTAAATAATCTTGTTTAAGAATTTTACGTTTGTTATCAAGAATTTTATTAAAAGATGAAATTGTACAGATAATTTTCGGACACACTGGAATTTCTAAAAAACTTGTCAAAACTTGGTATCAGAAAAAACTTAATGAGATTCTCTATAAAATGGGACAAACTGGAATTTCTACACTTCATGGTTGACTTTTAATAACAGCCAAAAATTGTACAGATAATTCTCGGACACCCTGTGTGTATATACTGTATATATATATATATATATATATATATATATATATATATATATATATATATACCGGGTGTCCGCGAATTATCTGTACAAGTTTGGCTGTTATTAAAAGTCAACCATGAAGTGTAGAAATTCCAGTGTTGTCCCATTTTACAGAGAAACTCATTAAGTTTTTTCTGATAAGTTTTGACAAGTTTTTCTTTTTGTACGCGGGTGACAGACATTGATGATTTAAAAGCAAGAATCACAGCTGCTATTGAGCGAATTGATGTGGATATGCTGCAGCGTACATGGCAACATTTGGATTATCGATTGGATGTTTTGCGAATCACTGATGGTGCACATATCGAATGTTTGTAACAACGTTACTTTAATAAAAGAAACTTTTGAAAATACAGATTCTAAATAATCTTGTTTAAGAATTTTACGTTTGTTATCAAGAATTTTATTAAAAGATGAAATTGTACAGATAATTTTCGGACACACTGGAATTTCTAAAAAACTTGTCAAAACTTGGTATCAGAAAAAACTTAATGAGATTCTCTGTAAAATGGGACAACACTGGAATTTCTACACTTCATGGTTGACTTTTAATAACAGCCAAAACTTGTACAGATAATTCTCGGACACCGGTGTATATATATAATTTGGTAATAAATTGCCTCATTTGGTACTAAATTAAAGGAAATTTGGTATTGGTGCTCCAGTCAGACTTGGCAACCCTGCATGAGTTGGACCTGCCTGATAGGCAGAACACGATGGATGGATGGATTTTAATGCATTATCTTTAGATTTCCATGTTCTATGAATTACATCATAAAGAAAAAGTTTCATGATAAACAAAACAAAAAATAATATATATATATATATATACAGGGTGTCCCAAAAAACTATGTACTCTTTATTGAATCATATATTTTATAATTTAAAAAAAAACCAAACAATATGTTGTTATAGCAATTGCCAATGAAAGGTAAGTTAGTAATCTAAGTGATCAAAATGCTATAACGAGTTGTTTGCATATAAAATTTAATTAACTACGCCAAGTGCTCAAAATGTTCTCCGGCGGCATGAATGCACTTTTGAATGCGTCGACTAACTGATTCGCAGACATTGACTAATGTGGATGCTGTGATGGTCCCGCACTTTTCCCTAATTGCATCCTTAAGGTGTTCGAGTGTTGCAGGTCTTGTACCATAAACTGCATCCTTCAGGTAGCCCCACAAGTAAAAATCAAGTGGAGTCAAGTCCGGTGAACGTGGAGGATACTCAACGCTTCTCTTCGTCCTATCCAACGGTTAGGCAACGTTTCATCGAGGTACCTTCTGACATCACAATGATAATGAGGGGGGGCTCCATCTTGTTGAAAGTAAAAGTCGTCGTTTCCAAACAACTTCCGAACTGCAGGTATAATTTCTGTCCGCAGCATGTCGAGATATGCGGCACCGGTAACTGTCCCATTAAAGAAAAATGGTCCAACCAAACCCCTGGATGATAAACCACACTATGCTGTTAATCCTGGTAAATTAACATGTTTATCAACATAAACGTGTGGATTATCAAGTGACCAGTACCTGCAATTGTCGATTTACTGTGCCATTCAGCTTGAAGGTAGCTTCATCAGACCACACGATTTTGTTGTATTGAAAGTGCATTCATGCCGCCGGAGAACATTTTGAGCACTTGGCGTAGTTAATTAAATTTTATATGCAAACAACTCGCTATAACATTTTGATCACTTAGATTACTAATTTACCTTTCATTGGCAATTGCTATAACAATATATTGTTTGGATTTTTTTTAAAATATAAGATGCTATAAAGAGTATATAGTTTTTTTTGGGACACCCTATATATATATAATTATATATATATATTAGTGGTGGACCGGATATCCGCATCAGCATCATTTTAACACACGCATCCGTACTTCTGACTGCGGATGTTATGCGGATATTACCTCTAATAAATTATGCAATTTACAATTAAATTAGCTTATAAAGTAGCTTATAAGGCCCAGTCATGCACATTTCATGTAAAGTATTAATTATTAATGAACAAACAAATATATAAACCTCAAAATATAAATACCATTAAATCAACAAACGCTGCCTGTGCCGCTGTGCATACTCCACTGATTTTTTTTTTTTTTTTTTTTTTTTCACAGCAACACTAACTTTTCAGAATGAAATTGTTCGTATAAGATCAAGCAGTCTATCGTGTTTCGAACAAGATTATTGTAAATAAATACAAAAAATTGTAAATTCTTTAGCAAAAATAAAAATGCTAATTTTCTATAGCAAACACATTGCAAAATTTGCAGTTTCTAAAATTAGCAATTGAAAATTGAATGAAACTTGTTTCATTGAATTTTCTGTGGCTGAAACTCTTGAGAAAGTTATTATTTTTATCATAATGAAAACATTAATATTAATTTTAATTCTTATGCATTGCCTGCCATAATAGCAATATCACGAAATTTGAAAAATTATGTCATATTCATAATTCTATATTATATTGATAGATTAACTAAATATCCGCATCCGCGGATATTGATATTAAAAATCCGCATCCGCAGATGTTGAAAAACTGACATCCGTTCCACCACTAATATTATATATATATATATAGGGGATTGAACTCAGGATGGTCGCCTGAGGTTTTTTCATGATACACACAGACCCTAATGGCCCGGCTCTCGGTTCATGCCCGATCGCTCAGTCCGCCCCTGACAACAAAAGATAGCACCGAATAGTAGCGAACGTAGCTTTTATATATATATATATAGCGATTAAAAAAAAAAAGTAAAAATGTTAACACATATATGGGAAATAATTGCAGATGTCATCCAACCAATAGCACCAGAGATGGGCCCAGGGGCGTCTGCAGGATTTTTCGCAAGGGGGGTGCAAAACTAACTTATTAGTTCTTTATTAGGTAGAAAAAAAATGCACTGCGACTGCAGTGCATTTTTTTTTCTACCAGTCAAGTCCATTTTTTATATGTTATATGATACTATGATTAACTATAATCGTGTAAGTTTCAGTGAAATTGACCAAAAGGTTTTCGAGAGAAAAAAATAAATAAAACACTCAATATAATGATCTTTGCAAATAATTCCATTACTATATCTTTCAGTATAGTTTATTTAACACTTCTAAGTTCAACGACACGGCACTTTGGTAAAGTAAAGGTAAAGTAAACGACATTTCCTTGAATGTGGAAACACTGACTGAGCTGCAGTAGAATTATAGAAGTCGTTGCGTGGGCAAACACAAATTTCCAAGGGAGGGCAACTGCCCCTTCTTGCCCCCCCCCCCTCCGGACGCCCATGGATGGGCCTTAGGGCTCTGGAAGCAACGTTTGACCGCTTTCATACATGCATAGATATCCGTAAACAGCAAGTTGAGACTGTAAGAAGCAGTTTGCATCACAAAAAATGTTTACAAATAAATTGGAAATAAAAAATAAAAGCCCATATAAGTGTTAAAAAAATTTTAAATCTCTCTCTCTCTCTCTATATATATATATATATTTTTTTTTAATGAATTTTTTTGGTATTATTATAGTATTACACCCGTCTAACGTCCAGCAATTATTATATGTTCATTAAGTAGATTTTTTAATTCTAAGACACTTTCCTTCTATAGCGTTTCCGTCGCAAATGCTTCGTTTTCGAGATATAAACATTTTTTTGGTGTGTATCTAGTGTATGTTCATACGTTCGTTTGTGTGTTCGTACGTTCGTTTGTGTGTTCGTTTGTGTGACCGTTACATGTCTGCCCAATCACTGCGCTCCATCCATTTCGAATTTGAATTACTTTGCTACCCAAATGGAACACTCATTCCACTCATTCAGAAGTACATTAGGCCTGGCTCTGTGATTTATAGTGATTCCTGGGCTGCCTACAAGACTATAAGTGATTTAGGTTACAAGCATTTTATTATTAATCATTCTAAAAATTTTGTGGATAACGAGAATATCGAAATTCACACACAATATCGAAAGATTTTGGCGGGATTTAAAGGAATGGGTTAAGAGGCCAGGTATTCGGTCAAAATATCTATACCAATACCTGGCAAGGTATTTATTCATTTCTTCAGTTAAAGACAAGCGAAATCTACTCCAGGAAGAGCCTCAGCCTGCCCCTGCACGTGAATAAGGTAATTCCTGTTTTTCTTTTAGGTTAGGATATGTTAGGTTAGGTAGGTTAGGTTAGGTCAATTTTGAAGGTGATATTATGTTTTTCCTATGGTTTTTGATGTGTTTTGAACGAATCTGACCTTCAAAACCGTCGGAAATGACTCGTTTTGTTGCCGGCTGGGGGGAGGGGGTTATCTCAAAAACGAGTCATTTCCGACGGTTTTGAAGGTCAGATTCGTTCAAAACACATCAAAAACCATAGGAAAAACACAAATTTCACCTCCAAAGGGAGACGGGTGTAATACTATAAATTTACCATTTTTTTAAATGAAATTTCCTGATTTGGAAAAACTTTTCCCAGTGTGAAAACTATTCCTTAATCAATATGGTAAAACTAACGTATCTAGGACTAACCAAGAGTTAATAGTAATATAATTGGCCTTTATAAATATCCTAACCGGGCCGTTACAGTTAAATTACACAGACACTGTTAATTGAACCTAACCTAACCTGATTAAGTCTAACCCCCAAAAACTTGACATACTGTCAACAAAATGTCGTTAGCCTGGGGTACAAAAAACAGGACTCGACCCATGTTTCAATAACTACTTTGGAATTTCTTTATTTTGACTCACTTTAGAGCAGAATTAGAAGCCACTCAAAATATTTTAGCCAAGTATTATTCTTCTATCAAGCAAGCAAACAGTCACTATTTTTGCTAGGTTCATAACCCACACTCACTTCCATATATATATAATATATAAAATCATCGATGTATTCATAGTTTAAGTGGAAGTATGAAGAGTTAAACATCTTTTTACATTGAGTACCATTCCGCCTATACGCCCATTTCGGGGTACGAGCAGCTCGCAGCAGCATTGCCAAGCAAATAGTGTTAGTCTAGTCGAAAGTACACTGATATCTGTATTTAATGGATTGCAATTTTCATTAGTTTCTATTGCAGACACCCGAGTTATTATCAGTCCTTGTGCATGATTCTTTAGGAGCAAGATGCGCCACAAGTTTGGTAATTCTTTAATTACGTCACACTTTAAAAAATTAATAAAAAAGTGAATTTATAACTTACCTTCATGAAGCTTCAAATGATTATTGTGGAAGAAAGGACGTTTGTTTTAGATGGCACACACTTGCTGAAAATGTTTTACCACTTTCGTGAAGTTTCTTATCCCGGCCTCCAGGTCGTGGTTTCCAATCTTTCTGACTCAAGAACTCCAATGCCATCTGTTCTTCCTTCTTTCTACCACTGTTCAACATCTAGTCCCCAATTCCTGAACATCAAGTAAACTTCATACTGAGTATAGCCTACAGTTTCCGTATGGACGTACTGAATTACGAATATTTCATCTAAAATTTCCATACCTTCAGTAACTTTTCGATTTTCAGCTAGGCTACTTAGTCTGGTCATTTTCCGAGATTTCGCGGCACCCTGGTTGGAAACTGGTATACATTTCTTAACATATCGTAAATAAAACTGGGGTTAATACGCGATAAAATATGACGCAAGATGCTAGTCAAATATATACTTTTCTAATATAATTTAGTGTGTTTTGTTCAAATCTGAGCTTCATTTCTTGAGCAAAATTGCCAAAACCTAACCTAATCTTACCTAAATTAAGTTTACACAAGAAATGAAGGTCATATTTGAACAAAACTCATTAATTATACTAGAAAAGTATAAATTAAGTTAGGTTAGGTTTCGACAATTTTGCACAAGAAACGAAGGTCACATTTGAACAAAACACTAAATTACACAAGAAAAGTATACGGTACTGTAGATTTGACTAGAATCTTGTCATGTATTCTACTGCATAATTACCAACGATGGAATAATTGTTTTCTACTTTTTACTACAGAATTTCATTCTTCAGTTCATACTTAATATTAATATAATTGTAATAATAATGTAGGAGTCACTTACACGTAGCCTAGCTTAATTAACCAATTCCGACTGCTATACGGCTAGACCCAGCCTTTAATTAAGTTTCAAACTTAATCTACGACTCTCACACTGCGTAGAAACAAAGTCGTTTTCAAAGATCAGTTAATAACAATAGGTGTAATCTTTTTTAAAAAATTCAGTTAGGCTAGCCTAAATACACTTAATCAACACTTCAATCATCACTCGTTACCCAGTCTAACTAACCTGAAATACTCTTGCGCGGTATATGTACGTTATTGGTAGCTATTGCGCAGGAATCTTTGTACTGTATGTTCTTTTTGTCCATAACTTTTATCATTACCATAGTAATATCTAATTTATATAATTTATATAATTTATTGAATATTCTAGAATGAGAAACGCATATTTTAGCTAAATCAATTACACAGTTCTCTCAGGCTGATACAATACTTGACAATATTTGACCACAGTGAAAATAATAGTGTGATCATACCGACTTATATTGGATGAGCATGGAAACCCGTTTTCTCTTCATATGTAAACCAGAAATGGGGAAACTATTAATTATTCACCTATAGGGCCAAAGGATATGAACAATATATTAACTGCAAATATATTCTAACGAAGGAATACCGGATTTAAGGTGCGAAAATATTTTCCTTCCTCTGACTGGTCAGCCTTTAGAAAATATGAAACACGGTCCCTGACTCAACATTTTCTAATATCTAACCCAGCGTTCTGAATAGGCTACACAATACACATTACTGAGAAACGTACAAGTTCCGCCTCAGTAGGTGTAACTTCTGTGAAAGCAACAAACATTTCCAAACATCAGTCTGTGGTTAACATGATTAAACTTTGTTATATCTACTGTAGTTGGTTGACGCTCACATTTTAACATGTAAATAATTTCATACAAACGATTCTGAACAGAAATTTTTAAGCCAGTGGGAGTATAACATTTCCTTTCAGCTCACGAGCCATTTAGATTTTGAGTGCAGCTTCGCAGATTTAGATTCACTGGCTTCGGATGTAAAGCTCAAAATTTTGATAGCTGTGTTATTTTTGCAAACATATGGTCTCACCGGCTTTTCATCGATCACAAAAGCATATGAAATTTTGTACTCGTACGAGCGTAGCCTAACTAGACATAAGCAGTCCTTGATATAACTTCAAACTCAACCCATAAACAACTATAGTATAGTTTCAACTAAAGAATATAATAGTCTCTAGTTTCAGCTTGTGGTTTATCCTCAGGTCTTTTTTCTG
This sequence comes from Bathynomus jamesi, assembly GCA_023014485.1. Classification (NCBI taxonomy): domain Eukaryota; kingdom Metazoa; phylum Arthropoda; class Malacostraca; order Isopoda; family Cirolanidae; genus Bathynomus; species Bathynomus jamesi. The sequence continues at coordinate 1,602,256 of JAJOZX010000222.1, read as the reverse complement.
ATGATGCCTATGTCACAAAATTCTGACAGGCCTTTAAAGTTTAGACCTAAACGTGAGTCATACTAACACTAGGTCTCAGCATTTCCCTTTACAAATATTCTGAAATCTCTAGGCCTAAAGGTTTCTTATACACTTTGGGTATTTTTTTATAAGGGTTTTCTCTAGAGAACACCGGTTTTTCCCAATTATTAAACAGAGAAAATTAAAACAGTAATATTTTGATAATTTATGCAGTGACCATCACGCTACAACACGGTGAAAGTAGTGCAACCTGACATATATTTCGGCATCCGAGGAAACAATGCTTACGCCGAAATATATGCCGAAATATATGTCAGGTTGCACTACTTTCACCGTGTTGTAGCGTGATGGTCACTGCATAAATTATCAAAATATTACTGTTTTAATTTTCTCTGTTTAATAATTGGGAAACTGGAGATTTCAATGAAATATTGTCATTATCTTGAGTTCAGTGGTGTTAGTACAGATAACACAGCTGGACGCGAAAATGGTGTGTGCTCCCTTGGGTGTTGAAATATCTATCAGATTGTATATCTTTTACTTCGTCATAATCATACCTTCCCTGGTTCTCTCTTAATGTGTATACTAAATTCGGTGCCCCCTAGCTGTTTAGGGTGGGCCTCTCCCAGTTCCCCCTTCTAGTGGAGAGACTGAGAGAGGCAGGTGTGTTACTAAAACCTTCCCTGGTTTTCCCTTCATGTGCATATTAAATTGAGTGCAGATTACCGTAGCCGTTTAGATGTACTGTAGCCGTTTAAGGGCCCCTACCGGTCCTCCTCCAGAGAGGTTACTGGGAGGGGCGGGTGTGTTACTACAACCTTCCTTGGTTCTCTCTTAATATGTATAGCAAATTTCATGCAGATTACCTTAGCTGTTTAAAGGACATAGGGGGCCTCCTCCCAATTTGCCGTCGAGGTAGATTTCACATTATTTAACGATCTCAGCCTTCGCCGTAAGACATCCGAATAGGAAGACACATGACCCATGACACAATTTAAACACAAAATAAAATGAGGAACTGAAGAAAAATGCAACACTGTTCGAGTTTTGATTACCTCCTTTAAACTTTATCCAGAACTTCCCCAGAAGGTAGAGATAATGTCCAGGCTCACTTTTGCAAAGAATGAATAAACTGATTAATTTCCTTGGGCAGCCAACAAGAGCCTATTTCATTGCTGATACTCAGATAAGGAAAGGTCATTCTCCCGCGAATGGTGGCGCCGCCCCGGCCCGACTCACCGTGGTGGTTGCAGGAATGAAATAATCTTGAAATAATAATTGTTTAAAATGATTTTGGGGACTGGAGTTAAAAGTTGTCTCCTTCTAAGTTGGAGATTCTGCAAAATATTTCATTTTTATTAATAAAAAAATTAAAAATATTATATATAAAAATAAAAATTTGCTAATTACATACTTTTGATGGTGACATAATGTCGGGGTTTGTACACTAATACAACATTACAATTTAGTACACTCCAAGTATTTAATGTACTATTTACTCACTAGTCGAATATTTAACATCTTTTTAAGACTATATTTTTAAGGTATTTATCCGACATTGAACAATTTCATATAAAAATTAATCATGATTACAATTATTATTATAATAATAATAATAATTCTAATCATTGTATTATTATTATTATTATTATTACTATCTAATTGGTTTGGCGTAGAATGAGGAAAGGACGATAGAATGCAGATAATGGTACATGAACGTAAATAAATATACATAAAAGCATATATAAATGTTACCTCTAATTGAAATACGTACATGGACATGCAAGAACAAACGAATTAACAAGTAACAGCAAAAGTAATTATGGGGTTGTTTAATCTCCTTCGCAACATCTAAGGTCATATGACGGAGAGGACCTACAGCTTTACTCGGGATCCGAACCACGGGTCGCTACATAATCTGGACACGGAGAGCGGTTTCCCATCCAACTACTATCCGACCCATTGTCGCTTACTTCGCTGATCAACGGGAAACGACGCTACGAGATTGGTCCGACGTATCCCTCATAAGTAAACAGTAGGTAACAATGGTGTAACAGTTACGTAACAGGACTGTAAGAGGAACATACAGTAACGATGAAATATGTAAAACTTGCATCGTAATGCGGATGAAAACCTCATAAACGGAGTGAGAAATTATTCTAAAAGACGAAACTGGAGTTTTAGTAAGTCAAGGAATGAGAATAGCGTTTCAAACGAACGCATCGGCGAATTCTATTATTTATGCATTTACTTAGAAATTATTACAAAATATATAAAAAAGAATGAAATAGTTTACGTAAGAGTATGTACGTCAGTGAACAGACAAGCAATTACACAGAACATGTGCGCGTAGTGATGATGTACGTAAGTTACATACACGATCTTGAATAGATATACATAAGTAGGCATATGGTGATAGGTAGTCAATAGATAGATTAATTAATAAATGTTTCACTATAAGGGACGATTTAGAAAGCACGATCTATCGTGAATACAAAATGTATTCAATTTAGTATTTAGTATTCAAGTCTGAAATAGACCGACAGACAAGAGATAATAATCAAAGAACAAATGTACTAAATTTGTAATACTTTAATCCAGTGATATATATATATATATATATATATTATATAATATATATATATATATATACCTTCGACATTACAGTATTATTTCTAATCAATTGTATATATTTCTATCCTTAGTATATGAACTCTCATTGTATTAATAATATTTGTCATATGGACTATAGTCTGCCAATAAACCTTTTCATTTTCATTTTCATTTTCATTTTCATTCATTTCATTTCATTTTCATATATATATTGCATTCCTCGGGCCAAGGGTTCGTACTCAGCGAGGCTAATCACCACACCATCGAGTCGCATATATATATATATATATATGCAGTAAAATCACAGAATAACACGTGATCTTATTAATAAGCAACAACCACAGGGAAAAAGGAAAAAGAAACACGAAATCCGAGCGCTTTTCCCTGAAGATGCGAATATATCACGAAAGCGCTCGGATTTCGTGTTTCTTTTTCCTTTTTCCCTGTGGTTGTTTGCTTATTATATGTATATATATATGTATGTATAATATATATATATTAACAAATTAAGTAAAAACAGAAGAAAGCTCAAAGGTAGGAGCATAAATTCAGAAACTTCAATGAACATTGTAATTTTATATACAAAGATTTCGGCAATTTTGTATACATTTTTTTATGAGTTATTATTTTTTTAATTAAGAATTTTATGTATACGTTTACAGTTAACATTATACGTACATACTTTTACAGTTAACATTATACATACATACTTTTACAGTTAACATTACACGTACGTACATTGTTTCAGCAATGAAATAATGAAGTGCAGAAAGTAACGAAGGGGAAAAGGCGAGAATCCTAAAAACAAAATAGTTAAGAAAGGTTAACAAAATATTAACAAATACTAATTAGAGGTAAAAGGTATTTTAACAAAATGTTATCCATTTTATACGTTATCAAATTGTTAATAACATTATTTGTAAAGTATATCAATACCGATTCCAAAAGGTTCCTTTCAATAAGAATTTTAGAGTTGTCCCATTTAATGCTATGATTGTATCTTTATGTATGGTTAAACAATGCATTAGAATTACTTGCCACCCTACACGCATATTTATGCTGTTTTACTCTGATATATATTTTCGGCTTCTTGGCTTTTCCCTTCATTCCCTGACGAGGTGTATTGATGAATGTACGAAATGCCTTGGAATCGCTTTTCATTTTTCTTTGTGGGTTTGCATCATATATATATATATAATATATACCGGTATAGGTTTTGATAATATAAAATTTATAACATATAAAATTAATTTTTAGAAAAGTTTCAGAATTAAAAATTAAAGTAAAAATAACAGTTTTTAAATATTCTAAATGTATTTTATAAGATGGAAAAAAAATAACGTAACGGAAAACACACGTGACAATGACAAATATTTTTCTGCATGCATGTGAAGAGGTTTAACTGTTTTCCATCCAAATCAACCACAAAAATGACTCAACAGATTCTACAATGTGCAATGATTTGCAAAATTACAGAACTGAATTTTTTTAAAAATACCAGTTATATATATATATACTGTACTTTGGTTACCTTGGTTTTGCTTCCGCCCGAATTGTTTACTGTGACGAAGGTCAAGATTGTCACTCCATGACAAGTATTTTCTCCATAAAGTATTTTCTCATCATGAACCTTAACTTCGTAGTTTTTTCCATACAAGCTGATCGGTCAATATTACTTTGTTTTCTCAAATACAAATCACGTTACACTGACACTGTATGAAGCTACTAAAAAAACAGTGATACACATATGCTGACAGAACAGTTCGCATTTATAAGGTATGATCTGTTAACGAAGCGTGTTATTGCTTATGAACGAACGAGCTAAAATGTTTAATTGGAGAGTTTACATTTTGTAATCCATTATTTCCCAAGCAACCTGTAGAGCCTAAAGATTAAGGGCCATATTAAATAAAATAAATAGCCCAGCTTCACAATTATTTATGTCATTATAAGTTGTAAAACCAATTTATTTATTTTATTATTAATAATAATAAAGGTTATTCAATTCAATTCAAAATTTAAAAAAAACTTGAGTTCCACGAAATTTCATGAAAACCACAAAAATAACTAATTCAGAAGTTTAGTGAACGTATGCAAATTTCAAATGAAACTAAAATCAATCACAGTTTATTACGTTCATAAGGAAACTCTACGGGCTCAATTTGAAGTCAAGTGTTCTCAGGGAAGCAACTGGATACTGAACAGGGGGGAGAAGCAAAACCTCAAGGTTGTCGCTAAAGAAGACAAAATTCTCAGGGGGTGCCGCGAAAGGAGACAGGTGGCACTGGGGTCACTGGGGTGCTTTGAATCAGAAAGGTTGGGAACCACTGATGTAGACAAATGCCTGAAGCGTTCAAAATCTTATCATATTTGAAGGTGCATTCTTCTTGTCACGAGGCAATATTTCATGTAAATAAAGTACTCCTGACGAATATCTTTCCAAGTTAATAACTAATATTTTATGCCCTCGCCGTGTATATATATATATATATATATGATACACACAGACCGTGCATGGAACAAGGAACTCTTCTGGGAAAATTAAATCCACTGTAGTCCGAATAAGTAATGGTAAATAACAAACACTGTAGTTTTTTCTTCTTCATAATGTTAGCCCAGTGTGGGCACCGGGTCATTCGCAAAGAGGTCCCAAAAATATAGCTTCCCTCACCAGCTATCTGCAAAGCAGATAGGATCCAGCTTTGGGACAGGATCTAGGGTTTAAAGCAGCCTAGCCCCGCTACATTTATAACCTCAATATAAGCAAAAGACTCGTTACCCCTTTTTCTTTGATGTATTCAATCCGATGTGAATGCAACGAGTCTTTTGCTTATATTGAGGTTCTAAATGTAGCGGGGCTAGGCTGCTTTAAACCCTAGATCCTGTCCCAAAGCTGGATCCTATCTGTTTTGCAGATAGCTGGTGAGGGAAGCTATATTTTTGGGACCTCTTTGCGAGTGACCCGGTGCCCACGTCGGGCTAACATCATGAAAAAGAAAAACTATAGTGTTTGTCATTTACCATTAATTATTCGGACTATAGTAGATTTAATTTTCCCAGAAGAGTTCCTTGTTCCATGCACGGTCTGTGTGTATCATAAAAAACCTCAGGGAACCATTCTGAGTTCATTCCTATATATATATATATATATTTTTAATTGGGGTTGTTTAATCTCCTAACATCTAAAGTCATGTGGTCATATGACGGAGGGGACCTACAGCTTTACGTGGGATCCGAACCACGTGGTCGTTACATAATCTGGGCGCGGAGGACGGTCTCCCATCCAACTACTACCCAGACCCAATGTCGCTTAACTTCGCTGATCTCCCGGAAGCGGTGTTACGACATTGGCCACGGCGTAACCCAGGGAATATATATATATATATATATATATATATTTCAAAATACTGCACCACAATTCGAATCCAGAACTTCTTGAGCAGAAGTGCAGGCGCATCCACTATGCTACGATAAAGCAAAAGCTAACACAACTTAGCGCATATTTCAACACCCAAGGAAACACAATGATTTCGCGACCAGATTTGTTTTATGGGTCAGCCCGCCACCCTTCTCTGCATTGGAGCCAATGACGGCATTTAATTCAAGTCTTTCTCGTATATCACCAGGGTACCATACATGGAACATCATGCAGAATGCAAATTACCCTGCAAGGATTCGAACCCAGGGCCTCGAGTAAAGGCGAAAGCGTTGTTTCCTTGGATGTCGAAATATGTTTAAAGCTCTATTTAGATCTATCTATACTAACATAGAAAGTAAAGGATTTGGTGTTTTTACGAAGCCCGGTCTCTCCGCCCATGCCCCTATTTGAGGTACAAGCAGCTCGAAGCATCATTGCCATATGTAAGGAGAGTCAACGTAGCAATGAATTTTCCGTATGTGGTTCATCACCACTGGCAGAAAGAATGATGATTTGATTTATCCTTATTTAGACGAAAGGTTCAGTCCATAATCTTTTCTGCGCTTGTGTCGTTAGTTTGTAGTGTATACGCAGTACTCCTAGTTTTAGAGGTCCGGGTGCACGATTCATCAGGAGCAAGATGCAACGGAAATTTCCTCCAGAAGACAACACAAATGCATCAGTTCTAATCACCAATTATATATATATATATATATATGTGTGTGTGTGTGTGTGTGGAATATCATGCACGGATCCGCACGACTTTTCAGGATGAAAAAATTGCCCCCAGCGTTGGACCAGATAGTCTGAATTAAATGCTGGTCGTTACCTCGAGTGCGGGAGGGTTAACACGTAAAATGCCTCTGGACACAAAAACGTTATGCGCTTCCTCGGTTACTTAAATGTATGACAGGTTGTGTTAACTTTTATCCCGCCATCGTGTAGGTATTTGATAGCGCCCTCACTTTCTACTGAAGAGGTAGGTGGTGGTTTCGAACTCTGGCGCACAATTTTTTCACACATACATATATAACAAAACAGTTAATCTTTGAAAACTGAAACACGTAAAGTCATATGGGTCAGTTCGACATACGTAATTATTAATTATTATAAAAGAAACGTCACGACCTGACGAAGATTTTGTCAATCCACGATGTCTGTATGGAAAAAAGTGGAAATGACTGCAATTTGGCAGAATCTACTGGATCGACTGCCAAACGTACGAAGATTACTCGACAAAGCTGCGTCATGTTAGAGAAATGGGTTACTCGAAGAATTCATTCCAATTTAGTTGCATGATAACCTTTGCGTGTAATGTTCGTGCTTTGCCCTACCTTCTTTATAGTTCGGTTTTTATTTTCTCCTCAGAAACTGGTAATTTTTATCATACCTGCTGAAGTTATAATTATAGTCCGGTTATTCTGCAATAAAGTGCAAAAATATATATATATATACCACTTATTTTAGTTATGACCACTGAAGATGGGAGTTAAGACTTCTGAAATGTTAGGTGATAAAAAAATGTTAGTTGAAGCGTTTGTCATTTTATTTATCTTGAAATACTGCTCCTGCACGAACAAGCCTTTGTCCAGAATTATATATATATATTATATATAATATGTGTGTGTGTGTGTGTGTTTTATGCCCAATTTGTGAAATGACCCATTTCATGAACCGGGTATTGGTTGGTATGATTTTCACATTTTTGTACATAATAGTTACACAAATATTTACAAGACTAGTATTCACGAGACGAAGAAACAAAATTTTCAAATCTCATTTCTTGAACTTAAATTTAAACTTAAAAATACATTTGGAAAGAATTTTATAAACAAATGAACTGTTTTTGTGCGAATAATTTCCTATTTCAAACTGTAGAAATAAACAAAAATATATAATTCAAATATATTTTTCAAAAATTTTCCTTAACGTATACAAACATGAATCAGTATGGCTTCCGTAATAATAAAACAACAGAAATGACTATTTTAAAGCGTATGGAAAATGCAAATACTGTATAGCTAAAGAGAACAAAGAAATAATGATATCAATATTTATGGATTTGAGTAAGGCGTTTGATGTAATAGACCATAATATTCTATTTAATAAATTATATTGTTATGGCTTTAGGGGAGCAATCAGTGATTGGTTTAAAAGTTATTTGGCCAATAGATATCATTTTGTATCAGTAAATAAGGTTTGCTCAGCTAAAGCGCTTGTCAAAGATGGTGTGCCACAGGGCTCAGTTCTGGGTCCACTGTTATTTTTATTATATATAAGTGACCTTCCACGTTCATCTGATATACTGAACTTCATAATGTTTGCGGATGATACAACTGTGTCTTTCTCTCGCAAAGATGTTAATACAGCTAAGAAAATATTTAATTCAGAATTCATCAGTGTAATGAAATGGTTGACCACCAATAAACTCTTCCTAAATACCAGTAAAACAAATTTCATTATTTTTACAAATAAAAGAAATGTATATTTTGATGAACTTGCTATAATGTTAAAACTTAGAAGTGTAGTCCTTAAACAGGTTTTATTGACTCTTCATCATACTCTTGTTCTTCCTTACATAACGTACTGCACCCTTGTTTGGGGAAACTGCTAACAACGCATTAAACGGTATCTTTGTCATCCAAAAAAGAGCAATAAGGTTATTATCTGATGCTGATTTCCTTGATCACTCTAGTGCATTATTTAAATTTATTTACGAGTGTAAGAACAAAATCATTAACTTAAAATGGGTAAATAGATATTTCGTAACTCACCAAGAAATCCACTCGTATCAGACCAAAAATAGATCAAAGCTTGTTATACCTCAATTTAGATTGTCTTCATCTCAAAAACTATCCATTTTCATTGGATTGAAACTATGGAATAACTTAAATTCTGATATAAAAAATATTGTGAATGTAAATTCGTTTAAAACCAAGTTGAAATCCCGATTAATAATGGCATACTAATAAATATCTAGGATTAATGTACATTACTATTGTTTATTCATTTCCCGTGTTTAATCTAGTATTAAAGATCCATTTCTTGTGATTGTTCAGTTCTTATCTCTCGTGTATAATATTGATTTCTTTGTATGGTATTGGTATAATACCTTCAATAATGACCTTGCATTTGTCATACCGATAATGATAATTTAAGATTAATAAATACTTTAACTATTAATAATACTTATTTATTTATTTATTTATTATTAATTAATTAATAATAACTATCTGTTTTATTTTTAATAAGAGCCCGATAAAGCCTAAAGCTTAAGGGCCAAGTTAAATAAAATAAATAGTCCAACTTCACAGTTATTTATATAATTGTAAATTGTAAAATCAATTTATATATATATATATATTATAAAACCTTGGTTAACTTTGGTTTTCCTTCCGCCCAAATTGTTCATTCTGACGAAGGTCAAGCTTGTCACTCCACCTTAGACCTACAGTTTAACGTGAAATCCGAACCACGCCCCACCAACAGCCCAGCGTCTTAACTACTAGGCTACCCAGGGTACCCATTTATCTACCAACCATTTTTTTTTATTGTGTGGAAGGATGAACAGCTGGGTTTTGCTGCGCGCCGCCTGCCGTCACCGGGTCTCGATTCCCGGGCCGATGGATTCGTAGTCAGCGATGCTAACCACTACACCACCGAGGTGCATATATATATATATATATATATATATATATATATATGTGTGTCGGGATGGGTGTTCTTCTTCGTATATATATATATATATATATATATATATATATATATGTGTGTGTGTGTGTGTGTGTGTTCTACATCATTCCCTTCGTTAAGTAACTCAGTTTGTTGCTTCGTTGCACCGACAATGAAGTGTATACTGCTTACGTCCAAGGTTCTTTTCAAACTTGATCTAACTGCGTGTTATGAACAATTTAATGTCTTCGACAAATGGTGTCCTTTCTTTCGATCCGTTGAGAAAATGGAATGTTTATAATTTTGACGTGGAAAGGATAAAAATGACGCGTAACGTCTTTTCCACAATTTTATTTCATAAGATAGTCCACTTTCAAGAGGTTAGATTTTTACAGAGCAAGGTTAAAATAGAAATCAATGTTTTATCACTACATTTGTTTAGAGAGTTGTTAACGAAACAATGCTTTCCTCAAAAAGCGACCAATTACCCAAACAGTGTGACACCAACTGCCATTCTTCTCCTTGCTATGCCCTGGAGAGACTCCCATGGTGCCACATTTACAAAAGATTATTAAAGTTGGAAAGTCCTAGTCTAATGATGATATTAGCAAAAGAATTTATATAATTTTGGTTTATACTTAACTCTTTTATGTGGTTTATATTAGCCGAGAAGAACACTTAGAATTTAGGAATCTGCGTTTAAGATTATAGATTTCGGCAAATTTGGAGAGCGTCGTTGGGCTTATCAAAAAAGGTTGCCAGACAATCTATTGCGTTATCAAGTCACGTTATGCAATATTCAAAATTGAAAGGATTAATTCTTTAATTTATACAAACAGAATAATATCTTTAAATTTAAAAAAAAATTTATTTCCTGTTGAAAACCTTTTCCACCCACACACGCATATATATATATATATATATATATTACAAACAATGTTTAAAATCAGGCAATTTGTAAATTGACCGAAATTTTAGGCAATGTGTCAAATTGTGATACACACATAACCTAAGGGGTCCTAACCTAACCTAAACTAACTGTAATGATTTGTAATAAATTTAATAAATGACACCGAGAGAAATACTTGTAATGAACATTGTTAATATAGCAGTTTTATAAGTATTTCAAATTAAACTTTAAATTATAGTGTTTTTTTATATAGTCGTTTTGGAAACATAAATTTAAGATGTCTGTTGAATGTAACTTCTCAGAGAAGAAGTTGGGGAAAACCCTCTACAAGGGTGCCACAAGATCCTACATACGAGGAGTTGAATTCTAGATTTTGTTCAGTCAGGATCACAGGTTTTAGGGGCTCTCAAAATTTTGTAAGTATGCATGTTAGTTTAGTGTTAATCGCAAATTACCAGAATCTCTCTCTCTCTCTCTCGGTGCTGTTTCATGTATTAACGTTCGCCCTTGCCCTAAAGGCTTGAATTCCTTAAATAATTTAGTTATTTTAATAAATGTAAACTCCAGTAAATAATTTAGTTATTTTAATAATACAGAAACTCCAACCAGTAAGTTATTTCGTCAGTCCTTAAGGTTGTGTCAATGAAAAGTCGGCTGGTAAAGTTGGACAGATACTCATATCCCTTTAATAAATAAAACACTACACAACCTAACCTAACTAACCTTTCTGGTAATGCTGCATATGCATGCCCACTGGTATTTCTCAATTTCCCTAACAAGATTAGGTTAGGTTAGGTTCTGTGTATATCACAATTTAACACATTGCCTGAATTTCAGTCAATTTATAAATTTTATTATTTATGTATAATCTTTAAAATGTAAATTTTACTTTCATTCATAATAAAGTGTAATTTTATAATTTATTCATAATTCTTGACCATTTCATGGACCGAGCAAGCTTTTTATTGCTCGTTTCATGAAATGGGCAATCTGAGTAACCATTTCATGAAGGGGGCAACTTTCCTGCTGATTTCATGAAATGGACACTGGCCTCGATCAGTTCATAAAATGGCCTATTTCACAAATTGGGTGTAACATATATATAAAACCAAGTTTAACTAAGGTTTTATATATATATATATATATATATATATATATATATATAAAATTCTGAACAAAGACTTGTTCCTACGGAAGCGGCATTTCAAGATGAGTAAAATGACAAACGCTTCAACTAACAGTTTTGGATCACCTGAAGATCAGGGCCCCCAGCCTCAATTACCAAATGATATCTTCGTTAAAACTAACGAAAATGTCACGACTTAACCTTAGCAAAAAACAAGAATACATGGGGGGCCCTGATCTTCAGGTGATCCATATTTTTTAACCACCAAACGTTTTGGGGGTCTTAACTCCCATCTTCAGTGGTAATAAGTAAAATAAAACTAAGACTATTGCATTACATTCAAAAGTAAAAAGGGGAAGCTTAAAACATATACATGATTTGTTTATATAATAGGTAGTACATGCATTAAACTATACCAATAGATGATTTAAAACAACTAAAATAACTAAAAGTATATTACCTTACAAGGTTCAGTTCAACAGATGAGCTATACTCATTTAAAGTAGGTTTAGGATCACCGGATCACCTGAAGATCAGGGCCCCCAGCCTTCTTTAGTTAGCCTTGTAAGGTTAACTAATGAAAATATCACGACCTAACTTAACCAATCGTTAGGTCAACTGTACGCCCTTGACGATTGGTTAGGTTAGGTCGTGATATTTTCGTTAGTTAGCCTTATAAAGCTAACTAACGAAGGCTGGGGTCCCTGATCTTCGGGTGATCCTCGGTTTATTTTTAAAAATGTAAACTGAGTCCATAAAGATTAGATCAATTACGCACGTTGGTTTACAAAGGATTGAAATATTATTGAGAGATACACGATGGTGGTTAAAATATAATTTAAATAAAAGACTTTATTTTTAGATTTTAGTTAGTGATTTAGAGGGAGATTTTAAATTCAATTAATGCTTACATTCCTCCGAAAATCATGAATGGGTCATACCCATTAGTACTGTACCCGGTTCTCAAATATTTTTACTCGAGAATAGAAAAAGGGTAATCTCTAGGAGCGCTCCATTTTTCAATATTAAACATACACTCATAAAACATATACCATTTGAAGGCTCACATTTTTCTGAGTCTAAAAATGTAGTAATCCAAAAGTATCAATAGCAAATAAAAAGTAACTAGGTTTAATTGTTTGACGCGTGACGTCATTAACTACATTATAAAGGTTGGCTAAGTTATAAATCTTCAGTCTGTGTTGTAAGATGGAATGTGATGGATGTGATATCAGTGTATTTCTTCTGGAAGCTGCACGACTTTATAATCCAGGTTATTAGGTAAGTGTTAATATATACATGTACCAAGTCGCAAATACTGATTCGGGGGATATATATGTGGTTAGGTTAGGTTTGGTTGGTTAGGTTTTCTTATTTGCTATTGATACTTTTAAAATGTGAGTATTTGTGAGCTTGTGAGCTTTCAAATGATATATGTTTTATGAGTGTATGTTTAATATTGAAAAATGGAGCGCTCCTAGAGATTTACCTAGAAAAAAATTAACTTAAATTGAATTAAGTGATTAAGTGCTGTGTACACAGAAAATTGCGCACTTCAATATAAATTATAAAAACCATCTTGTGTGTGTGTGTTTTTAATGTTTGATGAACGAAAATATAACAATTGGGGGGGTGCTATAAAAGAACACAATAAAACAGTATTAAAAATACCCCCCCACCCCATTGTTATATTTTCGTTAAAACTAACAAAAATATCACGAATTAACCTAACCGATCGTCAAAGGCATACAGAAATTGGAGATGTTATAAAGGAAAAGATCCGTAAATATTATAAATAAAAATTGCTGTAACTTTTTTATTTTTCATTTCTTCAAAAGATAGAATAACTTTTTTGGGTACTTGTGGGTTATCTGTCGCCACTTTTTAATATTTTTTTATTTATTTATTTTTATATATTAGAGAAGAGGATTCTTTATACTGTACGGCATTGACGATTGGTTAGGTTAAGTCGTGCTAGTTTGGTTAAATAAAAAACTTTTTAATATTTTTTTTATTTATTTATTTTTATATATTTATAAGAGAAGGGATTCTTTATACTGTACGGCATTGACGATTGGGTTAGGTTAAGTCGTGCTAGTTTGGTTAATAAACGGTATTTAACCAAACTAGCACGACTTAACCTAGCCAATCGTCAATGCCGTACAGTTAAAGAATCCTCTTCTCTTAATATATAAAAATAAATAAATAAAAAATATTAAAAAGTGGCGACAGATAACCCACAAGTACCCTTTTTTGAACTCAGCACACACAACCACATAATAATAACGTAACTTTGAATCCTGGACAAAAACTCACTGGACAAAAACTCGCCAGACAAATGTTTTTGCGATACACTCTAGTCTAGATGATCAAGATCTCAAGATTTTAGACTCATTATAGATAATTACTCTTCATCTTTTAAATTGTTCTGTTTTTAACCGAATCGGTATACTAATGTAGTTTTGGTCACTGATTTCAAAAATAACTCTTTTTTTTGGAGAAATGAAAAACAAACATGTTAAAGTATTTTAAATAATTAATGTGTTTTTAACGAAAATATCATGACTTAACCTAACCAATCGTCAAGGGCGTTCAATTGACCTAACCTGGCATTCAATTGACCTAACCGGGCATTAATTTATAACGAAAGATTGGTAGGTTGGTGAAAAATTAATATTGGTTGGTTGGTTAAAAACAAAACAATTTGAAAGATGAAGAGTAATTATCTACAATGAGTCTAAAATCTTGAGATCTTGATCTTAAGATCTAGACTAGAGTGTATGTATTTCGCAAAAACATTTGTCCGGTGAGTTTTTGTCCGGTGAGTTTCTAGTTATAAAGAACGGTCCGGATTTTGGAAAAGATTGGTTTTCCTTCCAGACTTATTAACAGCGCAATAAAGATATTTATTAAATTGAAATTTTCTAATAAAACTGAAGTCGCTTCATTTACAATACAGAAAAATTTGTTTATTTTAGACTTCCATATTGTGGACCTGAGAGACATATTATAAAGCAAAATTAATAAAATAGTCAATAGATTTATCTACAAATTAATGTTAAATATATTTCCACTTTAGGGCGTAAGTTACTCCACCCCCTCGTTTTTAAACTTAAAAAAAAATTCCAAACTCCCTGTGCTTATCAGTCTTCTCTCTCTCTCTTAATAATTATATATTAATATATATATATATATATAATATATATATATATATATATATAGATATATATATATATATATATATATATTATATATATATATATATAAATTGTGTGTGTGACAATTGCACATCGTCGTATTTGGCATGACACTCGCCAACTCCACGTTGGTATTGATGAGCACAAGGGTATTAGCAGTCGCACTAACCAATACGGTTAATCCTTTTCAAATTTTAAAGTGAAGTTAATAGAGGGAACCAAGCTATTGATACTATTAAGGAATTTTATTTTCAATGTCATAAAAATTTTATTCATCTCATTCACATGCTTAGAGACGTAGGAATATAATGTTGTTTACCTACAACAATTCGGTCAAGAGTTTAACAGTTCGTAATACCCCTGTCAATTTCCCTGGATATATCTGTTCTATTTATATGTAAAGAGTGTAATTCAGTATATATCGGTCAAACAGGCAAAACTCTGGCCACTAGAATCAAACAGCATAAATAGTGTATTCGCAAAGCTCAGCTTATGAATTTAATAAGCTGTATTCGTTCATGTATGTAAAACACAGGGGGTTATTAAACAGGTTTGGTGTAATCGCCATTATTTTATAACACAATATTCAACCTTACACGAGTGTTTGGCGTAATTTTTGGAAATAGTTCAGCTGGGATGTTGTTAATTATCTCCAGTGACATGCAGAAAATATTTAAGGGGCAGGAGCTCGAGGCCAAAAAAGGGCACCTCTGTTGGGGTCCGGAATAATTTCACAGCCGTACATTGTGGTGTCTTGAGAGGAATTTTAACGTAGAACTAGTAATCTTGTTTTTTTTCAGATTTTTTCACATTCCAGATTAGTTATACAAATTACTTACTAAATATAGGGAAACCTCTGGATTTCTTTAAGATGTTAGTTAAATGAAGGTGCAATAAACAAACAATAAGAGTACACTCATATTTTATTAACAAAAATTACAACACAAAAACAAAATGATTATCATTTACTAAAGTGCAGAGCTTTTCTGCTTTTAACAATCACAATACAAAAACGTGAATGAGACACGATTCAAGCAACATTGAACAATAATACTAGCCAATGAACATGTATATTACGAGGTAAGCCAGTGGTTCTTAACCTTTTTACTACCATGCCCCCTCTAGGAATTGGTCCTTCCCTCCACGCCCCCCTTCAATCAAAATAACATTCTCAATAACTTCTCAATATTAGCCCATGCTCTCGTTAAGAGAATAACAAATACAATTAGAGAAATTCCTGTTTCTAGGGGGGCGCGCCCCCCCGGTTAAGAACCACTGACTGGTAAGCAGTACTCTTCTTCCAGAAACACTTGAAACTTTGTACAGGTTTTTTGCTGACTCCCTCCTCAACTCTCTATCACCGTATTTCTCTCACCCTTCCTCCTCGCTGTAGCTCTCCACTTCATTGTATTAATTCCTGCAATCACTGTGTTACAGAAACAGAAAAAACAGCATAATTTCATTGAACAAGTTTTTTTTAACAAATAATTCAGTAGTTATGCCATGTGCGTGAATACTTACATCTCGGCATTATATAGTAAAAATAATCTGCAAAACTGAATTGTCTCTAGATTCCTCTTCACATCTGTAACCTCTTCCTCACTCATCTCTAGATCCTCTGTTGCTGTCTTTGACTCGCATTCCATATAATTTCCCTCCTCGTCTTGCCTCCTGCTGCTACTTGGTTTTATGCAACTGTGCAATCAGGCACTGCCTTTAGCTGCCTCCTGCCGCTACTTGGTTTTATCCAACTGTGCAATCAGGCACTGCCTTTAGCTGCCTCCTGCGGCTCCCTCTCTCTCTTCTTCCAAGCTCTTTCCTTTCGTGACATTGCACTGAAACCATAAAAAATAGCAATTAGCAAAACAGCTAATTAGTTGGTAGAAGAGACTCGAAGTTAGTAATCCGACAGATAGTGCAGTCCGGCCCCGTCCTCTTTCTGTGACGTCAATCGCCAGTACTTAAATATTAAGTGTAAATAAAAAGATGACAATTCTAATGTGTTTAAGTATGATACTTAAGCGTTGTAAATGACACGCATTTTTCTCGTATATTTAGTGTTATAATGAGGGATGCGTTCCCGGGGGCAAATTTTCGGACTCGCTAACTTAAATTAAGGGCCTATATAGAAGTGTGACCACTCTTGACACGAAAGGCCCATTTCTTTTTTCACCATACTAAGGCAGGTTAAAAAAAGTTTACTGTATTCATATACATAAAAAAGTTACTGAAAAAAGGGCAGGGGCTCAAGCCCCTGTGGCCGCCCACCCTCTTCACGGCTCTGATTACCTCACAGACTTTGATCTTTAGATCTTCAAGCGTCTTAGGCTTGGTAGAATAGATCCTGTCTTTTATGTAACCTCACGTAAAACAATCAGGGGTGTGAGGTCAGGTAGTATGGGAATTATTTCACTGGCTCATGAAGGGAGATTAGTCGCCCGGAAAAATGTTTCCTCAAAAACGTTGCGAGTTTCACAAACAGTGTGATTCTGGTAATTCATTTACCAAGCTACTGCACATTGTCTTTCGATATAATAGCAAGTTAATAAAAAATTCATGCACTTCCCCTACCTCACAATTAATCAAGCACTGTAACGTTATTCACCATTATCATATATTTACGTTATTTTTGTTTAATAACTTTCGTGGGTCTTAGTTTAATTGACTCCTTTATTAATGACAATTATGATATTTTGGTGACTCCTCAAACAGCCTGAAGCAAACATTTATTTAATTAATCTAATTACATTCTTTACAGGGCCTACAGTCAACAGACCACTATAGAGTTATATGATGAATTTTTTTAAATAATAATAATATAATAATAACAATAATAATTTTATTAGATATTTTTCAGCTCTTAAATATCTGAAAGCAGAAACATTTTATAGCTAACCTCTGCAACGTGGATCTGCCAAACATGCTACCCAGTATGAGAAACCTTCTTAAGGGTGCTGTTTTGGGAATGACTCTTACGTTTTTAGTCATGTAAGTTCAATGACGAACATTTTACACTATTTATTTTCAGTAGAAATTGAAGAATGACCATAAAGCTGTGCTATAAAATGTGCTCAGCTAATGTTTGGTTTTGATGTTTCTTCTAATCAGCTAAGTATGAATATTATACACTAAAAACTATTTTTCTAAATTTCAGTATATATAACATTAGGGATCACCTGAAGATCAGGGCCCCCCCAGCCTTCGGTAGTTAGCCTTATAAGGCTAACTAACGAAAATATCACGACCTAACCTAACCAATCGTTAGGTCAACTGTACGCCCTTGACGATTGGTTAGGTTAGGTCGTGATATTTTCGTTAGTTAACCTTATAAGGCTAACTACCGAAGGCTGGGGGGCCCTGATCTTCAGGTGATCCAACATTAGTATACATGTTAAATGCTTATAAAATGTTTTCATAGCTATAGAATGTTTAGGTTAGGTGTTTATAAGCTGGCATCCGTAGCTCAGCAGGTAACACCGTTTCCCTATAAGAGGAGTGAAGACTCTGAGGTCAGGGGTTCGAATCCCGATGATGCTGGTACTAATAATACAGGAGTTAGCGCAATGGACTAGTTGGCCTGAACACTGTGTCAGTTTCTGTCCCTCCTGATTATTAGGTGTTTATAAATATTATTATTATTATTAAAATGTTTAATGCGCTATTTAAACAAGGCGAACTCTCTCTTGGTTTCTAAATTATCATCATTAAACATTATCGAAAGCCTTCAGAAATAAAGTGAATTACATATTTGATCAACTATTCTAGATTTTACACTTTCAAAAAGATTATGCGATGTACAACTTCTGTGCGAAAAAACTATTTTAAAAATTAAACATAACCTATTTTTTGCATTTTAAAGTTTTTTAATTACTAAGATTTTGGACTTCGGATCTCTTTTTTTATTAACATATTCTAAATTTTACATTTGATAAGAGTATTATAAGGTCAGAGTTGTAGATTTTTATGTAGTGTGTGTGTGTGCGCGCGCGCGCGCAGGTTAGTTTTAAAGCTGGATCCAATCTACTTGGCAGATAGCTGGTGAGCGAAGTTATATTTTGGGGCCTCTTTGCGAGTGACCCATTGCCCACGTCAGGCTGACATCATGAAAAAGAAAAATTATAGTATTTGTCATTTACCATTACTTACGTATTCGAACTATAGTGGATTTAATTTTCCCAGAAGAATTCTTTGTTCCTTGCACGGTCTGTGTATAACTTAACAAACTAAGTATTCTTGTTTGCGGCCTCTGAAGTAAAAGTGATTGCCTAAGTGAAATAAGCTAAACTCATTTGATATGCTTTCAAAAAAGATTAAACTTATTCAGCTCGTAATTGCATTGTCAACTCTTTATTAGAATGTGACTTATAGGCCCCGGAATTATAGGGTGGCCCAAAAGGTACCTACCAACATTAACTTACATTTTCTCCGAGACGAATGAAGAGAATTCGATGAAAATTTGATGACACACTATACTACTCACGCCATTTGTTGAATGAACATTTTGGAGAGAATGTCATTGGTTTGGACTATCGGAAGCACTATGGAAGCAGCATTGATTGGCCCGCCTATTCGCCTGATCTCAACCCGTGTGACTTCTTTTTGTGGGGATATCTTAAAGATAGAGTTTACCAGAGCAACCCAAAGACTTTGGAGGAGCTGAAATCATCGATTGAACGTCAAATCGTCGACATTCCGACAGAGGTTTTCCTCTGCGTGGTATCGAATTTTTGGATGAGGTTGCGAAAAATCGTCGAAGTGGAGGGACAGCACATCGAACACATTGTCATATAAATGGCTTGAGATGCCGATTTGAATGGTGTTTGAACTATCTTTGTACTCTCAATAGTTTTGGTGAAATAAAGGCTTAAACTTGGTAGGTACCTTTTGGGCCACCCTCTATTATTAATGTAATGAATATGGTTGTTCCGCGAAAAATAAATCATTTTGAAAGGCAAAATTACTCTTCAGTAATTCATCAAATTTTATTGCTAACAGCAATTTTGACTTGTGCTTGCTCTGTTACAACTGCTGCCACAGTACACCTGTTAGACACTTTCCTGATCCCCAAAATAAAGAAGTAATATGTATGTATGTACAGTATATGTGATTACAAAATAAATAATTATTATATTAATAAATAAATGAGGCTAATTCATTATTAATTGAAGAATAAATTTCTATATTAGAGCAATTGCGGATGAATCCAACAATTTCTGAAATTGTTGAGGTTAGGATCTTTATACAGTACAGCGAGAAGATTCACGGCAGATTAATTATGTATTACATTTGCTATATATAAAAAAATCTGTGCACGACATTTAACGTGTGTCCGTTGCTCAGATTATGAATATACTCGATGAAGACCTTAGTATAGGGCGAAAACGTGTGCTTCTAATAAATTAATTTCTCGTTGTCCACGGTTGTATTCTTTTACTGTGGAAAGCATTTAAAAA
This sequence comes from Bathynomus jamesi, assembly GCA_023014485.1. Lineage (NCBI taxonomy): Eukaryota > Metazoa > Arthropoda > Malacostraca > Isopoda > Cirolanidae > Bathynomus > Bathynomus jamesi. The sequence continues at coordinate 1,581,846 of JAJOZX010000222.1, read as the reverse complement.
CTATCGCAGTCGTAAGGACCTCAAATCTGCGAAGAGCGAGTGCATGCAATTCTTTTGACTATCAAGCAGTAAATTCACTTACTGGTGTTGCCCAATAATTACTCATTTTATGTGCATTAGTCGAAAAATATATGTAGAACCCTAAACTACTGCACAAATTTCGTTCTTAAGTGTCTTACAGATAAGCGTCACTGTTCAAGAACAGTCAACTGATGTATTCAGTTTCGCATTCCAAATCTAAAGTCTTTTGCCTCCCAAAAAATGTTACTAGTCATTGAACTGTCAAGCTAGGTTCATTTATCTGTTCAGATGACTGTCCCTCCTTTCAAGGATGGCTGGTCAGCCGAACGGATTATCGTTGTAACTGAAATGAATTTCTCTTCCTGGGGATTAACTTTGCTTACTGCGGCGTTACTCACGAGTTGTGCCCCCTCGACCTTTCTCCAATGGTTTCTTTTAACCATCGTACAGGCACATCCAGCGTAATTTCCCACCTCTACCATGGTGTGAATAAAGTGTGCTTTCAGTCTTTATGGAAGTACGAGTGTTAAGTCACCTCATTTACAGTACTTCTCATGAAGGAATGCGCTCCCTTGAGTGTGTTTTGGTCCTCGTGGGCAAGGATCCATGGGCGCTTTTCGGGAATATTACCACATCCCTACTAGTTGCCCACTTATCTAATGCGTCATCGTGAGCATAAATCCTTCGTATACTAAACCCGTCGAGTTCAATCCAGAGGTTAGGGCAATGGGCCAGCTAATGGTTTGAGATTTGGCTATGAAGGCCCCATTTGAATAAAAAAAAATCCATAATACTTGCCACTGACACTTTTAAAAAAAAAAACATTTACTAAGTTATTCAGATTTCTGTTTTTTGGTGTTAATTCGCGTGCAGTCTACTGGAAAAAAAAAAAAAAAAAAAAACCCTGTCGTAAAACTTCATGCTTCTTTCTGATAAGTATGAGCAAGAAACATGGAATTTCGCAACAGGACTTTTTGAATCGATTGTACAATAAATCAATGATTTAATTTTATGCAGGATGATTTACTCTCTTCCCGAAAATATGAACTCGGTACTCTATGACTTCAGAGGTGAGTAAAGTAATTACAATTTTTATGAACTAATACGATTCGTTTATATTTCCTTCGTTTTAAAATAAATAATTATTATTATTAATAAATAAATGAGGTTAATTCATTATTAATTGAAGAATAAATTTCTATATTAGAGCAATTGCGGATGAATCCAACAATTTCTGAAATTGTTTTTGGCAACCATCAAGAAATACTAAATTCACTCGAAAATCTTCCTGAAAATGAACGAACTAAAGGTATTATGTAAAGCAGTGGTTCTTAACCCCTGGGTCGCGACCAAGCCATTTTGATTGGGTCATTAAATTGTCATTTATCATTTATTTATGTTATTCATAATCATTTTACCATTAATTATTTATTTTATTATCTATTACGAGTGAACTGTTTGAAGACATGGGTCGCCGAGCTAGCCCCGACCAGTATTTGGGTCGCAGCCTAAAAAGGTTAAGAACCACTGATATAACGGTTAGGAACTGTCTTGGTTGGTTGGTTGGTTGCTCTGTTTTACATCGTTCGTCCAAGTGAGGGGACTGAGGCGAAAGAAACTTTGTGTTTGTGAGTTGAGGCATTACAAATAACAGAACAACATTTAAATTTATCAAAATAGTTTTCTCTTTGTCCGCCCCAAACCAGTAAAATGTTTTGTTACACACCTGACATCAAGACCCTGTTTGTGTATAGAATTATACACACCTCACATCACACATGATCACTATCATCTTTATGTATTTGTGGCACGACACGTTAATCTAAGATATCCTCTCACTCAAAATTTAAACTTAGATTTAAGTTTGACAGAAAATAATGGAAAATGGTAAAATTACAGAATACAGACGCAGTTCGGAGACGGTTCACGATAGTTTAGTAATACGGTGGTATTACTAACCTAACCTAACCTAACCAACTAAGCCTAATCTAACCCAGCCTAACCTTACGTATACTAAGTTATTATGGACTGTGTTTGAACTGCATCTGGATTCTGCAATTTTACATACTCTGAATAATAAGTTTGGGTATTGTGATTATTTCCCACTCTGCGCCATTCCCATTCAGCATCTGAAAGCGGGAATTCAAGAATTGGGTAAAGGGTTCCCTGATTTTGGAAAGTGTAAAAAGAGGTCTGTGAGAGAATGCAGGGCCGAGGGGTATATTTTTAATAAAAAGTCAAGCTTAAAGTGGAAAATCCTACAGTAGGGATGGTAATGGATCGATTTGAAAATAGCCTACTCTGAGAGTCCCAATTTGGGATTTCTCACTCTTAGACGAAGACTGAAATGGGAATGACGGGGGAGAATGGGTATTATTAGTGTTTGTATCTTTCTCACCTCATGGGCAAGAGTTGATATTAGGTGAATGAGGGTTTTGCTTAACTCATTCTTATCTTGTGGATCATTAATTCAAGGTAAGGCGAAAAAGAGTCTATGGATTTTTCATCCAGTAAAATATAATGAACGAACTGCCGGACTCACAGTGGGACTTGGAAATAATTTTTTTCACATACTGGAGTATAACAGGTACTGTTTAAGAGCCATAAAGATAAAGAGGATATTATGTACATTGTACAGTATAGATTATTATTATACTGTACTTAGTAGGATTTGTTTCGGTGTGTATATATATATATATGGCAAACTGTTTTATTTGAAACGAAATTAAAACAATTAATGACAAAAACAGTCTTTCCAGACGAAGGTATAACTGTAACAAACTTATTTACAATAAAGTTCCTCCTTAATTCGATGCTTTAAAACGCATAAGAGAATCAGACATTCTAATAGGTAAATATAACATATGTAGTAATATAGCTATTATTATTATATTTATATTCATTGTATGTAATTTATAATAATTATGTTAACAGAAACTTACTGCAATGTACCACCATTAACGAACATTCAAGATTTCTTCAATTTTGGCAGAAGAGAAAAAATGCATTGCGGAAATTTGGTGAGAATTGAAATAAAATAATTAAATTAAGGTATACACACACACACACACTTTTCCTTGCGAGTTTGCATTATTCATTCATTTCACATATATATATATATATATATATTATGCGCCGCGGTGGTGTAGTGGTTAGCGTCGCTGACTACGAATACATCGGCCCCAGGATCGAGACCCGGTGACGGCAGCCGCGCGGCGCGCAGCAAAACCCAGCTGTTCATCCTTCCACACAATAAAGAAAGTGGTTGGTAGATAAATGGGTACCCTGGGTGGCCTAGTGGTTAAGACGCTGTAACCCCTAGATCCTGTCCCAAAGCTGGATGCTATCTGCTTTGCAGATAGCTGGTGAGGGAAGCTATATTTTTGGGGTCTCTTTGCAAGGCCCACGTCGGGCTAACATCATGAAAAAGAAAAAAGTATCGTGTTTGTCATTTACCATTACTTATTCAGACTATAGTGGATTTAATTTTCCCAGAAGAGTTCCTTGTTCCATGCACGGTTTGTGTGTATCACATTATATATATATATATATATATTATATATATATATATATATATATATCCCCCTCCCCGCGGGCGTCTTTCTGGGTGGATCGCCCGCGGGCTCCTGCCTCCATGTGGCGAGGGGGGTCAGCCGCGGCTGGGGGCCCTGCCGGGTCCCGCCCGGTTGCGAAGTGGACTTTTAGCATACCCTGCTATCCTACAGCCCCCTCTTTCCTGTCTTCCCCTCTTTACCTCTTCCTTGCCCCCTCTGTTTTTTCTGCTTTCTCTGTTCACTTCGCGCGCCCGTGGGCTGCCGGGGCTGGTCGCTGGGGGTCTCGCCCCCATGGCCGGGGCCGGACTAAGTTGGCTGGTAGGGTGCCCAGGCCTGGGACCCTGGGGGCCTTGGTCTTTGCTGCTGGCGGGGAGAACTTTCGACACTGCAAGGGCCCCTTTTGAAACGGGGGTACCTACATGGGACGAGGCACCCATCCCCCGCCGGCGTGCGCTTGGGCCCCTTGGGCCCCGGGTAATCGGTTCCCCGCGGCCCCGGGCGCGAAACAACAATAAAAATTTTCTATGGAAACACTTACAAATCTAATGGACCTCGTTGACGACCCGGCTTGTGCATCTGACCTCCCTCTGACTACCTCTTTGGACCGTGGGTCTGGTAAGGGCAGTCGGCAGCCCTCGCCCACCCCGTCTGCTCTTCTTGCCGACACCTCCTCTCCCTCTCTTCCCCAGGCTCGTGGCGCCGCTGCCCGACCCCGCCAGTAGCGGATGGACCTGCAGTGGACCCCCCGACCCCTGGATCCCCCATATTCCACGTCCCGATAGGGACCCACCTGCTTTTTCGCCCTCAGGTGGGAGGCCCGCGGCCCCGGTCGCCTCCCACTCCGGTCAGGCCTCATCGCCCCCGGCCCCCTCGGCCCCTGGGGGACGTGGGACCCGACGTCGCCGTCCGCCTTTCTCGTCTTCTCGCCCCCTCGAGGTTCCGGTGGTGTTTGGCCAGACGGCTTCACTCGGCCTTAGGACGATGGACAAGTTCCTCGTCCTCCGCCCCTCCTCCTCCAAACCCCTCCCCACAAACCACGAACGCCTCTTTCGAGCGATCCATGGGAAGACGGGGACGGCGCGTTTTGACCTTCGGCCTCAGAGGGATGGCTCCATTTTGATAAGGTCGCGTTCCTCTGCCGAAACCTCCTCTCTGCTCGCTATCCCCGATGTCCTGGGCTGCGGGATCACGGTGACTCCCCACCCCCGCCTCAATCAGTGCCAGGGCACAATTTACGCTGCTCGTCTTCTACCCATCCGGTGGAAGACCTCCAGATTGACCTCGCCTCCCAGGGTGTTGTGAGGGTGTACCGCTTTCCCGACAGATCGCGGTCCCCAACCGCCCCTTCTCCTCGCCTGCTCCTCACTTTCGACTCACTGGTGCCCCCCGTTTCGGTATTCTGGGGCTTTGGTGAGAGACGAGCGTGCGAATTCTCAGTACGACCATACGTGCCAGATCCTACGCGCTGTTTTCAGTGCAATAGGTTTGGCCACGTGAGCAGCTCCCTGCCGCCAGCGGCCCCGTTGTGTGTCCGCTGCGGCGGCCCTCCCCACCCCCTTGCCCTGTACTGCTCCGCCTTCCTGCACCAACTGCCATGGACCACACCCTGCTTCATCCCGCTCTTGCCCGTCCTTCCTCTTTGAAAGGGAGGTTCGGGCCCTCTGTTCATCAGAGTTTCTCAGCGCTCGGGAGGCGCGGGACCGGTTGCGTGGCTGCGAGGCCCGGCGTGGTGCCTCGTACGCCGAGGCTCTCCGTTCCCGGACCCCGTCCTCACCGGCGGTTCCCAACGCGCCTCCACCCACCGTGTCCGCTACTCCCAGTCCATCCTCTGCCGCCCAGCGGACTCCTACCGCGGCTCCCCGTACTACCAGCGCGTCCCCACGTGCTCCCTCCGCGAACGCCGATGCTTCGTCGGCAACCCCCCCTGCCCCTTCTACGCCCTCTCCACCGGCGCCTTCGGCCACCCCCATTCCGGATCGTGACCCGCCGTCACCCATGCGGGCCGCACGACGGAGGGGTAGGGGCCGCAAGCGCCGCGCCAGTGGTGACCCCGAAAGGTTCGAAGCCATAAGCCTCGCATCACCTTCCTCTCCCAAACACAAACGCCCCCTTCGCCCTACCGCCCCGGTGTCCTCACCGTCCCCACTGCGCAACCGTTATGCACGCTCCCCCTGGGGTCCCCGACGGCCCTCGTGGTGGGGGCTGAGATACACCCCTCTCCGGCCCGGTCGATGGACCCACTGGAGGGGAACTCGCCCGCCTGGTCGGCGTGGGTGGGACGTGCACGCCCCCGCGCTTGACCCGCCCCATCTCTCCCCTCGACCTGCCAATGCCTCTGGGTGAGGTATTATTTTCCACTCCCCCTCGTAGTCCTGCCTCCCCCGCACCTCCGGTGAAGGGAGGGGCATTCTGGATACCTCTCACATCCCCTTCTCTGCATCGCTCTCCCCCGGACGTCCGGGAGACTCCTCTTCTGGAGGACTTGCCGGCGTCTGGTTCCACATCGCCCCCTCGTCGGGGTGACCCTCGCCTTCGCCCTCGTCCGGCGTCCCTCGCTGAACTCCGGGGCTTTCCGATTCCCTCTTTAATCTCGGGCCGCCCGATCGGCCCACCCACCCCATAACCATCCTTTACGCTGACCTTCCTACCCCTCCCTATACCTCGCTCTTGCAGTGGAACATCCGCGGGCTCCTGGTAGGCCTCGAGAGTCTCTCCTCTCTCCTGGCCTCCAGGTGTCCGGCGTGTTTCTGCCTTCAGGAGACGATTCTGGGATCCCGTTCCCTCCCTCGAGTGTCCGGTTACTGCGGGCTCCCTTCCCCGCCTCTCGATGGGGCGGGGAGGGGGGGCGCCGCGGTCTTCGTGCACCGCTCCGTCCCTTTCCGCCCCCTCCCGCTCCGTACAGTCCTGCAAGCTGTGGCCGTGCGCCTTTCCTTGGGGCGCCAGCTCACGGTCTGCTCTCTTTACCTCTCCCCTAACGTACGCCCTCCACCCGATTCTCTCCGTGACCTAATTCTTCAGCTTCCCCGCCCTTTTCTGATTCTCGGGGACTTCAACAGTCGGGACCCGGCCTGGGGGGACGTTTGCTCCACCTTTCTCTCCGGGACCCTTCTCTCCCTTATGGACGAGCTCGAGTTCACCTTTCTGAACGATGGCTCCCCAACCTGCCTTCACTCGGCCCACGACAGTTTCACCTGTATCGACCTTTCCCTGGTTTCCCTCGAAATCGTGACGGAGTTCACCTGGGAGGTCCTGCCGGATTCTTCCGGCAGTGACCATTTCCCAGTGTATCTTACCCCGACCCGTCTCCTCCCCCCCACCTCTGTCCGCCCGCGCTGGCTGTTCGCCCGAGCAGACTGGGCCTCATACGCGAGGGGCACGGCGATCTCGCCATCAATTCCTGCCTTCCCCTCCGTCAATGAGGCCCTCGCCTTCCTCGAGAGTAAGATCCTCTCGGCTGCCGCCAGTTGCATCCCCCGTACCTCTGGCTCCCCCAGGCCGCGAAGCGTCCCATGGTGGACCCCAGAGTGCTCCCATGCCGTTCAGGAGCGGCGCCGTGCCGGCCGCCGCTTCTACCGGACCCGCCAGCTGGAGCACAAGATAGAATTTCAGCGCCTGAAGGCAGTGGCCCGTCGGGTCCTGAAACTGGCCCGGCGTACCTCCTGGCGGAGTTACGTGTCCGGGATCTCCTCCTCGACTGCCCCCTCGACTGTTTGGCGCAAGGTGCGTAGCTTTGAGGGGACCCGTGTCCCCCCTCGACCCCCGGTGCTTCGGGTCGGGGACGACGAGTTCGTGTCCGATCCGGAGGCCGTCGCGAACGCACTCGCGGCGCACTTCGCAGCCATCTCGAGTTCCGATTCCCCCCACTCCCGCCGCGACCCACCGGAATTTCCACCTCATAGGGATGACTCCTATAATCACCTCTTCCACATGACAGAGCTTCGGGAGGCCCTCCGCCCCCGACGCTCCTCCGCCCCCGGCCCCGATAATATCCCCTATGACTTGTTACGGCACCTCCACCCCTCTGCTCTCAGCTTTCTACTGGACCTCTATAACCGGATTTGGTTGGAGGGTTCATTTCCGGACCGATGGCGTGAGTCTATCGTCGTCCCCATCCCGAAGCCCGATAAAGACCCCTCACTCCCGTCGAACTATCGCCCCATTTCCCTAACATGCTGTGCCTGCAAGGTGATGGAGGCGATGGTCGCCTCGCGGCTGTCCTTTACCTTGGAGGCGAGTGACCAGTACCCTGCTACCCAGGCTGGTTTCCGGCGCTTCCGGTCTACCACCGACCCCCTCCTTCTCCTTAGCCATGACGTGCAGGAGGCTTTCTCCCGGCGTCAATTTGTACTCGCCGTCTTTTTCGACCTCCAGAAGGCCTACGATACTACCCGGCGGAGCGCGGTCTTCGACTGCTTACGCTCCCTGGGTTTCGTAGGCTTTCTCCCTTCCTTTATTTATAACTTCTTGTCCGCCCGTTCTTTCCGCGTCCGCATCGGTTCTGCCCTCTCTGACCGCTTTCCGTTGGAGGAGGGTGTCCCTCAGGGTAGTGTCCTTAGCGTCTTGTGTTTCTCACTCGTGATGAACACAGTCGCTACGGTCCTGCCTACATCCGTTCGTAGCTCCCTCTATGCCGATGACCTGGCTATCTATTGCTCTGGCCGCCTCCCGTCTTTGGCTGAACGTCGGCTCCAGCTAGCCATCAACGCGGTGGTTTGCTGGGCGTCCTCGGTTGGCTATGCTTTCTCACCCTCTAAGTCTTCCAGTATGCTTTTCCGTCCTCGGCGCCTCCGTCTGTCGCATACCTTCGCCCTTACCCTTGCCGGCACTCCTCTTCCCCTCGTCCCATCCGTTAGATTCCTGGGTATGACCCTCGACGGATTTTTCGGTTGGGTTCCACACCTTAGGCAGTTGCGGCAAACATCTCGCCGCACCCTCTCCCTTTTGGGTCATCTGTCCCACACGACCTGGGGGGCGGACAGGCGTACTCTGCTGCGCCTGTACACCTCCCTGGTGCAATCCCGTGTCGACTACGGCTGTGTGGTCTACAGCTCCGCCTCCTCTCCGGCACTCCGTATGCTGGATCCTCTTCTCCACCGTGGCCTTCGCCTGGCGTCGGGTGCCTTCCGCTCGTCCCCTGTCGCTAGTCTTCAGGTGGACTGTGGACACCCCCCCCCCTGCCCCTTCGCCGGGGCCTTCTCATGGCGAAGTGTTACCTTCGCATCTGCCGCCTTCCGATGTCCCTACTCTTCTCCGCGATCTCCCAGGCGCTCCCCCTGGCTGACACGTGGCATTTCGCTGCCTCTCTGGCCGAGATTTTCTCGTCCCTGGGGATCCCCCCACCCTCTATTCTGCCGTTCTCCTTCGATCTGTCGCCCCCCTGGCGGACCACCCCTATCTGCCGTTGTCAGGCGCTCCGTGGCCTGCGTAAGGAGTCTCTTCCTGCCGTCCTCCGGTCTTCTTTTCTGGCCCATCTTCCCGTCCATTCGGACGACGTTCCCGTCTACACCGACGGCTCGCGCTCCCCTGCAGGTGTCGCGGCCGCCGTCTTCTCTCCGTCATTGTCACCTACCTCCCGGGGTATCCCCCTGCCGGTTCAGGCCTCCATCTTTTCCGCGGAGCTCTTTGCCCTTCTGGAAGCCCTCCGTCTGGTATCGGGTTGTTCGCGGTCCTCCTGTACCATTTTTTCGGACTCGCTGAGCGCCCTTCAGGCGCTCGAGCGCTATGATTCCCCGGACCCCCTCGTACGCCTTATTCAACAGGAGTACCATGTCCTGTACACCGTTCACCGGATCCGGGTCACCTTCTGCTGGGTTCCCGCCCATGTTGGTGTTTCCGGTAATGAGGCGGCGGACCGCATAGCCCGGTCCGCCGCCTCGCTGCCTCCCCTCCCCCGCCCGCTCCCCTTCTCAGACTATGTGCAGGTCTTTCGTTCCTTTTACGACCGCATGTGGCAACAGTCCTGGGACGATGCCACCGGAAATAAACTCTGGTCCATCCGCCCCCGTCTGTCATATTGGGTGTCCTCTTTCCACCGCTCCAGACACAAAGAGGTCGTCCTTGCGCGGCTTCGCATCGGCCATACGCGCCTCACGCACGGCTATCTTATGTTCCGGCAGGAGGCTCCTCGTTGCGCCTCCTGCCAGTCGCCCCTCACCGTCTCTCACATCCTTGTGGAATGCCCCACCCTGTCGTCAGTACGTCGTCGCGCCTTCCCGTTCCTTTCTGATTTCCCCCTCCCCGAACGTTTACGCCTTATGCTCGCTGAGAGCCCTCTCTTCTCGCTTGACCGTCTTTTCCTCTTCCTCTCCCAATCTCGCATCCTATCTGAGCTTTAGGTGACTTCTCACCTGTAGTCCGCTGTTCTCCCTTTTCTAGTGCCTTTTCTCCGTCTCCGTTTCTCTTTCTCGTATTCCGCCTCGCCATGATATCCGCTACCATATAGCGGGAAGTGGCGGTAAACGCCCCAATACAAAAAAAAAAAATATATATATGCGTTTCTATTTCCATTTAATGGTATCTCGAGTTTGTCAGATAGATCTGAATTAAATGTTGTCCATTGGCTCAAGTGCAAAGGCGTTAATAACATATTAACGGACGTAAAAGCGTTAGGTGTTTCCCTCGGGTTATGAAATATCGACAGGTTGTCATTAACTTTTATCTTGCCGTAGTCGAATGGTCAACCCTCGTGTTCGAATCCTGGCGAAAGATAAGTTTTGCATAAGCAAAAATGATCGGTTAGGTGTAATATATATATAGGGTGGGGCACGGGAATCAAGTGTTTTTTGAATAGCTAGTAATCGGCCATTAGGAATGGGAGGGGCGTGCGGTAGGTAGCATTCCATTCCTGGGTTCATAGCATTTAACTTTAACTAACACTCACCTTTATCTTTCAGGTGCCATCATGGAGCAGTGGACGTTAGAACACCGCATGTTCGCGTATGATCATTTTGTTAGGAGTGGCGAGTCAGTGACAGCAGTTCAGCGTGCGTTTCGCCGCAGATTCAACATTCATCGAAATGACTCTGTTCCCGCTCGTGACACAATCTTACGTTGGGTTAACAATCTTCGAACAGGAGGCTCAATAATGAAAACAAAACCGAAGGGGCCGCAACGCACTGTGCGTACTCCAGAGAACGTTGAAAGGGTCAGACAAGCGATGTTGCAAAGCCCAGGCCGCTCTGCTCGGAGACATTCAGCTGCACTCGGAATCAGCAATCGTACTGTTAGACGGATTTTGCATGAAGAATTACATTTTCACCCATACAAGTTAGCGATGGTGCAGGAATTGAATGTAAACGATTGCCCCCAACGACTGAATTTTGCACAGGAAATGCTTGCACTTTATGAGCAGAATGAAAACATGATGGTGGTAATGAGTGATGAAGCCCATTTCCACCTTAATGGGGCCGTCAACAATCAAAACTGTCGGTATTGGGCTGCTGAAAATCCGCGACAACTCCATGAAAAACCGCTGCATAGCCCTAAGGTTACAGTTTGGTGCGCGGTGGGAAAGTTTGGCGTCATCGGTCCCTATTTCTTCGAACAAAATGGGTTACCGTTACCATAACATCTGGGCGTTACATTGAGATGGTGAACACCTTTTTCATCCCTGAGTTACGAAGAAGGCGTATTGCTCGTCGACATTTGTGGTTTCAGCAAGATGGGGCCACGCCACACACCGCCAGAGCGTCAATGGCTGTTCTTCGCCCCCTGTTTCCCAACCATCTCATTTCGAGATTTGGTGACATTGCATGGCCCCCTCGGTCCCCTGACTTGTCCACATGTGACTTCTTTCTATGGGGGTACCTCAAGTCACGTGTCTACGAGGACAAGCCCCGTACATTAGATGCATTGAAGGAAGCGATCCGTCAACAAATCATCCAAATCAACAGAGACCTGCTGGGAAGAGTGGAGGCCAATTTTCGTAAACGCCTTCAACAATGCGTCGACGGCCAAGGACATCATATGCCAGATATAATTTTCGGTACATGATTATTATGACATGAAATGCTATGTTCTTACGAATGTTGTTCTACCAATATATTTCTTTACAAAAATAAATATAATTTTCCTGATTATTCCAAAAACACTTGGTTCCCGTGCCCCACCCTGTATATATATATAATATATATATATATATATATATATATATATATATATATTATATATATATATATATATATATACAGGGTTTTAAAAAGTCCCGATCTATTTCAGTGAAAACATACAAAAAGGGTAAAATTCGATAGCAATACAATGCATACATTTAATGAATACTTAAGCATATGATTCTACATGAGCACCATCAGTATCTCTACAGAGTTCGAATCTGTTAGCAGCATTGCGGAACACATTTTGGAGCATGACAGGGGTTATTTTTGTAACTGCTGTTACGATACGAGCACGTAGATCTTGCAGATCTGTAACCCTCGTTTGATAGACGTTTGATTTGATAAAGCCCCATGCAAAGAAATTGAAGGGCGTTAGGTCAGGAGATCGAGCCGCCCAGGGTGTTGCCTCCACGTCCGATGCACCGATTTGAAAAACGTTCATTTAAGTACTCCTGAACAATGTTTGCGTAATGACAAGGTGCCCCATCTTGTTGAAAGACGACGGTGTTCAAAATGCCATCTGAATGAAACTGGGACATTTATGTGCTCGTATCGTAAGAGCAGTTACAAAAATAACCCCTGTCATGCTCCAAAATGTGTTCCACAATGCTGCTGACAGATTCGAACTCTGTAGAGACACTGATGGTGGTCATGTAGAATCATATGCTTAAGTATTCATTAAATGTATGCCTTGTATTGTTATCGAATTTTATCCTTTTTGCTACGTTTTCACTGAAATAGGTAGGGACTCTATAAACACCATATATATATATATATATATATATGGAAAACGCATCCCAGAGAGGCAGAGGGAATATTTGAAGGCTTAAACATAAATTCAAAGAAAGTAGATTGGGAAAGTCTAAATAAAGATTTAAAATGAAGAAAATTGGGAATTGCTACTTCACGAGAAGACTCCAGAACAAATATTAGGTATAATGGAGACTGAAACCAAACCTATATTCTGAAGCATGTTCCAGAGAGACACAAAAGAAAACGTAGCAAGCTCGAGAGAAAAATCAGGACACTATTTAGACAACGGAAACAAGCCGTAAAACATCTCCACAGATGCAGAACTGATGCAAGGAGACTCGAACTAGAGAGGAAACTAGGCGAAATAGAAATGGATCTAAAGCAAACATTCATGCACAAGACAAACGGGGAGGAAAACAAGGTAGCAGAAAACATAAAAAATAACCCAAAATACTTCTACACATTTGCGAAAAGTAATATGCAGTGTAAAGAGAGTATTGGTCCTTTGATAGACGAGTAGGCCAAACACACAAATGACCCACAAAAAATGAGCGAACTACTTAAGGAACAATTTAACTGTTTAGCGCCCCTACGTCCGAGATGAAAGGAGAAAACCCAGACGAATTTTTCGACATTGATACAAATCAGCCAAGGAGAAATTCTGGCACAAACCTATTAATGGGCATAGAGTTCTCGGAAGGAACTGTAATTAAGGCTCTATCACAGATGCGAGACAATTCAGCACCAGGGCCAAACACATGGAATGCCACGTTTCTGAAGAAATGTAGAGAGTATTGCTAAACCGCTCTACTTACTATGGAGGAAATCACTCGACACAGGACAGATTCCACTTCCATTAAAGAACGCGAACATTGCCCTTTTATTCAAAGGTGGTAACAGAACAATGTCCAAGAATTATCGGCCGGTAGCTCTCACCTCCCACCTTATAAAGTGCTTTGAACGTATAATTAGAGACAAAACTACCTACTACCTACAAGAAAAGAACTTATACACCTCAAATCAACATAGTTTCAGGTCCAAAAGATCATGCCTGTCACAGCTATGAGACCACCAGGAGAAAATATTAGAAACACTGTGTCGAGGACAAAACATAGATGTCAATATACATGTATACTGACTTTGCTAAAGCCTTCGATAAATGTGACCATGGAATTTTAGCACACAAACTTAAGAATAGAGGAATTGCTGGAAAGCTAGGAAGGTGGATATTCAATTTCTTGACGCAAAGAACACAGAGTGGTGGTAAATGGAGTCAAATCGGAAGTCTCGGAAGTAGAGAGCTCTGTCCCACAAGGGACAGTACTAGTTCCTTTGCTGTTCATAATAATGACTGCAGATATCAATGACAGTATTGTATCATGTTTCGCAGATGACACAAAGATATGCAAGGAAATATTGAACGAAGGTGACAGAAAGATTACAAAACGACATTGAAACATTATTGCAGTGGGCAGAAGACAACAATATGAAGTTCATCGAAGAAAAATTCCAACTTCTAAGATATGATGATAAACAAGGAGCTACAGAATAAAGGATACAAAACTCTGCAAGCCAAACAGATAACACCAAATCCACAAATCATGGATCTTGGAGTAATAATGTCGTCGGATGCAGAATTCAGAGCACTATAACATCAAAATTACAACGACTAGAAAAATAATGGGAATCATCTGGAGGAGCTTCCGCAGCAGAAAAGCAAACATCATGCTCAAATTATGGAAGAGTCTAGTCTAATTGAGTATTGCTCAATACTCACAAGTTCATACAGAAGACGAGACATTGCGAACATTGAAGCTATACAAAAGATTTTTACGCTAAAATAGAAGAAACGGAAGGTGAAGCTACTAGTCTCGACTACAATCCCTGAAACTCTACTCTCTCGAAAGAAGGCGCGAGCGGTACACAATAGTATACGTACATATGGAAAATACTCGACGGCTATGTCCCTAACCTTAGAAATGAAATAAAAACAAACTGGAATGAGAGAAGAGGCAGATTTTGTACTGTCCTAATTACGGTGGGACAAGGGGCCTTGAAAAGGAGGATGGAAAATACCCTCGGAATACAAGCCCAAAGCTTTTGAATGCCCAATCAAAAGAAATGAGGAATCTCCAGCACACCGACCTGGATAACTTCAAGAACCAGCTGGACAGATTCCTATGCAAAGTCCCTGACCAGCCATGCGTGGCTCGCAACGAGGGCAGGAAGAGATCACCCAGCAATTCCTTCCTTTACCGAATCCCGCAAATGAGGCGGGATGCTGCAGAGGGGTCGACCCAAGTCGATCCTGAACCGTCGTTCAAACTCGCATAAAGTAACATAAAATAACATATATGCTGCAAGTAACCACAATTCAACATGTTCCTACCTGTTACACGTGAAAATAACTTTCTTCAACCTCACCTTTTTACCAGGGGGAGGGAGGGTGCTTGCTTCTGTAGGGGTCGTTCATGACGTAGAAGCAGTCTTGGTGAGCATCACGCTCTGCCAGAAGAGAGAGACCCCAAAATAGTCCACCCTTGGAAAATGGAACAGGAGTTTGCAAGGTATAAAGGCAATCTCCCAATCATGCATAATTCCCGCATGCAGAAGCAAGCACTTCCCCCGAGTAGAAAGGTGAGGGTAAGGATGACTACTTCCACGTACGATAAATAGGAACACTCTTGGACTGTAGTTACTCGCAGCTTCTAAGCATTATCTAAATTCCCCGCTTTATTGTGATTTTGATATATATATATATATACATACATTATAACTGCAAACACGCAGTATAATTAACGTAAAGAACGACGCTTTGTATAGGAGAATTATCCGCGAAAGATGAGCGAAAGAACGAAACAAATGAAAAAATGAGGTAACCACCCGGGAATCGAACCCGGGATCTTCCGATTGCCGGTCAGATATGATAACCATATGTAGAGGAATTACGACATTTGTTTGAGTGAGGCCCGTGGTGTAATGGTTATCATATCTGACCGGCAATCGGAAGATCCCGGGTTCGATTCCCGGGTGGTTACCTCATTTTTTCTTTGTTTCGTTCTTTCGCTCATCTTTCGCGGATATATATATATATATATATGTGTGTGTGGTGTGTGTGTGTATATATATATATATATATATATATTATTATATAGTCATGCGGGTTGCTTCTACAGAGCTTCAATTTAATATTTAGGAGAAATCCAATGACAAGGAGAAATGTAAATGCCATGAAAAGTCTTCTTTAATGCGCAACGTTTCGAGCAATACGCTCATCTTCAGGCTGTTTAATAACAATGTGAAATTAAAATCAATATTGAATGAAAAACAAAACAGAAAATTTCTATAACCTATTCGTAAAGACAAATTTTAAAAGACTGAGAAAAGAGGTTAAATTCTAAGTTATACAGATTTACATATAAAAATTAAGAAGTTATTTTTAAATACATGTAGTAAATGTGAAATTAATACACTGGAAAAATTACCAATAGTACACTGGAACAATGGAACTATCTACCTTACACTGCAGTATCCGAGGCTGACTAATTTGAGCAGAGACAAAGAACGGGAAACACGAGAGATGGCGAGGGCGATTGGGGAAGGAGGGATTATAAGGAATTGGGGAAGGAGGAGGGATCATAGCAAATTGAGAGGGACGGCCGATGAGTCAACATTCAGACTAGGGGACAATGCTTTAATGAACAGCGATTCTAAAATCTTAGTGAGTTGGGACAAGTATTACAACCAAGAATTTTAAAATTGTCTAAAGTGACATCAATTTTACATTTAATGCTGTGTTCACGAATACTCGAGGCTTCTTTAGTTTTAAAATTTTACCTGTTCGGCCACTTATTCCCATATGCGAATAAAATCTAGCCCTGAGAGAGCGAACAGTGCTGCCGATGTAATTCCCAAGGAGACACCTGGGGCAGGTAAATAAATATACAACACCGCTACGCAACGAGTCAGGGGTTCGATCCTTCGCTGAGAAAAAGCTACCTAAAGACGTTTTATTAATAAATATGATGCGGAAATCAGTATGATGAAAAAATTTCCTTAACAATTTTGTAAATTTAAGCTTAAATTCCTTATTCAAAGGACCCATTTCAGGTACCAAGAAATATTTTATATCCTTCGGCACTGTAATACATGGAAGTTGAGGGCTATAAACATTATTTAAGAAGGATCTAATTAGTTTGTCTACATATTGAACAGGAAAACTATTATTAGTAAAGTATGATCTTAGATTATTAAATTCATCATTAAGTAAGGTAAAATTAGAGGTCAAATTATATCCTCTGAACAGGAGAGTTTTAATACAAGACATCTTATAGTTGAAATCAGTAAAACTAAAAAAAATTCATGCCCAAACAGTGAAAGTGGGTTTCCTGTAAACTGATGTAGTAATAGAATCACCGTTTTTCGAAATTAAAAGATCTAAGAAGGGGAGGGAGCCATTTTGCTCAGTTTCCATTGTATACGTTATATTAGGGTGCAAGGAATTTAGGAAGTTAAAGAATTGTTGCGCTTGTACCGCATTATCAAAGACTGCTATCGAATCATCAACGAAGCGTCGATAGAAAATTGGCTTGAGATGAGTGGGAGATTGTCTAAAAATTACACTTTCTAAATGAGTCATAAAAAAGTCAGCTGCTAACGGTCCGACTGGTGATCCCATCCCTACCCCATCAATTTGTTGGTAAACCTTATTGTTGAAAGTGAAATAGCATTGTTTGAAGACCAATTCTAAAAGTTCCTTCAAATGAGACAAGAAAAACCATGAAAATTATCAATGAGCTAAAAAACCCTATCTAAAATAATGGCAATAGTTTCAGATACAGGTACATTGTGAAAAGTGACTTTACATCAAAACTGACAAAAAACTTTTTTGAATCGAAGTTTTTACCAAGGAGGTCTTTTTGGAATTCAAACGAGTTATTATAGTGCAAGCATTTTTCGCAAAGGGGGACAGGAGACGAACAACAAATTTTGCCAATTGAAAGGTGGGTAAGTTATACGAAGCTAAAATAGGACGGAGAGGTGTTCCAGCTTTATGGATTTTAGGCAGACAGTATAATTGAGCAAGATTAGCACCAGATGCGAACAACTGAGAGTAAGTATCATTTTTTATTATCTTTAAGGACTTTAGTCGTGACAGAAATCTATTAACCTGGTCTTCTAACCTTACAATGACTTATTTACAGGTTCTAGAATTTCCGCATCATATTTATTAATAAAACGTCTTTAGGTAGCTTTTTCTCAGCGAAGGATCGAACCCCTGACTCGTTGCGTAGCGGTGTTGTATATTTATTTACCTGCCCCAGGTGTCTCCTTGGGAATTACATCGGCAGCACTGTTCGCTCTCAGGGCTAGATTTTATTCGCATATGGGAATAAGTGGCCGAACAGGTAAAATTTTAAAAACTAAAGAAGCCTCGAGTATTCGTGAACACAGCATTAAATGTAAAATTGATGTCACTTTAGACAATTTTAAAATCTTGGTTGTAATACTTGTCCCAACTCACTAAGAATTTTAGAATCGCTGTTCATTAAAGCATTGTCCCCTAGTCTGAATGTTGACTCATCGGCCGTCCCTCTCAATTTGCTATGATCCCTCCTCCTTCCCCAATTCCTTATAATCCCTCCTTCCCCAATCGCCCTCGCCATCTCTCGTGTTTCCCGTTCTTTGTCTCTGCTCAAATTAGTCAGCCTCGGATACTGCAGTGTAAGGTAGATAGTTCCATTGTTCCAGTGTACTATTGGTAATTTTTCCAGTGTATTAATTTCACATTTACTACATGTATTTAAAAATAACTTCTTAATTTTTATATGTAAATCTGTATAACTTAGAATTTAACCCTCTTTTCTCAGTCTTTTAAAATTTGTCTTTACGAATAGGTTATAGAAATTTTCTGTTTTGTTTTTCATTCAATATTGATTTTAATTTCACATTGTTATTAAACAGCCTGAAGATGAGCGTATTCCTCGAAACGTTGCGCATTAAAGAAGACTTTTCATGGCATTTACATTTCTCCTTGTCATTGGATTTCTCCTAAATATTATATATATATATATATATGTAGTTACGATAGAAGTGTTCTTCGGAAATCTTATCCTCGATAGGAATATAAAGACAAGAGATACGACTCAACATTTATTGGCCAAATGTTTCGGTCCACTCAGGGGCCATCTTCAGTGACTAAATGAAAGCATAAAAAAAATCAATAATATAACTAAAGAAAAGTAAAAAAAAATACAAGGTACATATACTGTACATAGTTATAAAACCTAATCCAATAAGCAACGCTTAGTTGAAAAATAGCTTAAAAAAAATTTCTGGGTAATAAAACAATAAAAGTCAAACCCATTAAAAATAAAACACCAGAATAAACTAAAATTTAAAAGGACGAACCTGGATGGTAAGAGTTGCAAATGACAAGTGGAGAGAAAGGAAAGGAGTAAGAACCTAAATTAGTGCGTTAGTTGTGTTGAAAAGGTGTTGGTTGGTTGATTATGAAGTATGTAATTTTATCGTGGAAAGGCTATCGTTTAATTCTGGATTTAATTTCCTGATAAAGAGGGATTCTAAAATTTTGAGATCAAGCGAATTAGAAGCAGACAAAATCGTAAAGGAGTCCTGGAGGCACGGGTGGTCATTAGGGCGGAGTGAAAAACTCATTTTTCGAATTTTCAAATTGGCTAGTGTGGAAAATGTGTGGAGTAGTGAGGAAATAAGCTGGTATAAATTTAAAATCATAACATTAATATCTTCAGGTGCCACAATGACCTTCAATATTGAAAAAAATTGAAAAAAAGCAGATTTTAACCAAAATTACAGAAGAGTCCACGATGCACAATAGACAAGAATTTATTCACACTTGTATAAAAATAGCTCAGTCAACCTTTAAAAAAAGTTTCTATTCTCTAAAAACAGTTTTCTATAGTCAGCTCACTCAGCTGTCACGTGAGTACCTCGGTTCAGTGTAGCTGTCGCTCTCGTAGCAGGTGGGTGTTCTGTTGTTGGCGTTACTCAGATAGTCTAAACTATATTTCTTATATATTTTGCATTTCTGTATTGTGTTGCCCTAAGTTTGCCATGTACCATTAACTGAAATTAACGTATAATTGATATTAGCTCTTTCTTTTTCAGATTTGTATACTTTCAAAATGTCTCGAGTTTGTGCAAAATCAACCAGGGCCTCAACTGAGTGCCCCATGTTTGGTATTGGGGAAGATTTGTGGCACAGGAATCTTCCTACATACGAAGGAGTTTTTAAATATTACTTGTTTGTAAGAAACGATTTGAAACAGAATACTAATAAAGATCCTTCAATATCTCAAATATTAGAACAAGTTGTTGATAAATTGAAAACAATTTGGGAAAGTGCTTCCGTCCCAATTCTGTCAGACAGGCGAATTGAAACAATGTTCAGAAGCTACCACGAAAAGTATCGTGTCATTATGAAGCCATACCAAAGCAGAAAAAATTCTGAAGCTTACAAAGCAAAGATTGATATGTTCAAAAAAGAAGCACACACGAAACTTTTTGACATTGCAGCGTGCAAGTGCAAAGTACTAACACAATGTTCTTGTCCCAAAGAAAAAACGGTTCCAAAGGAAGAAGTGACGTTCCTCTTAGATCAAAGGAGTGAAAGAAAACTGTTTATTGATAGAGTAGATATTACACTCTCAAAGAAAAAAGCATCTACGTTGCTAAGAAAGCAAAAAGAAGCTGTGAGGCTCACCAAAGAATCTTCACAGGAGAAATTGCAGGATACAAATGTTGAATTATCATCATCGACATCAAATAGTGAAAGTGAATCTGGCGAAATATCAGACGATACATTTCCAGAGCCAGTTAGCTCGAAGAGAAAGCTCGAACAACCTGAAGAACAATTATTCAAGAAAAGGAAAACTACAAATCTACCTTCAGTGGCTACTGCTTGTGACAGGACTGCAGTTTCAGATCGAGCTGCAGCATTCATTGTTAGTGCAGTATTGCAAGATATTGGAGAAGTTTCTATTGACAATACATCTGAAGTAATGGATAGGGAGTAAAATCAGAAGAGAAAGACAAAAGAAGAGATCAGAAATTATGAAAGATCAAAATCAGGTCCCAATCAGAGGAATCTATTTTGATGGTCGAAAAGATTCTACACTCTTCCAAGAAAAAAAAGAGTCCAAAGTATATCAGAAGAAGGTAACAGAAGAACATATCACTTTAGTGAGAGAACCTGGTTCAGATTATTTGGGCCATTATTCTGTGAATTCTGGATCAGCTGAAGAAATATGTAAAGGAATGTTTGAGTATATTGGAAATAATGACATGAACCTGGAAAACCTTGTTGCCATTGGATGCCTTGTTGCCAGCTCCATGCCAATGAATTGCCATTACGCCATTTAGTTGCAAAGCTGGATGGAAAAACATCTGGCCCCCGCGGATTCACCGGTCCTATTGGCAGGGAATTAGAGAACTGTGAGAGTCTTCCTATTGTCGAGTTTGAAAGGATTGATGCTGAGGAACCAACTGTAGACTGTGGAGATCTTAGCACCGACCAAAAATATCTAATTGATATTCATCAGGCCAAACAAAGGGATATTGCTCTCCAGATCTTGCTCATCGTAGTCCAGGCAAAATGGCACATTCACGATGGCTGACTACAGCAAATCGTTTGCTTCGTCTATACGTTTCAACTGTAAGTCCATCTGAGAACCTCATGAACATTGCTTCTTTTATAATGAAGGTCTACATCCCAATGTGGTTTTCTATTAAGCAAAGTACGTCTTTGTCAATGGCTCAAAACATGTTTTCAAAACTATTGAACTAACAAGAACACTGAATGACGAAGTAAAGGATATTGTAAACCCTGTCATACAAAGAAATGCATTTTTTGCAAATCCAGAAAATATTCTAGCATCAATGATTCATGATGACCGCAGCGCCATAAGAGAATTAGCGTGGAGGCGAATAAAGAAAACAAGGCAAACAAACAAGGAAAAAGTTGTGAGGCGTTTCACAGTACCTGTTATTCAATTTGAAGCTACTGATTATACTGATTTAATTAATTGGCAAAAATGCATTGTCACTGAACCACCTGTGACAAGACACCTGACAGAAAATGAGATTGAAGAATTCATAGAAAACAAGAGTACCCCTCCATTCGAGAAATTCCCTTGTCATACACAAGTAGTAGAAAGAATGGTAAAATTAGTGACTGAAGCATCATCAAAAGTATTTGGATTGAACGCGCGAGATGGCTTCATAAGATCAACACTTCAGTCACGTAAAAAAATGCCATCATTCGAAAGTAAAGCTGAATATAAAGTTTAAATAAAACGTTAATAGAAAAAAACATGCGCAAGGATGGGTGGTTGGGAGGGCATGGGTGGAGCTCGACACGCAGCCACCTCCTCGTGGTGAGTTCTGGATTATTTAGATCATTAATCAAAAGAACATTGATCTAAATAAACTAAGAGCTGCGTAATTCAGTAACTATTTTGGTAATTGGAACACTTAATATATAATAATAACAAGTAAGTTTCATTTATTGTACTAATGCAGAATATAAGAAAATCATTATATTTCACTTTTTTCGACGGCTTTGTGGCACCTGAAGATATAATTTCGCAGGACTAATATTTATGCACAGTCATTACCTATAGCACCCACATATTTTCCGCACTAGCCATATTTGAATTTCGAAAAAAAGTTTAAAAACCTCATTTTCGATCCGCCCTAGTGGTCATGGATCTCTGAGAATGATGCCGAATAGCGTAGGATTCAGGAGTGGAAAGAGGGCGAGAAGTTTGATAAGAAAGACCCAAATGCTTCGAAATCCTAAGTTTTAATTAACTGCGGGGCAGTCTGCCCTACATAGCGACTTTGGCAGGTCGCGCGTGTATATAGATAAATTACAAAGGATCTCAAAAGCACGGGGAGGTGATCTTTATGGCGAAAAAAGGATTGCAGTGAATTAGGATCAGAATTAATAATTATGAAATCGCATTGAGGGAAGTGTCTGTCCAAAATAGAGTGGACATCTTTATTAAGTTTAAAAGTTAGTTGGTCTAAAAAAGGAAGCTTAAGATAAATCTTCTGTTTATTGTTTATGCTGTCATTTGCAACTCTTACCATCCAGGTTAGTCCTTTTAAATTTTAGTTTATTCTGGTGTTTTATTTTTAATGGGTTTGACTTTTATTGTTTTATTGTCTTATTATCCAGAAATTTTTTTTAAGCTATTTTTCAACTAAGCGTTGCTTATTGTATTAGGTTTTATAACTATGTACAGTATATTTATCTTGTATTTTTTTTTACTTTGTTTCTTTAGTTATATTATATTTTTTTTTTATGCTTTCATTTAGTCACTGAAGATGGGCCCTGAGTGGACCGAAACGTTTGGCCAATAAGTGTTGAGAGTCGTATCTCTTGGCTTTATATTCCTATTATATATATATATATATATATAATATACACACCTCGTTGCGGTTTCGTGCGTCGGACTCTCTTCACACGAAGGTCAAGCTGGTGGCCCCGCCTCTAGGCCTGGCTTGGTGGAGGAGCGAGTTTCTCTCGCGCTCTCCACCACACATAGCCAGGTACACCCGGCTCATCTGGTACAGTCTTGAGCCAGGCATCTAGTTTCCTTTTGAAGATTTCAACTTTGACTCCTGTAACGTTTCTGAGGTCCTTAGGAAGCTGGTTAAAAAGTCTTGGCCCCCTGACAACCAAGCTATTTTCCTTCAGTGTTGAGGAGGTCCATTGTCGGGCCTTTAGTTTGGGAACACTACATATTCTGCCTATATATATATATATATATATATATATATATATATATATATTACTTAATTTCCAGAAAATGTTTGGCGGAACCAGGAAGAAAGATGGATCAAAATTAATTTGTTTAGACGAACGTTTTCAAATCGTGCCAGGAAAATGCATAGTTTTGTCCTTTGGAATAAGCAACGAATGGTCATTCGACGATGCTATGGACAAATTTGGATGCAATGTAAGAAACTTGGAATTACAGTTGTAAATCTTGATGCAGTTAATAATTACAAACAGAGATAGACTGAGAGAGAGTAGAGGGATGAACGGCTTCATTGTCCGATAGTGTATGCATGTGGTTTGACCAAATAACCTTAATTATCTAACCCAAATTCCTAAAAACCAAAAGACTTTGGAATGAAAAGCCATATTATTTTAACTGATTTTCTTGGTCACATACGTAAGTTAATTAAGCACACCTTTTTTCATGATAAATTCGGGTGGATATGTAGGTCACTTTTCCCTTTAACTTAATAAAACAAACAAACAAACTTGAGTTAAGTATTAAACATATGTACATACTCTACTAACATACAGTGTATACACACACACACACACACACACACACACACATATATATATATAATATATATATATATATATATGTGTGTGTGTGTGTGTACACACCTTCCTTTCAACCTTTCAAATGTTCCGTACGATGATTTCTCATTTCACGAAGGTCAAGCTTGTCGCCCCTCCTCTCGGGTTAGCCTGGTTTCTTGTACTCCACCTCACATAACAGGTACGCCCGGCTCATCTGGGATTGTTCTGAGCCAGGTGTCTAATCTTCTTTTGAAGATGTCCATCGCAACACCACTCGTGTTCCTTGGTTCCTTGGGCAGCTGGTTAAACAGTCTTGGTCCTCTCACAACAAAACTACAGTATTTTCCTCAGGGTTGAGGATGTTCCATGTCTAGCCTTTAATTTGGGAACGCAACACAGTCTTCCTTTTCTACTTTTCACTGTTGTTTTGGGGGTTATAGGGTTCAGAGTAAGATTAAGAGCTAGTTTCTCCATTATTTTCCAAGTGTAAATAATGG
Organism: Bathynomus jamesi; assembly: GCA_023014485.1. Taxonomy (NCBI): domain Eukaryota; kingdom Metazoa; phylum Arthropoda; class Malacostraca; order Isopoda; family Cirolanidae; genus Bathynomus; species Bathynomus jamesi. The sequence goes on along the minus strand of JAJOZX010000222.1, from coordinate 1,557,542 downwards.
TGTACCTCTCTCCTTCTTTCCAGTGAATATAGGTTTAATTCACGTAACCTTTCCCAGTAATTTAGTTCTTCCATCCATTGATCTTGGCTGTGAAGCTTCTCTGAATCCTTCTAGCTGTCTAATGTCTTCTTTTTCGTATGGTGATGTTACGACCGAGCAGTATTCGAACTTGGGTATGATCAGTGTTTTCATTAGAGTAATCATTATATTCCTATCCCTTCATTTAAAGGTTCTCACTATCTGCCTAGTTATTCTGTTTACTGCTATCTTATTTCGTGTTTCAAATTTCGTATCATCATTCATTACAACTCCAAAATCTTTTGCTTTAGAATTTCTCTGAATTCCCTGTTCATTTGGGGTATAGTATTCCATGGATTTTAGGTCCTCCCTTTCCAATTTATAAGAAAATTCTTGCAAATCAAAAATATCGGCTTTGAAGCCAAGATAAGTGATAATTTTTCACCTAAAAAAATTCCCTCCCCTGCATTTGTCAAACTTTGTTCTGCGGTCAGTTATTGTGGATCTTTTACTGGGGAGGATATATGGGTATATGCCCGAATAACAAGTTGCTTGGGAGGATATATATATATATATATATATATTATATATATATATATATATATATATGTTACGCCCAAACATCGAAATGCTCAGTGAGCGAAATAAACATCCACAACGCGTTGTGGATGCACCTAAGTGACCACACACCGATGTTAGATATTTTTTCGCTTCATGGCCGTTCTCAAACAACCACAACGCGTTGTGGACGATTCGAATATGACTACAACGCGTTGTGGACGATTTGAAAATTATTGAATGCCCGGTTAGGTCAACTGTACGCCCTTGACGATTGGTTAGGTTAAGTCGTGATATTTTCGTTAAAACTAACGAAAATATCACGGCTTAACCTAACCAATCGTCAAGGGCGTACAATTAACCTAACCTGGCATTCAGTTAACCTAACCGGGCATTCAGTTAACCTAACCGGGCATTCAGTTAACCTAACCGGGCATTCAATTAACCTAACCAGTTGGTTAATTTTTACATTTACGTCTCATTCTAAAATTGCTTAAAATTAATCGGAACTTACGGGAAAATTATTGATAATCATTTTTTAAAGGACTTTATCTTTTTTCTAGCATATCTGCTTAACTTTGCTTTTTAATCGGTGAATACGTCGATAAATATACGTCGTGTTTATATCATTTCAATATACGTCGTGTTTAAATAGAGTTTGATGAAAGACATCGGTGTGTGGTCGTTTCAAATCGTCCTCAACGCGTTGTGGTCATATCCGAATCGTCCACAACGCGTTGCGGTTGTTTGAGAACGGCCATGAAGCGAAAAAATATCTAACATCGGTGTGTGGTTACTTAGGTGCATCCACGACGCGTTGTGGCTGTTTTTTTCGCTCGCAGCGATTTCGATGTTTGGGCGTAGCATATATATAAAATAGAAATTATTTGGAAGGATAAATGGGCATATTACCCTAACGGCAATTAATTGGGAGGATATATGGGTATATGTCTTCATAGTCAGCTAACTTTTTGTTTTACAGTAGATTCCAGAAGAAAATTGCAATAGTAGCATAAACATTCAATCTGACAAGAATTTTTTTATTTATTTATTTTTTAATAATATGCTAAATAGGTTTATGCTTTTGATCCAACGATCGGAAAAGATGATTTCAACCGGACAGAGAGAATCCATTTTTACAACCTCGGTTTAAGTGACGCTCAGAAAACCAAGAAAATAAATAATAAACCTTGCAAAGTAAGTTTACATATTCTCTGTGTTAGATTAATGTAACTTATTCTTCTGAAGACTTAGTCTACTAATGCATATTTGGTAAATATTCTGCAGAACGCATCACCCGAAATTACATACCAGATAATGATTTTCTGACGCACTGTAATGTGTTTTAACAGAATCTGGTTTCCGTTTTTTTTTGGCACACTTGAGCAGGTTTTGAGATATACATTTCTTCGAAAAAAAATTATTATCTCGAAAGCTGCTCAATTTCACAAAAAAACGGATAGCAGATTCTGTTAAAACGCCTCAAAAATACATCAGATAAATATTTTCTGGTATGTAATTTCACATTCTTTATTGCAACCTAACCTATAAAATTACACTTTTTTACACGCTTATTCTTATTTCGATCTTTTCTATAATTACACTCTTTTTCACAGTTCGAACATAAACGAGTTTTTAATATCACACCGTGATTTGCAAAAAAATCATTAGCTTTATCTTCGCCTAAAGCAGCAAGTCTTCAAAGTCTACTTCACAACCGGCACAGTTCATGGTCACACAAACCCAGAAACAAAAACAGTTATTTGCTGCCAATTTTGATTAGATAACATATTAAATATTAATTTTTTTATCTTATTAATATTCTTTTGCATGGTATATGAAGCATATTTATTTCATTATTTTTTACAAGTATTCTCAGTATGTGATGTGTTCTGGGGAATATTAACCGCGTATTTATTCAAAATAGAGAAAACTAAAGGAAATTAGCTATCTATAATAATAAGTAAAAGGACGTGTGTGTGTGTGTGTGTGTGTTCCAGCCATAACTCCAAAATGGAAGCAGTTACAAACATGAAACTTCACACACATATTTATTAGGTCCTCAGGTTGTGCACCTGGGTATGTTAATAAATTAAATAATTGAAATTACTGGGTCCGAAGGCCCAGCACCGCGATTAAACTACAGAAAAAAACACAGCCGTGAAAATTTTGAGCTTCACATTGTGTCAAGATTTCTGAATCTTAACCCGTTAACGCCGAACGTTTTTGTAGGGTTAAGTCTAAATGCGTGTATTTAAAACGGTACGTATTCGACCCAGTCGGCGTTAGAGGGTTAAGATTTTCATGACTAATTATTTGGTCAATAAAACTATAGAAGAGAACAGTCATGAAAATCTTGAGCTTCGCATATAATTAAAACTAGCGGAGCGACCCGGCGTTGCCGGGGTGAATGTTGAACGCTATATATATATATATATATATGCCCGGTTAGGTTAATTAAATGCCCGATTAAGTTAATTAAATGCCCGGTTAGGTCAACTGAATGGGTAGTTAATTGAATGTCCGGTTAGGTTAATTGTACGCTCTTGACGATTGGTTAGGTTAAGTCGTGATATTTTCGTTAAAGCTAACGAAAATATCACGACTTAACCTAACCAATCGTCAAGGGCGTACAATTAACTTACCGGGCATTCAGTTGACCTAATCGGGCATATACTGTATATATATATATATATATATATAATATATATATATATATATATATATATATATTCAACATCCACCCAGCAACGCCGGGTCGCTCCGCTAGTTTACTAATATTTCTATAATATAAATATCGTCCCTAGTAAAACGCTTCATGAGTGAACTGCACATTACACCAAAGTAATGAACCAGTAATGAACTGGGTTGTTTCCCCAAGCCAATTCTTAAAAAAAATTGGGCAAGTGGAACATTGATGAGAGAGCTTCTCTTATTAGTTTTAGCTTACTCATAACTCCGAATATTCGGATCTAATTGTTGATCGGTTTACGTCCATCGTCCAACTGGAGACACTGATACAGGACAGCGCATGGCTGGGTTCACCCTAATTGGTTTTCCGAATGAACGGTCACAGTGACCATCTGATTAGCTGTCGTTGGTACAAAATAATGTTACGAAGAATATATTTGGGATCAATCTGTTATTCGACAGTCAGGGAATGAGACGAGCTTCTCATTAAAGGGTTCAGCTGTAAGTAGGGAAAATGAATTGTGAAGCCTCGGAAGTGATAAAGACTGAAATATAGATTGAAATTCATACAAGATGAAGTTACCATTTACAAAGGACACAAAAACAGCAACAAACAAACTGGTCTCTACAAGGCTGTCTAAGGAGGAAGGTTAAATGTCTTTAACATAAGTAAGTGCAAATTTATATATAGTGATGATTAGGATAAAATACATTTTACTCTGTAAATAATTTCAAATTATGTCGGAATTTCACGTGTTCGTTACACAGGGAAACGTGTTTATGTAGTAATTTGTTTAACAGTCAAGGAAAACTAATATGTACACTTGGCTTTAAATAATGTTACGCAGGTGGACCGTTATGAGAACATCCTCAAAATGCTTGGTTTGATCGATGCAGACATAGATTATTTGAAGATCGACATCGAAGGGTCTGAAATCGACTTTTTCAGGGATGTTTTTAAAACCTCTCCACATCTTTTGAAGAAAGTGAAACAAATTAGTATGGAAATTCACCCATCATCTCCACCTCTTATAGGTAAATACGACGGGCGGTACGAAAGTAATGCCTTTTATTGTACACGGTGGGAGAAAAGTCTTAAGGATTTTATGCATACATACATTTAGTTAACAACATTATACAGATAAGTGTTCAAATGATGAAACAAATCAAACAAAGAATCTATAAGAATTTTATTCATACAAATATTTTGTTAAATTGTAATTTAATTTTCAAAGTTTTCCATCCGCCATGATACATTTGTGGATTCTCTCTCTCAAACTCTTCATTGTTCTTCTGAACATATCGAGTGGGATCCTTTTCAGTTCATCTATTCTGTGGCCAAGGGCATTCACATTTGGATAGATGAAACGAGGAGTGTAGAGCTTATCATACAAATAAGCTAAAAGCCAGAAACCACATGAAGTTAAATCAGGTGATATGGCTGGCCACTCGATGGAAATTCGCCGCCCAAGCCATCTTCCTTGAGGTTCGTATCCAGAATCTCATTAGCAGCTGCAGGGCAATGTGGGGGCGCTCCATCATGTTGATAAAGTCCATTCCTGCCAACGCCATTAGTAAACTGTAGCAAAACTTTGTCTCAATACCGGGCAATAGCGTTTTCCATCCATCGTATCTCTCTCTCTCTCTCGAGATGTCAAAGGAACCAAAGGAACTGCACGAACCAAACTGTTAATGTAGGGCTTAGCCGTTTTAATGGGTTTACCTAATCGTATTTTTGGATTTTGTTTCGCCCAATAGTGAACTTTGTGTCTGTTTCTCTTACTCGTTAAACTGAAGACACAGTCATCTGAAAATTTGATCTTTCGAACGAAATCTGGATCACTGTTGAACTTGTCTCATTGTTTCGGCAAACTGCAGCCGTTTATCAGAATCATCGTCGTGTATGAGCTGAGAGTAAATGGGTTTGTAAGTCGTGGTATTCCTGAGATTTAAATATTTTTTGCTACTGAAAATTTGGAACTACCCAATTCCTTTGCAATTTTTCTCGTTGAATTTGTTGGAACGACTTGAGAAATGGGCAGAACATTTTCTTTGTTGTTGTCTCCTGTTGTCGTTACTGGCCTTTCGCTTCTTGGACGATTTTTTACGAGGCTCCCTATTTCCAAAAGTTTGAGCTTCCAGTATCGAAGAGTGGTTGCATTTGGTGGTGGATTATTACATTTTTCTTGAAATAAACGCAAACTTTCTTCATAATTATTATAAGAAATAGCCCACGGAAATTGGGCCACGATACAAGATACACTCAGAGCTGGGCAATAAATACATTGAATGTATTTAAATACTAAATACATGGGAGAAATGTATTTAAATACTAAATACATGGGAGAAATGTATTTAAATACTAAATACTAAATACATTTTACGAATGTATTTAAATACTAAATACAAAATACATCAATTGTATTTAAATACATTTGTAAATACATTTTAAATACATACAAATTTGCTTGTTGAAGCCATGACACGCACACGATAAATAAATCAACCGCTTTCGACTAAGAGTGGCACACAACTGATTGAACTGACACGTTGAAACATGAACCATGCTGTACTACACTGTCGACGCGTCGTACTGTGCTAGTACAGAACGTGTATTAAACCAGTAAAAGTATTTACATTTTTATATTTTGAGTATTTAAATACATTGTATTTAAATACTCATTAAAGTATTTAAATACTATATTTAAATACATGAAAAACAATGTATTTATAAATACAGTTCTAAATACACAAATGTATTTAAATACAAATGTATTTAAATACTGCCCAGCTCTGGATACACTTTTCCTACATTGCTGCTGCTGTTGTTGGTTAGTCGATCAGGCCACCCTGATCGAGCAAGCCGGCGGCACGCAGGTAACCGATCAGAGGTTCAGCGTACAAGTGATGTTGTGTTCTATGTTGTGCTAGAGCGGTACAGTCTGTCATAATGTGTTCAATTGTTTGTGGTGTGTCCTGGCACAGGTGGCAGGTGTCGTCTGTGGAGTTGTCTAGGCTGTGTTTATATGTCTGTAAGTTGGGGTGATGTCCACATCGGAATCGTGCTAAGTTAACTCGATCCGATCTGCTCAGGCTGGTCTCTGACCTGTCAGTGGGTGGTGGCTTCACACCTAAAACCGCATTCGGACCGAGTCGTGTCAGTGCTTTGTGGGTTAGATGTATGTGTTTTCTGTACTGTGTGATGTCTGTGGGGCGTGGTATGGAATGGAGTATTTGGTTATAATGTCTCTCTAGTGTTACCGTAATGGTGCGAGGTGTCAGTGCATGATTGTACATGTAGTGGCAAGGGTGTTGTGGGTTAGTTGTCGCTGCTGCCATGAATTGTGTTCCCCTCATGTCTAAATGTTCCTTAACTTTCAGTATTTTTGTTTCTGTGTGCAGGTGTTCTATTGGTGTTGTTTGAGTACATCCTGTTAATGTAGGACTTAGCCGTTTTAATGGGTTTACCTAATCGTATTTTTGGATTTTGTTTCGCCCAATAGTGAACTTTGTGTCTGTTTCTCTTACTCGTTAAACTGAAGACACATTCATCTGAAAATTTGATCTTTCGAACGAAATCTGGATCACTGTTGAACTTGTCTCATTGTTTCGGCAAACTGCAGCCGTTTATCAGAATCATCGTCGTGTATGAGCTGAGAGTAAATGGGTTTGTAAGTCGTGGTATTCCTGAGATTTAAATATTTTTTGCTACTGAAAATTTGGAACTACCCAATTCCTTTGCAATTTTTCTCGTTGAATTTGTTGGAACGACTTGAGAAATGGGCAGAACATTTTCTTTGTTGTTGTCTCCTGTTGTCGTTACTGGCCTTTCGCTTCTTGGACGATTTTTTACGAGGCTCCCTATTTCCAAAAGTTTGAGCTTCCAGTATCGAAGAGTGGTTGCATTTGGTGGTGGATTATTACATTTTTCTTGAAATAAACGCAAACTTTCTTCATAATTATTATAAGAAATAGCCCACGGAAATTGGGCCACGATACAAGATACACTTTTCCTTCATTGCTGCTGCTGTTGTTGGTTAGTCGATCAGGCCACCCTGATCGAGCAAGCCGGCGGCACGCAGGTAACCGATCAGAGGTTCAGCGTACAAGTGATGTTGTGTTCTATGTTGTGCTAGAGCGGTACAGTCTGTCATAATGTGTTCAATTGTTTGTGGTGTGTCCTGGCACAGGTGGCAGGTGTCGTCTGTGGAGTTGTCTAGGCTGTGTTTATATGTCTGTAAGTTGGGGTGATGTCCACATCGGAATCGTGCTAAGTTAACTCGATCCGATCTGCTCAGGCTGGTCTCTGACCTGTCAATGGGTGGTGGCTTCACACCTAAAACCGCATTCGGACCGAGTCGTGTCAGTGCTTTGTGGGTTAGATGTATGTGTTTTCTGTACTGTGTGATGTCTGTGGGGCGTGGTATGGAATGGAGTACATATTTGGTTATAATGTGTCTCTAGTGTTACCGTAATGGTGCGAGGTGTCGGTGCATGATTGTACATGTAGTGGCAAGGGTGTTGTGGGTTAGTTGTCGCTGCTGCCATGAATTGTATTCCCCTCATGTCTAAATGTTCCCTAACTTTCAGTATTTTTGTTTCTGTGTGCAGGTGTTCTATTGGTGTTGTTTGAGTACATCCTGTAATGATACGAAGTGCGTTTTTTTGTATTGTCTGTAAGGTGTTTATTTGTGTGTGTGTTTGAGATAATGGGTGCCCAGCATGGGATAACATAGTTCATAACTGAGCGAATATATTGTTTGTATATGAGTGATGTTGTTTCCTGCTGGTGTCCAAAGTTTGTGCCTGTTAGTACCCTAAGCGTGTTAAGTCTTGACGTACATTTGTTTTTAATGTCCTGAATGTGGTTTGCAAAAGATAATGATGTGTTGTATGTGACCCCAAGTATTTTGGTCCTGTGAGTGTGTGGAATGTTGGTGTTTAGTGTAATCTGTGGAGTTATCTGGTGTTCTTTTGTGTTGCTTGTTAGCAAGGTGATGGTTGATTTTGTGGGCGCTACTTTGAGTCTATTGTGTGTGTGCCAGTCTTGTATACTGTTTATGTACGTTTGTAGGTTATTTGTACCGGTGTCGATGTTGTTGTGGGTGGATGTCAGAGCTTGTTATCTATGGGTGTTGGAATGTCATGCATGTTTAAGTTGAACAGTGTTGGTGAGAGAACAGAGCCTTGAGGGACCCATTCGGAAAAAGCTTGTTTATGGATGACTTGCCATTAAATGTGACATGTGAGTATCTTACTGAAAGATAGTTGCTGAACCATCTTTTGGGGTTGTTGTGCATGTTTGTGTTGAGTATTTTGTTTGAGATGGAAGCGTGGGATAGCATCAAATGCTTTACTAATGTCTATTGTTACTAATAGTGTACGTTGAGCTGGTCGTCTGGAGTTGATGCCATCCATGATGTGCTGCGTGAGGTTAGTGAGTAATGTCGTGGTTGAGTGGTGAGGTCTGAATCCATGTTGAGTAGGCGATAGTGGTATGTGGGTTGGTGATTTGTAAGATTAGTCTTTCTGTTACTTTGGAAGGTGTGCATAGTAAAGTAATGGGTCTATAGGAAGCTGGTTCTGTTGGATTTTTGTTTGGTTTGTGTAGTGTAATAATTTTACCTTGATTCCATATGTCAGGAATAATACAGTGTTGGTATGAATATGTGCTGATGTTTGTGAGAGCTAGTATTCCTTGTGGGCCCAAGTGTTTAAGGTGTATGTTAGATATGTTATCTGGTCCAGTAGCCTTCGAATTCTTAATGTATTTGATGATCTTGGTGGTCTGGTCTGTATCGAAGGGTGTAATGGTCGTGTCGAGTCTGTAGGTTTTCTTGTGTCTGGCTGTTTGTCTGTCTGCGTGTTTCTGGTTGTTGTCTCTGTTTCAGTGACTTATCTTTGCGTAGTGATTAACTAGAATGTTAGCTTGTTGTGTATGTGTTGGGATATTATTTTGGCTGCGACAGATAGCCGCATGTGAGGTGTGAATGCCGTTGTTGGAGTGGGTAATGCTGTTTATAGTTTTGTATAGCCTGGATGTATCTGTGGAGTGGTTTAGTGTTATGAATTCCCTAAATGTTTGTTTGTTTTTCTTTAAGTTTGTTGTTTATTTCTGTGTTGAGCTGTTGTATCTGCTGTTTTATGGCTTGTGTGTGTGGTGTTTGTGTGTTATGTTTGAGGTTGTTACGTTGCCTTATGAGGTGGGCTATTTCTCTAGTGTAATTTGGGTTGTATTTCCTAATGTTACCCCTGGGTATGTATTTGTTTGCATTATTGGTGATCTGATTAAATGTCTTGAGTGTTGTATTGATGTTTGACGGGTGTGCTGTTTAATGTGGTGAATTGTTCCTCAGTCTGTATTTTGAACTGTTCTCAATCAGCTTTCTTGTAATTTATGTAAGTGTGCCTAATGCTGTTAGGTCAGAGTGTAGAACGTGTTGTAATGATGATGGGCAGGTGGTCTGATGACAGTTGTTTTTCTGTTCTCCAGTGTGTATGTGTTGCTAGTGAGGGGGAACAGAACGTTATATCTGGGGAGGAGTTTGAGTATCTTGCTTGATGTGGTATGTGTGTATGTTCTGTATTGTTAAGAATGAAGAGGCTGTTTAGTTGTGTGACTATGTTGGCGCCTCTGGTGTTGCTTTGGTTGTGCAAGTACCAACTAGTGTCTTTAGCGTTGAAATCTCTTCCTAAGATGACATTAGTGAGAGAGGCCGGCTTGCGTAACTGTGGACTGTAATTGGCTGGCACCTGACGTGAACTATCTGGTGGGATGTAAATGTTGACGAGTGTGGTGTTGTCTTGCGCGTGTTTTACTGTTAACTGCCTGTATTTCTATCGTGTTATCTGCTTGGATTGTGTTTGTAATGTTTTGGGTGGCATCATTGTAGCTAATGCTTTTACGTATGTAAGTGATGACTGATGAGTCCAGCCCCGTGACCCCCAGTACGAGCTTGACGGATCGCCGTGAAGTCAGGGATGGTGGGTGTTTTGTGTGCGCGTTTTAGTTTTGTTTCTTGTATAAGTGCTATGTGAATGCTTTGTTTGTGCACGAATTCTCTAAGCTGCATGATTTTGTTTGTGAGGCCATCTACAGTACGTTGTACTGTAATCTTCTTCTTCTTTCTCTTCGCCCGTTCCCGCCTCTATGCGGGGTCGGCGTTTCTGACCAGCCTCCTCCACACAGCCCGGTCCTGGGCTTCTTCCTCCGACAAACCCTTCTCCCTCAAATCGTCCCTCACCTTCTCCATCCACCTTCGCTTCGGTCTGCCTCTCTTTCTCCTGCCATGCACCTCCATATTCATCGTTCTCTTACCCACATAATCTTCGTCCCCTCTCATCACATGTCCATACCACTTCAGTCTACTTTCTTGTATCTTCCTCGAGATTTCTCCAACCTTTGTTGTGCCCCTTATCCTTTCATTCCTTACTCTATCCAACCTTGTCACTCCGCACATCCATCTGAGCATTCTCATCTCCGTTACATCTAGTCTTTTCTCATGATCTTTCTTTATAGCCCAAGACTCAGCCCCATACATCATAGCCGGTCTTACCACAGTCTTATACACCTTTCCCTTAACCCTTGCGCCTATTCTTTGGTCACACAACACCCCTGAAACTTTCTTCCAATTTTTCCAACCAGATTGCACTCTGTGTGTTATTTCTGTGTCCAGCTCACCGTCCTCAGCCACTGTCGATCCCAAGTACGTAAACTTACTTACTCTCTTTAACCTCGCTCCCTCTAAACTAATTTCTGAGTCTTGATTTTCGTAGAACCTCAGGTACTCCGTTTTCTTTCTGCTGATTTTCAACCCTCTGTCTTCAAAAGCCCTCCTCCATTCCTCCAATTTTCTTTCTACTACTTCTCTCCTGTTGCTGCACAGAACAATATCGTCTGCAAAGAGCATACACCAAGGGGATTGATCTTTTATCCCCTGGGCCAACACATCCATAATCAAAACAAAAAGGTACGGGCTCAAAGAAGATCCCTGATGTAGACCAACCCTCACGGGGAACCATTCCGTTACACCTACACTACTCCTAACCTGTGTCCTTGCTCCTTCATACATACTTTGCACCAACCTAACGTACTTCTCCGGCACACCTTTCTCTCTCATACACCTCCAAACCTCCTGGCGTGGCACTCTATCATATGCTTTCTCTAGGTCGATGAAAACCATGTGCAGTCCCTTTTGTCGCTCCCGGTGTTTCTCCATCAACTGCCTCAGTGCAAAAATCGCATCAGTTGTTCCCCTACCTGGCATAAAACCCAACTGCTCTTCCCCCACGGTTGTCTCTTCTCTTAACCTTTTCTCTATAATCCTTTCCCAAACCTTCATCGTGTGTGACATAAGCTTTATTCCCCTATAATTTCCACAATCCTGGATGTCCCCCTTCTCTTTGTAGATAGGTACGAGTGTACTATCCCCCATTCCTCCGGCATTTCCTCTTGTTCATATATCTTCTGCATCAGATCCCACAATAGATCTATGCCCTCATCTCCCAAACAATTCCACGCCTCCACTGGTATCCCATCCGGTCCCAATGCCTTCCCCTTCTTCATTCCTTTCAACGCCACCTTCACCTCCTCCCTACTCACTCCTGAAGTTAACCCTTGATTTGGGACACCATCTTCAAAATAACCCTTGGGTTTTCCTCATTTAACAGATGTTCAAAATAACTCTTCCATCTATCCATGATTTTATCCTGATCCTTTAAGACCACTCCCTGCCCATCCTTTACCTGTTTAATTTGAGTAAAATCTTTACTCGCCTTATCCCTAGCCTTCGCTATTCTAAGGATCTTTCTCTCTCCCCCGGTGTCTCCAACTCTTTATATACTTCATTCATCGCCTGCGCCTTGGCTCTTGCCACTCCCTTCTTCGCCTCCTTTTTCGCCTGCCTATAGCTTTCTCTATCCTCTTGTCTACCAGATGTGTCCCACTTCTTTTTAGCATCTTTCTTCCTTTTAATCACCTCCTGAACCTCTTCATTCCACCACCACGTCTCTTTATCTTCAGGGGGTCTTCTACCTGATGTTTTGCCCAGTACTTCCTCACCAACTCTCAATATCACCCGGCTGTTCTCCTCCCACCATTCTTGTACACTCTCCAACGACCTTACTTCTTCCAAAACCTTCTCCTCAAATTTCCTTTTCTGGTCTTCTTTCTTCAGTCCCCACCACTTTATCCTAGGTGTCACCTGTTCTTGCCTTCTTTTCCTACCACTCTTAAACGACCAATCCATCACCAGGATTCTATGTTGCGCCGCCACGCTTTCCCCGTTTATGACTTTGCAGTTCTTAACTTCTTCCAAATGGGATCTCCTGCACATTAGAAAGTCTATCTGGCTTTCTCTTCCTCCGCTCCTATAGGTCACAAACTGGTTATCTTTTTTCTGGAAGAAGGTGTTGACTATCGCTAGATCAAACGCCATCGCGAAATCCACCACCATTTCCCCTTCTTCATTTCTCTCTCCCACGCCCCAACCACCATGCACCCTCTCAATCACCTCTCTACTTCTTCCCACATGGCCATTCAGGTCTCCACCCAAGATCACTTTTTCCCCTCTGGTATCGCACCAAGTTCTTGATCCAACTGATTCCAAAACACTTCCTTTTCTACACCTTCACAGCCAGCTTGGGGGGCATACGCACTCACGATGTTCACCGTCATCTCGTCAAGGCCCAGCTTAACACTCATAACTCTATCGCTCCTTCTACTCACACTCACCAGGCTATCCTTCAGCACTTCTGACAGCACTATACCAACACCGTTTCTACCCTGTTCATTCGTTCCACTATAAAGCAACTTATATCCCCCTCCCAGCTCCCTTGCTTTATTTCCTCTCCACCTCGTCTCCTGCACACACAATACTCCCACACATCGTCTCTCCATCAAATCCGCCACCTCCCTTCCTCTCCCAGGAGGAATATGTTAATATTATGCTTCTGCATGTGCCTCATGGTCCTATGTGTCTGTCTTTGTGTATGGTGACATATGTAAGTTGTAGTGGGGCCTGGAGTAGTCTTAATGTCGCCGGAGAATAAGAGTAGTCCGGGGAGCACGCAATTGCTCCCGTAAATGAGAAAAATAGCACGCTGGTATAGGTCCGGCCCCCGGGAGCCGATCGGCACTCTGACCGTGCCACGCAACAGGCCGTCGACTGCCAGTCTGGCCAACCGTAGACAGCCCGCTGCACGGAGATTTGAGGAAGTTTGGCCACCAGCCCGTTGATGTTTCGGTTTGATGTCGCCTCTTCTTCGCGTTGACGTGTCTCGCGCTGGAGGATACAGTCACTGTTAGAAGCTTCCTCGTCAGTTGCTGTATTCCATCCTTACTGACATGGTGCTGGCTGGGGCTAGGGCTTAGGGCCTTGGGCCTTCCTTTTCTAGCCTGGGTCATTTCTAGCCTTGTATAGTTGCTTTGAAAAGTATCGCATACACTGCAGTGATATCAGTGGAATTTATTTATTAACAAATTGTTTGTATGTATCAAATCCTTAAAGACTTTTCTCCCACTCTGTATTTACGAACTGAAAAAATAAGAAGCATTACTTTTGTACCGACCCTTGTACCTTTAGCCTTTCTTTTTCACTTTAGCGCGCGCGCACACACACACACACACATATATATATATATATATATATATATATATAATATATATATTACTACTAACTACGTCGGATAGCTGCTTGTCCCAAACTTACCTTAACCCTTTCACTACGATTTAGCTCAAAATTTTTATTCCTGAAATGGTGCCATTTTCCTATCAAAAATGAAATTTCCAATAAGGTGTCCTTTTGATAATTTTTTATTAGATTGAAGCACAAATTTTCATATTATAGCTATAAAATTCACAAATTTTGCAATTAATGGGTAAAAATATAACTTTATATATAGTTCTGCCACACTTTATGGGCAAAAACTGGTATTTTTAGACGATCTTAACTCTCTACCAAATCATCGTGTGTATATATATAATTAAGCTGTTATAATTTTTAACGAAAAGAATCCCCCCTTTTTATTTAGTGGAGGGATGTAATTTAACTTTTATTATATCAGATTTTGGGGCGTTATCTTTATTTTTAAATGAGAGTAAACTGTGTAAAAGAAAGGGATGTCAAATTAACAGCAAATTGTGTCATTTGTAACAGTATTTTGCCATTTAAAAAAAAAAACCCAGTAAAATACAGTTTGAAATTGCAGATAATATTTATCCGAACTGTTTTTAGCTGTTAGTTTAGAATTAACATATTTTATCAGTTTAACAAGTCTGTTATATCAACAGGTCTGTATAGCAGTGATGTAGGACTCGAGTCTGTTTTCGAGACCCTTTTTTCTGGTCTCGTTCTCGGCCATGTGGTCTCGACTAAGAGTACATTACCGCTGTATAGTGCCAATATAACAATATCTTTAAACATTTTTGTAAATTTTCATAATACAGTCGCCGCTGTTTTAATAGTATATAATGTCTGTTCAAACATTAATTCTAGATTTATCGAGCAATAAATAAATTAATATATTCTCGAGTTTTTCAAATATTGTTTTGTTAATTTTCTTTCCTCAGCTTTATTCTTCGTCCACGAAAAGCAAATTCGTTTTATATATATTAAATATTATAATTTAATAATTATATTATTCGTCATTCGTTTAATTTCTAGCGCGTTTTTGACACGTCCTCAGTTTTTTTTTAATACCTAATTGTTATTTGCACTCAGTTACTAATTGTTGGCACCTTTATTGTATAAGCATATTACCATACATCAGTGGTATTTAACCTCGGGGTAATTCGGTCTATTTCGGGGGGTAATGAGCCGGCGTCACTGTCACCCCCCCCCCCCCCCCTCAAAAAAGCTGAGTTATGGTTCTACTAAAACTCTATTATTCTTTCCGAGTTTTCCCTTTTATTTTCCTGTTCTCATATTTGCCATTTTTAAAAAGAGGGGGTTAATTACGGTTTTGTTGGCTAGCTTAAGGGGTAAGTGCGAAAAAAGGTTAAATACCACTGCTATACATTAACATGATTGTATAAAATGTTGGAATATCTTCATTGTAAAAAATATGCGGCGTAATCATCAACTTTTATGGAATGAATATTTATAATTTATAACTTTTTTCCTCTCACCAGTTAATGAAATCACATTGAAATATAGCAGATTTTTTCCACTTTGGCAAGGGATGCACCATTTGGAATGTCTTGGCTTCAGACTTATGAGCTATGAAATGAATCCTGTTCGATCGAATCACTATCGGTGGGAACAAAGCACGGAATCAAGCTGTTATGAAGTAGTTTGGGCAAGAGATATCAATATGTAATTAATGTACAGTGTACTCGGTACAGCATGCATGCATATATATAATATATATATATATATATATATACACACACACACACAGTATATATGACAATTATTTCACGAAAGTAACACGTGAAAAATATTTGATGAATAAAACCACGAAGGAAAAGAAACACAGAATGGTGCTCAAGCGCTTTCGTCTAATAACATCCTCAGGAACACTGAAGTAAATAAAAAGTTGAAGACTATATACAGATTACAAAAGAAATATATATATATAGATATATATAAAATAAATATAGAAATAAAAATTGTGGGAGGAGCATACAAAATTGTAAGAAAACTACCAATTTTAGCACTTTGCCCGAATTCAACACAAGATCAAATTTTATGGTTAATGCCTGAATGATATGTCACAAAAAATATTGAAAAATAAAAATTGTAAGAGGAGCATACATATTTTATAAAGGAAAACTACCCCTTTTTAGCACTCTGCCCTGCTTGTCTAAAACCTTTCTGAACGAATTCAACACAAGATCAAATGGATAAGGCCTGAATGATATATAGGTCACAAAAAATTTAAAAGAAAAAAATATAAAACTAAATTGAAAAATAAAAATTGAGAGAGAA
This sequence comes from Bathynomus jamesi, assembly GCA_023014485.1. Lineage (NCBI taxonomy): Eukaryota > Metazoa > Arthropoda > Malacostraca > Isopoda > Cirolanidae > Bathynomus > Bathynomus jamesi. Next base: position 1,541,346 of record JAJOZX010000222.1, on the reverse strand, counting down.
GCAAACAAATTTATAAGGAAACACTACCAAAGTTTTAGCACTCTACCCTTCTTGTCTAAATCCATTCTGAACGAATTCAAAACAACGGGATCGAGTTGAAAAAGATCTTTGCTCATGTTAACGTTGTTTGTAAGTTGGATAATAGCAGACTCAAGAATATTTCTATTAACAATGTTGCTAGAGTGAAACAAAACTGAAGCATTATTCCAATCAATACAGTGGGATAACTCTGACAAATGGACAAAAAGGGCACTGGACGACTGTCCCGTTCTAACGGAATATTGATGCTGTTTTACACGCGTGTGCAAATCCTTTCCCGTCTGACCAATGTAAAAGGAATCACATTGTTTACAACCAATTTAGACAAGGGCAGTGCTAAAACGTGGTTAGTTTTCCCTTATAAATATGTATGCTCCTCTTACAATTTTTATTTTTATATATATATTTTTTTAAATATTTTTTTACCTATATACCATTCAGGCATTAACTATAAAATTTGATCTTGTGTTGAATTCGGGCAAAGTGCTAAAATTGGTAGTTTTCCTTCCAATTTTGTATGCTCCTCCCACAATATATATATATATATTTTCTTTTAACCTATATATAGTCTTGAACTCTTTATTTACTTCAGTGTTCTTGAGGATGTCATTAGACGAAAGCGCTTGAGCACGATTCTGTTTCCTTTCCTTCGTGGTTTTATATAATATATATATATATATATATATATATATATAAATAAATACTGGCAAATAGTTTGTTTTTTAAACCCCAAACCTTCCTCGTTGGGGGGCAGGGGTGGGGAGTACTATTTAACTTCTGACAACTTCCCAAAATGTTTCTGAGAATTTCTAATTCTAAATGTATTATTTATATTTCCTTCATAAAGTATTTTAAGTAAAAATTTAAAAAGACGTTAAAGGCAGTGATGCGAGATGAGAATATTTTCAATATAATATTCTCAAAATATCCTCCGATAGATTATTCTTGAAAATTTAGAATTTTACAAAATAATAAAAATGTGTTGCAAAGCAGCAAATGTATGCAACTAACATTCTAAATAAAGTACTAATTTACCTGGTAGTCATTGTTTTGTTTACTTTAAGGAGATCGGATGAGAACCTCAAAAAAATAAAATAAATAATTTATTTTGTTAAGGGTGTCATAAATGTGAAATACCTTATAGAAGTTGGCATACCAAAAAATTAAATCAACCGAGGGCTCAGTTTTTAATATATATATTTTATTGGCGTTGTTTAACCTCCTGCGCAACATCTAAGGTCATATGACGGAGGGGACCTACAGCTTTACGTGGGATCCGAACCACGGGTCGCTACATAATCTCTGGGCGGGAGGACGGTCTCCCATCGAACTACTACTAAGACCCAATGTCGCTTAACTTCGCATGCATATATATATATATATATGCATATATATATATATATATATGCATATATATATATATATATGCATATATATATATATATATATATATATATATGCATATATATATATATATATATATATATACTGTATATATAATTGTATTGTATATTACCCGCCACTACCAAAATAATAATCAATAATATAAAAAATGCATTATCCAAAAAAGCAATGCATCATTGCATGAAAGTAGGTCCTGTAACATATGAAACTTTAAATCCAAAAATCGGTGAATGTTTGCATTACCAATAAGCAATAATAGGTAGCAGCACATAGATGCCACATAAGATCTATATTAATTATACTATAAAGTATGTAAAATTTCCCAAAGAACATCCCAGAATGTTCCATATTTTACTAAGCATTCTAGAGCCTTCGAGATGATGAGCTAATAGCTATATAAATCAGTAGGCACAATACTGACACATATATAACTATTTTATTCATAAGACTATCCATACTGTAATTGTGTATTACCACAATATGAATAGAACTAATGTGAATCATATTAGTATTTGCTAAATACCATTTTACAACTACAATATTTTGTATTAGGAAATAAAGAATTAAAACTAATTTTCTTGTGCTTCAGTAGTGTATCCAAACAGTCAGTATATATCATGTAATCATTACTGCTACGCTTTTCATTTCACAATATATATATATAAATATTTTGTGTGCGTGTAAAGAAAACCAAGTTACTCTTCTAAAATAAGTAAGTGGCATATGAAACGTGTCAGGCTAGTTACTAGTACTAGTAACCCAAAAAAATGTTAATCTATGAATTTTTGTCTAATTGTTTCCAGTTATAACACTAGATGGTAGCAAGTCAAGCTAACCATAAATGTTCATGGTAGAAGGCATGGTCAAATATAATTGACCAAGTCTTCTCATCTCATTCAAGTGCTGTCATACTAAAACGAACATGTGATGCTCTGCAACCTGTATTACTATTTACAATTGCCATACTCTGTACAACTTTTTATCTTTAAATATTTCAGTCCATAAACCTGTGTTGTCATAACTATTAAACGTCCATCGTGTTCCGGTTCCTATTTATAGTATTTGAATTGTTTTACGCCTGTATTTAGGGCTATAAATTCGCATTATACAAACGTAGGAATTACATTAGAAGCCTACAAGTTTTTATCTAACACAGTGTAATAGTTTAATCCTGTATTATAATTGTCTTCCTTTATCGTTTATTTGACCCTAAAATCTGTAATCAGAGAGCTCTTCTTGACCCAAACTTCCTGGGTGCCCGTCAGTGACCAACTCCGCCAAATCTCGTCAGTCGTGAACTCTCGAGACAAATGACAAAATATCATCAAATACAAAAGCAGTTTTATTTTTTATTTCCTTATACCCTTTTTGGTCAATGAATTATATCCACACAGACTGCATTTCTCCATTTTTTTTTTTTTTTTCTTGCTTTAACTCTCTGTGCAGTTCCCGAAAGATAACCATTGAACAAATCTAAGAATTTGGATTTACTATTCTAAGAATGGAAATCGGGTGTTTATTTCTGGAAAAAATCTTCGACGAACGACTCTATGCACTCTGGACGTTGGGGGGGGCGATAAACGTCAAATAGTCAGTTTTCACAAACCGGCGAACATACAATTTTGGCCAAATTGAGATAATGCCACTTGGCTTGTAACCAGATTTGGATCTTTAACTTGTCAAATTTTGAGATTGTACTCCAAGTACTAAATCACCAGTTGACATTATAAATTAAACAGTACAAATGCAATTGAATTTAGGGGAAATCTTCAATGATGATTTTTCTCAAAACTGAAAAATTGCAATTCGCCGGTTTGTGAAAACAGCGACGAAATGAACGGTTGGTGGTTTGAAGTACAAGATATAAATGAAAATTAGAGAGGATCCAATTAACAAGAATCGTCAAGACTGCACGAAACCAATGAAAGGAAATGAAACTTTTAAGGTGCGCGAATGCGTACGATCGAAGGTGGGAGAGTGGACTATTCTGCGCTATTACTACTACAGCTAATATAGTTCTAAACAGCAAAAAACACAATTAATTAATTATTTCGATGGGTTTAATGTCCATTTGTACTTAACATCACACCGAAGTTTTAATCCGGATTGAAATAAAACAAACTTGGATGAAGACTTTTACTTTTAATTGAATAAAGCGCGAAGAAAAATCAGTGGTTATAATTAGTATTTAAGATAAGGAACTAAAACAAATAGATATTTTAAAGAAACAATACGAAAACTTCAATCGAGCACGTTTAGAACTAAAAAGGAAAGTAATTATGATTTACACTTACGAGCGACAGTTTACCAAAAGTTAGTCGATAATAAGCTTTAAAAAAAATAATGACCGAATATCTATGAAGACCGACCGATTCGAAGTTATATAAAAAGGAATTCAATCATTTTCGGTGTCCACGAATCGAAGACTTAATAACACACCACATATTACTGTGTTTGGATCCGTTCACAATTTTCTATAAACATTAAGTACAGAAATATTGCAAATAGGACCTATTACCTATTTAAGCATCCTATTATCTCGTACACCCTATTTGCCTATAAAATGAGAAAGGGATAAGTACAATAGGTATTTTTTCAATTATTATAGTAAAACAAAAAGAAAAGTCAATTATCACACTGACACACGCGATCAGCTCTTTTCCGAGTAACTGAATGATCCGACGTTCAAGATCTTCCTCTTGGACTTATTCTTTCATATCAACGAATTACCATAAATTAAATAATGAAAGAAATACATTGAAACAATATGCAGTACTTTATAAATGTCCTTCAGAGACATTTTCAGTGGACATATCATTGATTTCCTCTTCCCGAAGCATTATTAACTATTTGGATTCCACAAGGAGGCTTTCTGAACGTTAAGTCGTTAACTTTTATCAAGGCCAAATTCCAAAACGGCAGAAAAAGTTCCTTCAACTGTGGCCCTTCGTCGATATCTGCCACTTCCGAACAAATTCATCCACTGACTGAAGGACAGCGCCTGTAACGAGTACAATAAAGATTTAAAAGCGGATTATGGTTAGGGAAGTAAAAGGTACGCGCACCCTGCAGAGTATGAACGAACCCAAACCAGCAAAATGTACGTAAACGTGTAAAACTTATTCCGACAAACCGCGACTGCAGGATTTTTTTCTGTAGATGTGTTTTGTTTCCTTAACATTTAGTATCCTATATTATTTCAGTCTTAATACTGATTTAAGGTATTATCCGCTGCGACAGATCTATCTGTAGCTATGAGACACTAAAAGGTCGGTCGGTTACTCAATCACTCTCTTCTAGCGATCCTGGTTATTAACTCTTATTAGTTCTACTACCTCCCACAACTATCAGGCCATCCCATAAGTAATGTTTTTTACGATAGATTAAGTTTAAACTAGTCCTACTCGGTTCAAGCATAAATTTTTCGAAGGTTATATCTAAGAGGAGATCTATCGTGTTTCGCTACATACTTTACAGACCTTGACCAGTGAAGACGTGTGTTTTGCTTCATGTGAACCCCTCATAAACATGGCGGTATCAGAAGTGCATATCAGGCATATAATGCTTTACGAGTTCAAAAAAGGGAATACTGCTACTGAAGCAACGCGAAACATTCAGGACGTTCATGGCAACGATATTCTGCATGTGAGGAAATGTCAAAGATGGTTTCAAAATTTTAGGAATGGTGACTGCTGTTTGACAGATGCAGCACGCTCTGGACGCCCTGCTGAGTTTGATGATGACCTGCTGTTAGCCGCGCTTGAAGAAGACTGTTCAACAACTGTCGAAGAATTGGCCCAGAAACTCAATTCATCCCGTCCACCATCCATCGACATTTGCAACAACTCGGGAAAGTGCCTAAGTTAGGAAAATGGGTGCCACATGAATTGTCGGTCGACAATCTGAGGGTGCGGGTAAACATTAGCACAGCTCTTCATTCCCGTGAACTCCAAGATCCGTTTTTGCACTGTTTAGTGACTGGTGATGAAAAGTGGATACTGTACCAGGGCTGTGGAGTCGGAGTCGGAGTCAATTTTGGTGGTGCTGGAGTCGGAGTCGGTAAAAATGTACCGACTCCGACCTCAATATAAATTTTAATAAAATATGTTTTTGTGTGTGATATCACTGGCAGCTATGGTGGTTAAACCACTTAAATAATAAACACAATGTTTTCCATTTCAGACACTAATGCATTAATTCATTTTTTCTTTTCAGATAATATTTTTTATTTTTAATGCTTATTTAATTTAGAGTTCTTTCTAAATTTCATAAGTTTTTAACTTTCAAGTCTAAAACCCCTTTCACAATGGCAAAGACACTTCCAACAAAGTCTGCACTTTTTTTAATATTTTACAATAACCACAGATGGGAAACATTTCGTGTGTCTGTGTATGATAGAAGATGATGATGATGAAAAATTATGTGAAGCAAAAATCAGTGTGTTTACTGGCTCTGATAAAAATGCACCAACCAGAGCATCAAATTTGAAAAGACATTTGCAGTGTTTCCATCCCAAAATTTTAGAAGTTGTCATTGAGAAAGATAGTAATAAAAACCTTCCAACTACTTCAAAGTTAACAAAAGATCAGAAATCTACTGAACGACAAGCACCACTTACAAGATTCTTTACTACAGACAAAGTTACCGTAACAATGACCACAGATGATGATGCTTCACGTGGTGGTGATGAAATGCCTCTTGTGTAATTATCATCATAGCAGATTTAGAATTAATATACCTTCGGAGTAGGATAGACAAAAAATTGAGGAGTCGGAGTCGGTTTTTTATGTGCCGACTCCACAGCCCTGTACTGTACCAGAATGTTAAGCGCCGTCGACAGTGGCTTTGTGCCGGAGAACCAGCAACACCACAGCCAAAACCAAATCTTCACCCTCGGAAGGTGTTGCTTAGTGTTCGGTGGGATAAAGGTGGTGTAATACACTTTGAAACCTTACCACACAACCAAACAATCACCGCTCAAGTCTACTGTCAACAACTGGATCGATTGAACACTGCACTAAAAGAAAAGAGACCTTCTTTGGTTAATCGGAAAGGAATCGTGTTCCACCACGACAACGCACGTCCTCATACCGCTCGGATAACTTCTGCAAAAATTGAGGAGCTTGGGTGGAAAAACTTCCACATCCTCCAGACCTTGCGCCTTCAGATTATCATCTCTTCAGGAGTCTGCAAAACTATCTTCACGAGAAACAGTATACTTCTTTAGATGACCTGCACACCAGTCTTTGTACGTTTTTTGCCTCAAAACCGCCTGAATTTTATAAACATGACATTGAAAAGCTTGTAGGACGTTGGCAGTGTCATTGATTCCGATGGAAAATATATACTAGATTAAAAAGTTTCAGTCGAGTTTTTTTTTGTCCTTCAAATTCCGATCTAACAAACGACATTACTTATGGGATGACCTGATAATTACTGAATCAGGAAGACCACCTACAACATCACATAAGATTGTTTATCCTATGACGTCTGCTTAAAAAAAAAAAAAAACGTTAAAAGTTTAGGAAGAAGCAATCTTAATGAACAACCTTAATTCAGTTTCCAATTTGGCTTTAATTATAAAATTATATCCAAATGTTAAAAATAATAAAAATAACTGACTGCTTCAAACCCTCTCTGTAGTATGAGAGAGAGAGAGAGAGAGAGAACCTCTGCATTACTACATTCAGCTACCTTTGGATTTGATTAAAGAGAGGGGTCTGGATTGAGTTTCGAAAAATTCAAATTTTTTCACGTACACAAGGCAAAATTTGAATAGGACCTATAATCTTTTCCATATATTTTTTGTTTCACTTATTAAAACTATTAACTAAATCTAGTTTATCTACGCATGAATAGAGACTTCCTTTTAACAGAGAAAAGCCAAGGTAATATGACGTGTGTGTCTACAGTTTTACGTGCGATTTGCACCACGGGTCGCTACATAATCTGGACGCAAAGGATGGTCTCCCACCCAATTACTAACCAAACCCAATGTTGCTTAATTTCGTTGATCGACGGGAAACGGTGTTACAACATTCACCACGATGTAGCCCGCATACTGATGTCCACAGTAAAAATGGGATTATTGTAAATTTTTAAATTAATAATAATAATAATAATAATATATATATTATACGAGGAATGATAAAAAAGTATCGATAATTTTATTGCTACGCACAAATGAATCCAAATAAGAAATAATCGTTTACATACGTGTCTTCCTGCCCTCTGGCGTCTGCAGTCTGAAGCAAAATCTGCTACCATGAGTCAGTAGTTGGTTGGAGCCCTTAAAAGGAGGGTGTGTTTTTGCGGTACGTATAAATCTCTGAAATGGAACAACGCGCGTTCGGAGACGAACGAAATGATTAAAACAGCTTTTGGAAAAAAGTTTAAAAATGGAGAAACATTTGCTCGTACCAGAGATCAAATCGGTTGCACATTTTCACCCGTACGAGAAGTGGAAGGGCGGCCACTGCGTTCCTTGTCTTCAAGCGATGTTTCTTCATTTTTAAACTTTTTGTGCCATTTGTAGACGTTAGCTACACTGATAGCATCATTTCCAAAAGCTGTTTTAATCATTTCGTTCGTTTTTCCGAACGCGCGTTGTTCCATTTCAGAGATTTATACGTACTGCAAAAACACACCCTCCTTTTAAGCGCTCCAACCAACTACTGACTCATGGTAGCAGATTTTGCTTCAGACTGCAGACGCCAGAGGGCAGGAAGACTCACATATGTAAACGGTTATTTCTTATTTGCATTCATTTGTCCGTAGCAATAAAATTATCGATACTTTTTGATCACTCCTCGTATATACACTGTGCATGGAACAAGGAACCCTTCTGGGATATTAAATCCACTATGGTCCGAATAAGTAACAGTAAATGGCAAGTACAGTACTACAGTTTTTCTTTTTCATAATGGAAGTCCAACGCGGGGCAACGGGTCACTAGCAAAGAGGGACCAAAATATCGCTTCCCTCACCAGTTATCCGCTGAGCAGATAGTACGCAGCTTTGGGATAGTGACCCGTTGCCCGCGTTGGGTTTCCATCATGAAAAAGAAAAACTTTAGTATTTGCCATTTACTATTACTTATTCAGACCATAATGGATTTAATATCCCCGAAGGGTTCCTTGCTCCATGCAGTCTGTATATTACACAAAAGTTATCTCAGGGGACCATTCTGAGTTTATATATATATATATATATATATTATGAAAATTATTTCACGAAAGTAACACGTGAAAAATATTTATGATGAATAAAACCACGAAGGAAAGGAAACACAGATGGTGCTCAAGCGCTTTCGTCTAATGACATCCTCAGGAACACTGAAGTACAAAAGAATTACAGCTATATATAGGTTACAGAAAGAGAAAAAAAAATATATATATATATATATATATACAATAAACGGAGAAACGAAATTAAAGGATTGTGGAAGGGGGCCACAATTTATAAGGAAAACTATCGACTTTTAGCACAAGATTAAGATTTGTTTCCAAACAATGTTATAGATAAAAAAAATAAAATAAATATATATATACAAATTTATACTGGAAATCTGCCAAGTTTTAGCACTGCTCTTTTTGTATATAAAATGAACAATTATCGATTTTTAGCACAAGATTAAAAGATTTGTTTCCAAACAATGTTATAGATAAAAAAAAATATATATATATATACAAATTTATACTGGAAATCTGCCCGGGTTTTATCACACTGCCCTATTTTTGTTTGTATATAAAAATTGAAAAATAAAAGTTATTAGGGTGGCATACCAATTTTTTACCAAAGATTTAGCGTTCTACTACCTTTCTTATCTAAATCTGTTCTGAAGGAATTCAAACAACAGGATCGAGTTGAAAAAGACCTTTGCTTATTTGAAGTTATTTGTTAGTTGGATAATGGCAGACTCAAGAATATTTCTATTAACAATGTTGCTAGAGTGGAATAAAACTGAAGCATTATTCCAATCAATACAGTGGGATACTCTGACAAATGGACAAAAAGGGCACTGGACAATTGTCTGTTCTAACGGAATATTGATGCTGTTTTATACGCGTGGCAAATCCTTTCCCGTCTGACCTATGTAAAAGGAATCACATTGTTTACAACCAATTTTATAGATAATGCCTGAATTATTGGTAGGGCTATTTTTTTACTATGATATTTTTCACAATATTGTTATATGAAAATACTACATTAATATCCAAAAGTTTAAATACATTAGCAATGCCTAAAAAGCCCGGGAAAAATGGAAGTACTAAAATATTTTTTGACAAAGAACGAGTGTTATTATTGACGCGATAGGAAGTTCGTTTTGCCTTGTTGAGACAAGATTCCATAAACGCAGATGGATAACAGATCACTTCCAATACCGTTGATTTTTTCTAATTCGGCATCGATGTATTGCGGACTGGCGATCCTAAGGGCGCGGAGAAACATTGAAGAAAAAATGTCCTTCTTAGTAGGGGTGTCATGTCCCGAGTAAAAGTGTACGTAGGACAAATTGTTTTTTTTTTTCCGATAGATACTAAACTTAAAACCTGGGCTTTCCCTATGTACACGCACATCCAAAAATGGGATTGAATTGTCTTGTTCCACTTCTAAAGTAAACTTAATAGAGGGGACTTGATCATTTAACATTTAACATTGTCCATTTGTCAGAGTTATCCCACTGTATTGATTGGAATAATGCTTCAGTTTTATTCCACTCTAGCACATTGTTATAGAAATTCTTGAGTCTGCCATTATCCAACTAACAAATACTTCAACATAAGCAAAGGTCTTTTTCACCTCGATCCTGTTGTTTTGAATTCCTTCAGAACAGTTTAGATAAGAAAGGTAGAACGCTAAATCTTTGGTAAAAAATTGGTATGCCACCCTAATAACTTTTTTTATTTTTCAATTTTTATATACAAAAAAATAGGGCAGAGTGCTAAAACCCGGGCAGATTTCCAGTATAAATTTGTATATATATATATTTTTTTTTATCTATAACATTGTTTGGAAACAAACTTTTAATCTTGTGCTAAAAATCGATATTGTTCAATTTTTATATACAAAAGAGCAGAGTGCTAAAACTTGGCCAGATTTCCAGTATAAATTTGTATATATATTTTATTTATTTTTTTTTTATCTATAACAGTGTTTTGGAAACAAATCTTAATCTTGTGCTAAAAATCGATAGTTTTTCCTTATAAATTTGTGTGCCCCCTTCCACAATCCTTTAATTTCGTTTCTCCGTTTATTGTATATATATATTATATATGTATATATAGGGTGGGCGGAAAGTAGCTCCCTATTTTGGATTGGTAAAAAATACGTATATTATATCCATTTATTTCAGAAGAAATAATATGAAAAGGTAGGCATACTGGTAGGTTTTCTCTAAATTCAATGTGGGCTCCAACTCTTTCCACCAGCTTCTGGAGCCGCCCAGGAATGGCGTCCACTGACTTTAGCAGACTCCGGCGGGATGGAGGACATGACTTCCCGAATTCGGTCCTCCAGTTCTTCCAATGTCCTCGGTTTTGGTGCGGTAGACTTCTTCCTTTACCCACCCCCAAAGAAAGAAGTCGCACGGTTACCGCTGAAAAATGGCAGAATCGGTTCAGTGTAACGGTGTGGTGTGGTATGACCTCAGATCAGGTTGTGGGCCCGTTCCTTCTGCGCAACACCATGAATGCTGAGCGGTACCTTTGCTATGTTGCGAAACGAGGTCTGGCCGGTTGTCAGCACATGGGAGAACATCGCGATCTGATATTTATGCAAGATGGCGCCCCTCCGCACTTCGCTCTTGTTGTCCGTGAGTGGCTGGATGCCCACTTCCCTGGGCGTTGGATGGGTCGTCGTGGTCCACATCAATGGCCAGCCAGGAGCCCCGACTTGACACCGTGCGACTTCTTTCTTTGGGGATGGGTAAAGGAAGAAGTCTACCGCACCAAACCGAGGACATTGGAAGAACTGGAGGACCGAATTCGGGAGTCATGTCCTCCATCCCGCCGGAGTTCCTGCTAAAGTCAGTGGACGCCATTCCTGGGCGGCTCTAGAAGCTGGTGGAAAGAGTTGGAGCCCACATTGAATTTTAGAGAAAACCTACCATGTATGCCTACCTTTTCATGTTATTTCTTCTGAAATAAATGGATAATATATGTATTTTTTTACCAATCCAAAATAGGGAGCTACTTTCCGCCCACCCTGTATATATATTATAATATATATATATATATATATATATATATATATATATATTATATATATATTTTTCTCTTTCTGTAACCTATATATAGGCTGTAATTCTTTTTGTACTTCAGTGTTCCTGAGGATGTCATTAGACGAAAGCGCTTGAGCACCATCTGTGTTTCCTTTCCTTCGTGGTTTATTCATCATATATATATATATATATATATATATATATATATATATATACACACACACACACCAGGTAAACTGCATCAAATTTAGTACTGTATATACATTAAGGGGGAACCAGGGAAGGTTTTAGTAAAAAACACACACCTCCCAGTTTTCCATAAGTGTAGTATATATATATATATATATATATATATATATATATATATATATATATGTGTATATATTGTGTATTGTGTGTGTGTAGGAAGGCAGGGCCAAGGGCAAACGCCCGCAAAAACCCCCCCCCCCCTCCAAAAGAAGAAAAACGAGAGTCGAAATCAAGGTCTCTAAAGCTGTTAAAACCTATACCATTTTTGTTTTAAATTTTGAAAAGAATGTGTAGTGAGAAGTAGAGGAAGAAGTGTGTGTTTGTGAGCATGTTTGACTGCTCACAAATGAGCAATATACTATGCATACTGTAGTAAAAAGCAAAAATCGACGTTCGACATGCTACCAAGTAACTGATATAAGATCAGTACAAATATGATGATGATGTTACTTTATACAACGGTATTAACTGGTATATGATTTTTGTGTGCATATCATAATTGTAAAGCTAGTTTTTCTATTCTCCTCTTTCCAATAAAATTTCCTTTGGCTACTTTTCCAGGGTCAAGGTACTTTCTTCAACTTTTTCCGTACCCGCCTCTAACGGGGAGGGAGCAGAGAGAGGGAAGAGAGCCTTATGATTTCCTATCCAGTATTCTTCTGCTTCTTGAATAGTTAAAAAATACAGCAGTTTAATAACTGGAACCTCCCCGAACGAACCGAAAGGTCTTTGAGGCTTCCTCTTGTAATACTAGGGTGTGTCAATTTCAGTAAAGTCAGCAATTCAAAAAACTACGTGACCAAATGATGCATTTTTATGTCCTAAATCGAAATATGGCTTTAAAATCCAGATTTGACCACTCCTAGCTACTTATATTTGAAGTTGAAGTTTACGAAAAATCAGCAATTTTTGCAAGTATTTTTTTTTATTGTATATAACTACAATTTACATACATTACATACAATCAAAGACATTTTGACTGTATTTCAATATTAAAACTTAGAAATATAGATAGGTTTCTTGAACTTTGCCAAGGATGCCATGTCTACCTTGTTCTTGTTCCTGGACATGAGCTCCCTACTGGCCACCTGGCCACTGATGTACGCCTCCCTCCTCTCTTGTGAGTAAACATGTTGTGCTGCTTCAGTTGTCATCCTTACACACCTCTCTACTGACTGTGTGTGTGTGAGGGCCATGCAGGAACTTCCATTGGTTTATCCAGAAACTCCTTGATTGCAGCAGTGGTGAGGGAGCAGGTCAGAGGAGGGTCAGTCACGCCAGAGTTCCAGTCAATAAGCTCCGAGAGTTTGGTGGCATCTGGGTTGATGTCAGGAGTCTTCCTGGGTCTAACACTGCAGTCTCCTACCTGTGTGCCCTCATCTCCTTCACCTTTGATTTCCAGTAATTTAGGGTGTGTCAATTTTAGTAAAGTCAACAATTCAAAAACTACTAATGCTCAAATGATGTCATATTATCTAGCAAACTTAGAAATATCTTTATTGTTTAAAAAAGCCATTTACCTACTTATATTTGACCAGGACAAAGGACCTGGTGTGTCCTCCTCGTCCTCCTCTCTCCTCCCTGCCTCCTCCACTCATGCATTCACAATCAAAACTCCAGCATTTGTGACTATGTGAAACTTAGAAACCACACTGCACAACAAAAATAACCAAAGTTGACCACACATATCAATGGCACATTGATATACGATGCTACAGTCATATTTAGGTTATATTTCAAACCTTTATGGTCAAATATAAGCAAGTAAATGGCTTTTTTAAACACTAAAGATATTTCTAAGTTTGCTAGATAATATGACATCATTTGAGCATTAGTAGTTTTTGAATTGTTGACTTTACTAAAATTGACACCCTAAATTACTGGAAATCAGAGGTGAAAATGAGCACACACAGGTAGGAGACTGTAGTGTCAGACCCAGGAAGACTCCTGACATCAACCCAGATGCCACCAAACTCTCGGAGCTTATTGACTGGAACTCTGGCGTGACTGACCCTCCTCTGACCTGCTCCCTCACCACTGCTGCAATCAAGGAGTTTCTGGATAGACCAATGGAAGTTCCTGCATGGCCCACACACACACACAGTCAGTAGAGGTGTGTGTAAGGATGAAACTGAAGCAGCACAACATGTTTACTCACAAGAGAGGAGGGAGGCGTACATCAGTGGCGAGGTGGCCAGTAGGGAGCTCATGTCCAGGAACAAGAGCAAGGTAGACATGGCATCCTTGGCAAAGTTCAAGAAACCTATCTATATTTCTAAGTTTTAATATTGAAATGCAATCAAAATGTCTTTAATTGTATGTATGTAAAATGTAGTTATATATGGCATCCTTGGCAAAGTTCAAGAAACCTATCTATATTTCTAAGTTTTAATATTGAAATACAATCAAAATGTCTTTAGTTGTATGTAATATATGTAAAATGTAGTTATATACAATAAAAAAATACTTGCAAAAATTCCTGATTTTTCGTAAACTTCAACTTCAAATATAAGTAGCTAGGAGTGGTCAAATCTGGATTTTAAAACCATATTTCGATTTAGCACATGAAAATGCATCATTTGGTCACTAGTAGTTTCTTGAGTTGTTGACTTTACTAAAATTGACACACCCTATTGTAATACTTACCAGCAGCTTCAGCGAGGGTCTGCAGCGAGAATGAGCGCTTTGCCAGCTTGTTGGAAGAAGTCTCGAAAGTAAGAAGAGTAACTGTGGAGGTTTTAGGGTCAGATTTGTTCATTTGAGCCCCCAGGTAATAACAGCACTCGGCCAGGTGAAACCATTCCCTAGAATCGTTCAATTTTTAATTAATACTTTGATAACTGTGGTCACATGGGCAAGGAAAAAACCACCACACACACACAAGTTTTATGGCAATTTTTTCTACTTCTAACAATAATAAACGAAAGCAGGTTATTTTTTAATTTCAAATCTCTAATGCGTGTAACCTCAGGTATTTTATTATGTAACTATTCTTCATTATCATCAATATCGGTACAATCGCAGTAATAAATGGAATTAAGCCCCGCCAGTTGCAAAGTATAAGTTTTTAAAACCCGATAAATTTTAGGAAAAAAGTTCTTAACCGAGTTTCATTTTCGCCCTTAAATTTCTTTTCACTAAATGAGTTACCACACGAAAGGCTTTATTGGGATGAAAAAATCATTATTACCAAGCTTCCTTGTCCTTCCTCTTCGGATACTTGATGAGGGGAAGATGCGCTTTCTCGTGCGGCCTTTGAGCTCTCATGAATCGCGAACCGTGACGCAGTTTCACTTCGAGCCAACGGATAGCGTCTCTCGCGCCTAAACTGTCCCTCTTTTGCTGATCTAAGGAGTCAATAACTGAGAGAAGAAAAAACAATGAAAGAGAAGGGTCTATACAAATGTTAAATACTAATAAAGAGCAGAATCGAGTCCAATAGTTGATTTGTAACGACTTTTTAACGTTAAACTTCTTCAGTAGATTGGGAATTAAATTTTGTTTAGGTCAGTTGTGAAATTAAACAGTTAAGAAGTATAATTTTCTAAAGCAAGTCACAGAAAATTATCTTTGTATCTAAAACGTAAAAAAGTACAATTTTGATCAATTTTCTTACCAACTTGAGGAATGATAACCATGTGAGAAGGCGTGGCCAGCATCTGCTTAATGACTGGCAGGTGATTTATAAGGACGGAAGCATCCGGCACCAAATAGAGACCTCCGAGTTTCATCCGGCGATTCGTCTTTTCCTCCAAGTTTCGAACTTCATGCTGAAGCCACTGCGCAGTCAGAGTCTGCATGCTGGACGTAACTTTACTGCTGATTGGAGGCTGTAATGAACGCTTTGTGGTGGAGGATAAGGTCTCATCCGACTTGGATGCTGTGGTAGTGTCATCCATTTTGGTTGCGCTGGTTGTTGCACTGTTGAATTGTTGATTGGAGTGTGAAGGAGTAGATCTTCCTTCCAAAGTTTTCTCGTTCTGTTAAACGAAAATAAAATATAATACATATATAAGACAGAGAGGCGAGGGTGGAAATCATTACTAAAATCCTTATTCTACAAAAGAGAGATATTTAATAGGTAATGCTTTTGCAACTTTTGTCACACACAAAATGTCTCAAACGAACAATTACAAACCTCAATTTTAGCAGTTTCTGCGATGGATTTCATCTTTTCTTCGCAACTGACATATCTGTCATCCTTCAATTTCAATGGAATGTCATCTCGATTGACGAGTTTAAACATGATAGAATTCAAGCGATACAATCTCAAGAGGTTCTTTATTAAGAGAAAATTAAATTTCATAAATCCCTTCAAAATGATTATAAACAGCGAAGTCTCAATTATATGCAAATTTATGTTAAAAATGGAATCAAATACATGGGACCTAATTGATCTAAGCCTGCATTCTTTTGCAATGAAATAAAATATTATGAAGTGAACCCATATCATACTTTTTGTTCAAAGCCCCTACCATTACCCTAAGACTTTATTGCACTACGTTTTAGTTCCCAAAATGTTATCCCTATTACGCAATTATGTCACGAAATTTATCCAAAGTTCCTATAACTAACTGTTAATTCAAAGTGAAGAGGCCATCTTAAAATTGGTTTTTGCATACCATCTCTGAAGCTTTAAAGGTGTGAGCTGGACTAGAGCGTTGAAATGACGGAATAACCAAATGAAGCATCAGATTTTCGGGTAAAGAAGCGATGGACTGATTCAAGTTATTTTCTTGACTGAACGATTCATTCTTAAGTTCTTTCAGTCTTTTCAGGATTTCCTTCTTCTGAGAGGACGCATCTGGAAACAATGAGAACAGACAAATGAGAACAGATTTTCCTTCTTTTAAGAAAACTGGACTATAGTACAGGAAAGGAATGAGCAACTCCCTTACCATTTATATTCAATTTTTCGTAATCAACTCTGAGGAGATTATAGAGTTTTGTCAAAGAGGTCCACAAATTGTGGGCCGTTTTGCCACACATTTTGATTATTTCCTCATTGTCAAAGAGCCACTGGAGGGTAACATTCACCGCAGCCAACATCCCCTCCTGTTCTACCAATTGGATATGCTCCTCTTCGGTCATGCCTTCCCATTCTTCCTCAGACTCTACCTTCACATCCTGCAGAAAAAACTTTGGGTTGCTCAATGTTTTCTGACATTGCCAGACATTCCTGAAAACCTTTAAAGTTTAAACTAGTCATTTACAAGTGGTATGTGGTCACTACTTTCCTTTTATTTGAGGATGATAATGAAAAATGGCTAACAAATTCCTGTATTATTTTAACAAGAAGCATCTTCATAAAAAACTCACTAAGAAGGTAATTATAATCATTCATTATCACTTCTGAACATATTATTAATCATAGAAAACAAGTTCCACATATCCTCCTCATGGAGACACCTTACTAAGGCCTTAAAAGGACCTAATTTTTTAGTACCTACTTGCAAAAATAGTCATAAAACCCTTTATACACCAGGCGGCAAGTTCTGATTTCACCTGACCTCACAATGAAATGCAATATTCTTTAATAATAATAGCTATGGAAGACTTTCATTTGCCTTTCACTGTACCTGAATAATTTACACCAACTTCAATTCAAACCCGCAGTCTGGAACATCAACATATAAATTGTTGCCTTACAATGGCAGTGATAACCACGAGCTGAAGTCTGAACTATCATGGTAACTCCATCATTCTCGCAAATTACTTTTCAATGAAAAATACTAAGAAAATTCCGATGCTGATGAACGCAAAGGACGGTCAACCTCCCGACCACTAAACAGACTTCGCTGACCTAACAGGAAGTGGTGCTGTGGCGTGGTCCGATGAGCCGAAACAATATAGGCCTGTATGTATAAAATCAAAATAGTTGACTTTTGATTCACAGGTAACTGATTTAATCTAATATACTATTTCAGAAATGAAGCCGTATATATATATGTAACAGTTTTTTTGCGCACACCTACAGGTCGCTACAATTGGTGTAGAACAATGCGGTTTTCACCATTCGATGAGTCTTTTTATTCTGCAGTGCCCATGCTAAAAAAAAATTCCCTAACATAAATCCTGTCCCCCCCCTTTTAGGGGTACAGTTCTTCCCATTTCTTCATTTTTAATCATAATTTTGGCACAAAATGGGAGGGGTGGGGTAATGGGGGAGGGGTGGGGTTAATGGGGAAACTCAGAAAAATAGATGATATATATATAACCAAAAAAAATTAAAGTAAATCCTTTGCAAGGTGCCAGCCCCCTTCCCCCCTTGGGGGTAATGGGGGAAAATGGGGGAGAGGGGAGGGGTAATGGGAGAGGGGAGGGTAATGGGGAGGGTGGGATAATGGGGGAGGGGGTGGGGTTAATGGGGAAACTCAGAAAAAAAATTGGTGGGGTAAATGGGGAGAGGGTATTGGGGGAGAGGGGTGGGGTAATGGGGAAACTCAGAAAAAAAATGATAACCAACATCGATTCCGGTCAGGAAGATCGAGGGGTGGGGTAATGGGGAAACTCAGAAAAAAAATTGGTTGGGTAAAGGGGAGAGTGGGGGAGAGGGGTGGGGGAGGGGGTGGGGTTAATGGGGAAACTCAGAAAAAAAAATGATAACCAACATCGATTCCGGTCAGGAAGATCATGCTTATCACAACTAATGGAACACTATAACAATATTATTGATGCACTCGAAACAATGAAAACTATGATTTGGCGGGCCGCAGGGCCCCCAATTACTTCGGTTCAGTTATTTGGTCAATAAAACTATAGAAATGAACGCAGTCATGAAAATCTTAGGCTTCAAATCCGAGCTCATTGTATTAAGATTTGTGAAGCTTTAGATTTTCATGGCTGCGTTCTTTTCTGTAGTTTTATTGAATGAATAATTGGTTTGCCAGTAACTGGAAGGCCGCAGGCACCCCAATTACTGAGGCCCAAGGTGAGAGGAATAGGAATGGTATCCAGATAAAGGGCTACTGATGTTCAAAATAAAATACGCCGTAGGCCCACAATTCAGCCGAAGCACTGCAGATCTAGCAAAATCGGCGCGTAGCGCCGACCTTTTGCTAGTTTTGTAACTATTATTATTATTATTGCGTCTCGTGGCTCGATCCGTTAGGTAACCGCCAGGCAGTGCTGTCTCCTCCGAGTCGTTTATTTTTTAATAATGCAGGAAGGATGGGTCACGGGCGAGCGCCCGCAAAACCACCCCTTCCGTCCCTTATGAAAAGGAGAGAGAGCCGAAATCAAGGTCCAGAGTTCGAACCCCACTGCTGCCTAGAGCTAGGTGGTTTCTTTTCTGTATCTGACGTCACGACGAAGCGGCGGGCCGACCACCCCCGTTTAATCGACTCGGGCTAAAGTAGCCCAGACTAGGGGCCCTACCCCCGTTTCATGCAATATGGAACATGGATGTTACCTACCTTTTTTTATTATTACTATTAATTAATTAATTAAATCAATGCAAGACTAAACATGTGAAATTGTTAGATTGCGCCTACGGAGATATTCGTGTATGTAATCTAACAACAGTGCTGTTGAATGGCTGAGCCAAATGAACTCCCATTTAAAAACTATTACGTTCTATAGGCTAAGGTACTACAATATTTCCTAAAAATTTACACCAGTGGCAAAGGAGAGAATTTACTTCAACGAATAACCGCAATAAGGGCTTTTCCCGTAGACAAAGCGTACATAGCTTCGTAGCCGAGGGGAAGTTTTACTAATCCATCGTAGTATTTTGTAAAGAAAAGGGTCCAAGACAATAGGAGAGGGAATATAAAATGCAATGGCAGTCTTCAATAGATCAGATCAGAACCATTCTCACTTAGTTCATTCATTATAGCAGAGGAAAAAACTTCAAATCATCATAAAGAGAGAAATCGGCCTTACGTCATCAGAATCCTCGTCTTCGGAAGAACACAAAACAGAGGGATCGAAATCTTCTTCAGCTTCGTCACTAGACGATGTAACTTCAGTCTCATTGGTGGATTCATTCGAATCTTCGTCAAATTCATTTCCTGGAAACAAAAATACAGCTATTATTATTAGATGGAAACTTCAATATTAACAAATTTTCTCTATAAATTCCAGTTACAAAGGGATGACCTGTAAAGCCATAACAAAATGATTGCACAATGCACATGGAAGGCACAATCAACCACATTTTCAAAGAAACAAAAATTCTCTAAACTACTAAGTTGAACTACAACAAATCCGATTACATGACCAGAGTTACGAAGAGAAAGTTCAAGTGTACCATCAGTTACCAAAATTAGGATATACAGTGGACCACATCTAGAGGGTGATCGGAGAGTCACTGTACATCACAACCATACCTAAGTGGTGATGGCGCGGTGACGTTTCAAACACCCTATAGCTTACGGCTCAGTGTATCCCGGCTTCGGGTGACCGATGGTGCATAATTCACGTGAGAATTACAAATTCTAATTTCCTGACACCAAAACCTAAAAACATTAATAGTAAACAAACTGATGATGGGGTTGCTTAACCTCCTTCATAATATCTATAAGGTCGTATGACGGAGAGGACCTACAGCTTTACGTGGGATCCGTACCACGGGTCGCTATATAATTTGGACACGGAGGATGGTCTCCTATCCAGACCCAATGTCGCTTAGCTCCGTTGATCAACGGGAAGCGGTGTTACGACACTGACCACGACGTAGTCTTAATAGTAAACAAATATTAATAGTAAATTCTTTGAGTCTCCACAACAGAGTCGATATACTGTAGATTATATCTAATTTTTGTAGCAATCTTATATAAACAAAGTAAATTCAGCAGAACTTTATTGTAGATAAAACCTGATGAAAGTTCTAAAGGAGACTTTTTTTTTTTTTACCTTCTATTTCGCTGTCATCGTCCGGAGCTAATCTCTTGTTTCTTCGCCTTCTCAATTTTGCCAATTTGTTACGCTTTCCTTTAGAACTTTTCTTACTCTTGTCTCCATTGCAAATGTTGCTTTCATCTTTTTCTTTATCGTTTTCTCCATCCTCAGACTTGGGGTTCTGAAATAAAAGGAAACCACTACTTAGGATGCTTAATTCTATCCCTACAACTTCTTTATACCCCGTTCTGCTTTGTGAGACCGCCTACCCGGCCCTCACAACCGTCAAAATACACCCTCGTAGGCAAGGAGGGGTTCAGAAGAGGCATACGGTGGTCAAAAACAACTTGCCACAAAAGAGAGAGAGAGAGAGACCCTAGTATGGTAGGCTATTTTTTTCCATCCATCAAAAAATTTTGACGAAATATTTGTTATTCGATATGATTTTTATAGGTTATATTACGGAAGTAATCCATATACAGTAATTATTGACAACAGTACATTCAGTTGTACATTTAACTTGTACTAAGGTACGAAGTTAAATACTTTTGAAACTGGTAATTTTATTTTAATCTATAAGTGTCTTTCCTTGATAATCTAAATTCATCTTTCAATTTCAATAAGTCCGGTCTCAGAGGAAAATTTATTTTAAATTAAATTTACAAAAGTACGGTAATACATTATAACTAAAACGAATGTTCAAATTGTGGCTCATTTTGAGAACTTTTTTTTTTGTTGCGGGTAAAATAACACGCAATGGCTAATATGGAAGCTAGTTACACTCATGAAGTAAAGGTCTCCGCCTTTTCCTCGCTTCCATATTAGCCACTGTGTTATTCTATCTGCAACAGGAAAAAAAAAGGTGACAAAACAAGACGTCAATTTGAACTTTTGTTTTAGTTCCAATGTATTACTTTTGTAAATTTAATTTAAAATAAATTTTCCTGAGACCGGACTTATGGGACACCCTGCATACCATGGTTTTGCTTCCGCCTTAATTGTTCATTCTGGCGAACGTCAAACTTGTCACTCCACCTTAGACCTCAGTTTAACGTGGAATCCGAACCACACCCCACCAGCAACCCAGCGTCTTAACCATTAAACTACTCAAGTTACGCATTTTGCGCATGCATATACAGTATATATAAAGGACCTAAACTAAAATCCCTGAAATATGTTTCCTCTTCTTAGTTGTTATTTTGATTGCAAATTTCCTTCCAGTTTGACTGTAAAACTAAAAATCTCACCTGTTCCTGTGGCGGTAGCAATTTTTGAACAAATGTTGGGTCTATGAGAGAAAATCGTTGCTCCAAGCGAGTATTGATGTGCGAGACCAAAGTCAGGAGGATGGAAATCAAAAGAACCTCGGACATGTTGCTGTGAGGGGACCCTACAAATAAACACATTTTTTACCTGGTAATCGCTACCTCAAATCTTAAAACTCGCATGCCTTCTATACATCATCCGCTGTACAAACTATAAAGTTTACTGAACGTAATGTGAACTACAAAGAGGAACAATAACGTATTTCTTATCACGTAACGAATATTTTTATCATTAAAACCCCAAATATAAAATCCCTCAAATATTGAGGTCAATTTTATTATTGAATCTTTTAACAAATTCTTCTGGATGTCCAAAAAAGGGATGGGTAGAAGGAGGGGGGCTGGGAAGGGCCAAACCCGTCTACATCTCAACAGCGCACTACTTAGTAACAAATTCCGAATGGGTTTTAACCTACCCTGCATCTTCAACCGCTTCACACAGATGATGAACAAAGCGCACAACGTCACCATTGACTCGGGCGTTAACAGGAAGAGAGAACCATTCTCTTCTTCCGCTCGTCTTTTTTCAGATGAATCTGATGAGGGTTTTGAGGGCAAAGGGGAGTCAATGCACCCATTCAAGCCCTTGAAGCTCATAGCGACGCACGGTTCATTTGAAGCCTCGGAAAGATCAGGGGGTTCAACGTTGTCATAATCATCCAATAATTTTCCCAGTTGGAGGAGGACTTCTTGACATAACTGAAAAATTATTCAAAATTTGTCCAAAATGTTAACACAGCAACTAAATGCATTATACGACTCAAATATCGAAATTTCGAGGCAGTGATTTAAATGGCCGATTATTACCTGAAATAATGGGTATTCTTAACTTCTGAGACGCATGTGTTAGTAGTATCCATGCATCAATGACTTTCCAAACTAAAATAAAAACTGCCTGAACGAAATTTTTCAAAGCAATTTCCATATACCTTCATAAAAACTGAAGATGAGATGCAAAATGAAAACCACATCAGTGAAAAAAAAAAAAAAAAACTTTATACCCTCTCAACCAACCAAGAAGGTTTGAGGGAATTTAATTCTCCGAACAGCTGTACCCAATATAACACTAACGCAATAGGAGGAGACTTATCATAAGCACCAGTCTAGGATTTACAACAGAGAGGGGATTTTCCTTACCACTGCAACTTCTTCCATTCTTCTGTTATTGATGAAACAGGAGAGCAAAGCGAGACAAGTATGGAGGAATTGAGTACTTTCTTTTTCCAAATTTCCTTCCTTATTCGATGACGACGATTCTTTTTCAATTTTTTTATTCTCTAACCAAATTCTACTTTTATCCAACATTCTTCTCAGATTGTTCTCGGCAGCTTCAAATGGTTTTTCACACGTAATCCTGAAACAGTAATAACGTTTGGGACTGTCGAGTGACGGAGGGGACCTACAGTTTTATGTGGGATCCAAACTATCTAAAGGCAGCTACATCGTCTGAATGTGAAGGACGATGGTCACCCATCCAACTACAGAACAGCCCCCGGTGTCATGGCTGAGACAGCCATAATCCTGAAAACAAATTTCACTTGACGCAAACTAGGTACATCGTCAGCAGTACGTAAAAATTCTCGACTTTCGATATTAGTCTCTACATATAACATATAAATGGGGATATCATTAACGAGACAAGCCTAAATTGTAACTACTGCCTCGTGTCACGACGGAAGTTAAGCAATGTTAACATTAAGTACACTACAGTACAAGTTATAACTGACAATCACGAGTCTTCAAAAATTACCATACCATACTAATCAGCCAACTAGTTCCAACTACTTGCCTAATAAGCAGACAAATTTTAAAATTTCTTAAATTAAAAGTTCTAAATACTGTTTAATACAGCACTGTAGAACGTATTAATGACAAACTTTCAAGAAGACAATACTCAGTAAACCCATTGCAACACTAATTGACAGAAACAGGCCAATGCCATAGGCCATTTTTTTAAGGAAGGGGGAAAGCTAGTAATGAGTACAAAGCTAATATTAATAAATTTTCTATTTGGTGAAGCAAGTTAAGCTTGTTCATACTGGCTTGATTTCGGATATGGTTGGAAAAATATAATGAAATTGCAAAATTTGCTGGTTCCTTAGTTTTTATTTGTAAACAAAAATAACTATTACTTAATTTTTTAAGCTCCAGTATAAAGTTTATTAATATCTTCATTCGACTGTCATTTGTTTCAGTGTTTTTGTTCCATTTAAAATGAAATAAGCAAAACCCAAATCATGTTTGGAAATGGCTTGAGCCACATGACTTCTGAAACTAAGCCCTATTCAGTTTTGACAAATAGAATGTTTGCTTTGGCTCAGTTTAAGTCGTGTTTAACTTGTTCTGCCAAGTACGCAACATCTTTTAAAGTGCCATGGTAGACATTCCATTACATTCTAAAACTAAACATTCCACGAGATAAATTAAGTCAAAGAAGAAACTTACGCTCTTAAATAATGCACAGCAGCAAGAAGAGGATGATTATTAGAGGAGTAAACAGTTGCCAGATTGCTATGAGTGAGACCTCCTTCACAATTATAATGCAATGCCTGAATGAAGATCAAAATATTAAAATACAGTCCTTAAATGTTTGACAACAACCTTTTCCTACTTCAGAATACAATGAGTTATGCCATGAAATACCAGTTCATTACATGCAGTAGCTTTGTTTAATACCCAAAACTAGTATATTAAAAGCTTAAGGCATGTACTACTGTACCTATGGTAAAATATGGTACAGAAACCTATAGACCTATTAGGTTTGTTTTCCTTCAAAGGCTTATACTATACAGTAAACCTATTCATACATATACTTAAAGAAACAACATAAATAAACAATCTTTTATATGTTTTTACCTAATTTAAACACACTTAAATATATTGTCCATGAAGAAAAGTGAGATTCTGGGGTACTTACTTGATGGTAATAGCGAACAGAGATAAGGTAAGTGCTACTACTAGAAATCTGAGAAGGAATATCCAGCATGTATCTAGCCAAGTCCCCAAGACAAGTGAGGGATCGAAAGAAGGACTCATGTAGAGAATGTTCATTGTCATTTGTTTTATTATTTGGTTCATCATCTGATTTAAAGCAAAAGTTAAGAATGGAATAAATTTAGGTGTCTGAATGGACAAGATTTTTGCCTATTTACAGTTAGGCAAAGTTACTGTCTAAAAGTACTTCTATAACAGTTAACCCTTTCATGCCGTATGGGCGCAAATGAGACCATCAAATTTTATGAGATTTTAGTCATTCTGGAGATATAAAACAAGTAGTTTTTTGTGGCATGAAAAGTAAACGAAAATCAGGTATGAAAGAGTTAAGTTAAAAATGAAAAGATGTGATTTTTTTATTAAAAATTAATTTCTCATGCAGAATGGGGTAAGAAGCCTATTGGTAATGCGGGTAATGACACTACTGATACATTAATGTAACTTTCATTTCTGTAAAAGAGAGAGCCTGCAGTAAAATGTATTAGTTAGCCCTTAAGTACTGAAAGTTATAGTACCACACTGAATTTTCAGTAAGTGGTAGGCTAATAATGGATTTACCTTACTCAAATGCAACTTGGGGGGGATAGATTTTATATGCAGTATTACCTATTTCATATTTTCAAATATAAAAGTGGGCTATGTACAGTAAGCATCTAATCAGCCAATGCTGAAATTTAGTATATCCCAAATACTGCTACTGGTGTCTGGCCCAATGGATGCTTTTTATTTAGTTATTTTACTATTTAAGCAATTAACCTATGTTAAGAGTTGATCTTGGGGTCTTTGTTAGCCAGTAACTTCTGTAAATGGTACCTTATTCCAATGACAGTCCTAGTTAAGTCCCAAAATATTTTAATTAGGTTAACTTATTAGGTTTAGGCAAAATACCAATGAAACCAAGGGAACAAAAGGGCCTAACTATAGCAAATGGTCACCTAATGATTTACATACCATGACAGGGAAAAGGAAGAAGATCTGCTGTATATTGCACTGAATTATCGGCAGAAGCAGCTAAAGTCATAAGAAGGTGGTGATAATAAGCAATACCATCATTTAAGTGGGCCCAAATAAGGCCACCCTCAATGTCAGACCAGGTAGAATCCTGGAAACCACAAAATGCAACTCTTTAATGAACAAAAAGTAATTTTGGCTTAGCCTATAAATAAGATTTTAAGAAATCCATTCCTATTAGAGTTTTAACTTTCCACTAACAATGTACAACTCAGCTATACAACTATTGTTTCCAAAATAACTTCAGAATAATACCTTTCTCATCTTCTTAGCTGTTGACAAAGGTTCATAGTACACCTTCCTCCATAAAATTTCTTCCATTCGTTGTGTGAATGATGATGATGATGATCCTGTCATGATGGCTCGTTCGCAAGCATCTCTCAGTCGAATTCTAACTGATATTGCTTGAATATTAAAGAGAGAACTCGATGATCTTGCAGAAGAAATAATGCTATCCACCCTATGTATATTTTCACTCACATTTCTGATGGTAAAATAAAAAGTATATGAAGTACTGTACCACTTTATGCGGAATTGCTATAACATGCTAAATTATTTAGGGAACAAATTCATTTCACATGGTACATAAACCAATATTATGCACTCCACCCACAACCTCTGTGCAAATGAACAAGTTTAAACATGCGCAAATGCTTGTTAACTTCCTCCCCTTTTTGGAACCTGTTCCCCTACTCCTCCCCTCCCAACCTCCTGCATGCCCAGTAAGCTGACTTCAGGCCCTTTCTTAGGCGAGTACAGCACAATACTAATTTGGATTAAATATTATTTTAAGTTATTTATTATGCTGAATTGATTCTACAAGTATTATGATGCATGTTTATTACTATTTGACTGTTTTTATGGTTAAATTGACTTCTTATAATGTTTCCTGGGTGGCTATGCACCACTCAGGACTCTAACATGCATTTATAACATGGGGGGGCCTATGGGAAAGAAGGATTCATTTTATGTGGAATCAAGCCATTTTCCTGGAATGTAAAAATATATATATATTGTGTGTATGTGTGTGTAATATATGATGAATATATGCAACACAACCTATCATTTAATTACTAATGCCTCTATGAAGCTTATTTAGCTTTATAAACAGTCTCAGAACTACTGAGGTAAGGTTGAATTAGTCCTCCTTTTCCTCAGCCTATTTATACTAGCCCTAGTATACTATCCCATTAAAATCCTAAAAGCTAACAACCTCCAAAAGTTAATAGTTATTTTATTTAAACAGTAAATATAATTCCTTTACTCTGGCAGCTGAGCAGAAATACTTAAAATCTAATGTTCTAAAGGTGATCCTTAACAATCAGGGTTTACAGCCACAGATATTACACTGGGAGAGGGGTAAGGTGCTAAGAACAAAAAGAGTTGTCCAGGATTTTATTAATAATAAATAATCTTTTTGAGATGAAATTAGTAAAACTTCTCTAAAAACCTTAGTTTCTAAAGTAATAATAATAGAAATGCATTTCAATAGAAAAGGGTGTTGGAAAAAGTTTGCTTTTATTCAATGATCTGCCAAGAATGTATTCATGTAACACCTACAGTATTACCCTTATAAAGCTAGAAATGCCAACTTCTGTAAGCTACTTACAAATTAAAGTTTATATGCTTTGATTTAATAACAACAATAATAAAAAAAGATAAGGACTCATTTCAACTAAAAAATCATGCAAGAGAATGTTAGTATGATTTGTCAAGCCTGAACAATATGTCTGGATTGTATGGAATGCTTCAAAGATGCGCTTGGGTGAAAATTCAGAAATAACAAAACATGATATTTGAAGAGAACCTACAAAACTATTCAGAGAGCTAAGGAATGACCAAAGAAATGTAGAAAGAACACCTGAAAAAGAATGAGTGGAACAATTCTGAAAAAACATCTGTGGAAATGAAGTCAGCCATAATAAAAATACAGAATGGATTGCAAACCTTTATAATAGCAAAAAGGGGAAGATAACATTGAAAGAAGAAGTTGAGAAGAAAGTAAAAACGAGCAGCAACTGGGAAGCACCAGGGCCAGACATGATAAAAAAAACTTCTGATTGCGAATGTAGGCTAAAGCTTAGATGCCACCTGTATAAATATTGGGATAATCAGCCTGTGAAGAATGATTATAAAGCCAAGCTACTTCTTCAGAGATATCATCCCAACAGCAATGATCTGAACATAGAGGAATCCACCTAAATTCAGTACTCTTCATAAGTAAAGATAGCATCACTGAGAGGAAAACTGACAAGGAGCTTCAGTAAGATCATAGCAGCAGAAGAGGAAGCACTTGAATGCAGGGTTGGTGATTTTTTATTTATTTATTTTTTTTAAATAAAAAAAAATCAGATTTATTTGATTTTTTCTCCATGTTCAAGTTACACTGAAACAACAAATCAAAAAAAATCCTTTTTATTCCTACAAGTTCCTGTAGCACTAATAACATGAAGTAATTGAAGCAAACTATTGTATTAGCTACTTAAACAGCTAGGTCATCTTCGAGGTTGGATAAGAAATGTAAATTTTTGTAAAACTGCAAGTTAGGCTATGAGGACTTGGTGTATATCATTCCTTTTGTGTGTTTCTTCATTTAATTGATTCTCTCTCTTTATTCCCATTTGAGAACATTTTTTGGCATATTTATTTATACTATCATACCTCTTTTAACAAAGCCTCAGCCAATGGATTTCCATTTAACAGACGTGAAAAACATACTCATTTAATAAATACTGTATAATAGTACCTCTTTTAACAAAGCCTCAGCCAATGGATTTCCATTTAACAGACGTGAAAAACATACTCATTTAATAAATACTGTATAATAGTAAGTATAGTACCATTCAAGAAAAAAAATCAATCAAACATTAGTGAAAAAGAACCAACAATAAAGTTCACTACCATCTTTGTTGTTTACATCCTCTAAGCCAATCAGCAATCCTCTCAAAATGTATACAGTAGCCCACCAAAATCTGTGTTGGTTGTGTCGCAGTAGGTCTCTTCATATTTGCTGTGTGTGTGTGTTTTGTGAACATTTTATGTCCATCATGTCTGGGAAACAGCCTGCAAGTGTGTTGGTAAACCAACGAAGGTGCCCAGGAAAGTCATTAGTATGGACGTGAAAATGAAAGTGATACAAAGGGTTAAGCATTGTCACCTATACTGATTGCAGCAGCCATTTTTGTTGTTTTATTATCGTTGCACTGGAGCCATTTGCTTGCTGCTTAATGTTTACTTTTTGTATGGAAATGGTGGTGGAAAATCACATACATATTTCTAAGTAACCAACTTTTTCTAATGTTTAAGACCTATGTTGGCACATTTAATCATTATTTAGTCATTCTGTAAGAAAATAAGGATCACCTGAAGATCCATCACCCCAGCCTTTTTTAGTTAGCTTTATAAGGCTAACTAACGAAAATATCACAACCTAACCTAACCAATTGTTAGGTCAACTGTACACCCTTCATGACTGGTTAGGTTGTCATGATATTTTCGTTAGTTAGCCTTATAAAGCTAACTAAAAAAGGCTAGGGTAACAGATCTTCAGGTGATCTGAAAATAATAGTATTTAAAGGCATTTATTTATCATTTCAACTGATTTTGCTATTAAGCAAGAACCCATCTCCATAAGCACTATG
This sequence comes from Bathynomus jamesi, assembly GCA_023014485.1. Classification (NCBI taxonomy): domain Eukaryota; kingdom Metazoa; phylum Arthropoda; class Malacostraca; order Isopoda; family Cirolanidae; genus Bathynomus; species Bathynomus jamesi. Next base: position 1,511,620 of record JAJOZX010000222.1, on the reverse strand, counting down.
TTATAATGACATCTATTAATGGATTTTTCACTTAATGGACAAGCCTCAAGAACGTATCTTGTCCATTAAAAGAGGTATGATAGTACATATATACTCTAGTGCAGGGGTGGGCATTTAGTTGCCCTAGAGGCCATTTCTGATTAATATTACAGACCTAACTTCACTATGTAATTATTCAAAATCATTCCTTCCAAATATCAAGAAAATTGCATTAATTCTGAATGCATATTTTGCATCAACATATTTGTTTAAATCAACATTTTCAAGCATGAAACACATCAAATCAAAAAACAGAAGTGTGCTCACCAATGAACACCTTGACGACTGTGTATGTCTCTCAGCTACGGATGTACCAGAACCAACATTTTAAGTTCCAGCCAGAACCAGAACTGACTGGAACTTTAAAAAGTAACCGGCTAGTTACTTTTATAGCTCTATATAGACCTAGATATATTATGTAGGTGTACATTTATTAATGTAGCTGTGGGATAATTTTTAGTGAATACGGTATATTCTAAGAAACTGGCAGCCCTGGGTGTTACTTAGTACAGTAATAATGATAAATAAAATTCGTCTTTTTCAGATATCATTTGAAGTTTAAAGTAAATTTTCTATAAAGTCCTTTTTAAATAATACATATGGTATAGAGCTCAATTTTTTATCACATCATATTATTATCATTAGCCATTGACTAAAGCTTGAAAAGTAAAAAGCTTGACCATCAGAATGAACAATTTGGGTGGAAGCTCTAAGCAAAGGTGTGTATTGTGTGTGTGTATATATATATATATATATATACATTCAACTGCCAAGAACAACGCAGTATAAATAACGTAAAGAACGACGCTTGTATAGGAGATATTCCGCGCAAGACGAGAGAGAGAAAACGGAACAAATGAAAAAATGAAGTAACCACCTGGGAATCGAACCCGGGATCTTCCTATTGCCGGTCAGACGCGATACCATTACACCATGGACTTCACTCTTCCAAATGCCGTAATTCTTCTACATACTCGCAGAAACCAATGCCCCAAGGGGGCACCTCCCGCATGCCGTAACATTATATACATTCAACTGCCAAGAACACGCAGTATAAATAACGTAAAGAACGACGCTTGTATAGGAGATACTCCGCGCAAGACGAGAGAAAACGGAACAAATGAAAAAATGAAGTAACCACCTGGGAATCGAACCCGGGATCTTCCGATTGCCGGTCAGACGCGATACCATTACACCATGGACTTCACTCTTCCAAATGCCGTAATTCTTCTACATACTCGCAGAAAACCAATGCCCCAAGGGGGCACCTCCCGCATGCCGTAACATTATATACATTCAACTGCCAAGAACACGCAGTATAAATAACGTAAAGAACGACGCTTGTATAGGAGATATTCCGCGCAAGACGAGAGAGAGAAAACAGAACAAATGAAAAAATGAAGTAACCACCTGGGAATCGAACCCGGGATCTTCCGATTGCCGGTCAGACGCGATACCATTACACCATGGACTTCACTCTTCCAAATGCCGTAATTCTTCTACATACTCGCAGAAACCAATGCCCAAAGGGGGCACCTCCCGCATGCCGTAACATTATATACATTCAACTGCCAAGAACATGCAGTATAAATAACGTAAAGAACGACGCTTGTATAGGAGATATTCCGCGCAAGACGAGAGAGAGAAAACGGAACAAATGAAAAAATGAAGTAACCACCTGGGAATCGAACCCGGGATCTTCCGATTGCCGGTCAGACGCGATACCATTACACCATGGACTTCACTCTTCCAAATGCCGTAATTCTTCTACATACTCGCAGAAACCAATGCCCCAAGGGGGCACCTCCCGCATGCCGTAACATTATATACATTCAACTGCCAAGAACACGCAGTATAAATAACGTAAAGAACAACGCTTGTATAGGAGAACATTCCGCGCAAGATGAGAAGAGAGAACGAACAAATGAAAAAAATGAGGTATATATATAAGCACACTGGACAAAAAATTAGTCACCCCTCTCAGAATGTACCTAATAACGTGTGATGGCGCCTCTGGCCTTGATAACCGCACGAATCCGGCGAGGCAGAGACTCTGCGAGGTTGTGCATGTACTGAACATCGATTTGCTGCCACTCGTTCATCAGTCGGTCCCGAAGTTCCGCCAGAGTCCGTGGGTGTCTATTCCTGCGCTTCACTTTCTGTTTCCAGCCTGAACAACACCTTCAACGCATTCAGGATTAAAGGCTTCATTGGACCTGCGATGTACTCGTCACCTCCCATCATTGTAGAACAAACAAAAATGGGACTCATCGGACCAAATTACACGTTTCCAATCTGCCGCAGTCCAGTTTTTGTGCCTCTGAGCCCATTTATAACGTGCCAATTTGTGACTTGCTGTTAACAGCGGCCTCTTCCGTGGTACCCTGCTCCAGATGTCCATCGCATGCAGTTCTCGTCGCAATGTCCGTTCGGAAATTGCTCGCTGGAGAACCTCATTGGTTTCTTGGAGCAATTGTTCTCTGGTTTGAAAACGATTTGCAGTTACTAGACGAGAAACATGGCGGCGGCCCCTATTGTCGAGAATTGTTTTCTGGCCACAGTTACGCCGTTGATTGTCAGTTGATTGCGAACTACACCACTCTTTGTAAACTCGCTGGACAGTACGCGTTGACACACCAACAAATTGGGCTACTTCAGACATTTTGTGTCCGTGGGCTCTGCCAAACACGATGGCTCCTTTTTGCCACTGAGTAATGTCTGCCTCACGACCCATTTTGCAGACTATATCCAACACACACTTTGTTCTTCACCACCTCACGAAACAGATCTGATCCTGTGTGCTACGTCACCGCTACTTGTCACTTACCAATGCTACATCAGCACCCTCTGTGACCTTGAACTTCCTACTATTGGTGCTATTAGGGGTGACTAATTTTTTGTCCGGTGTGCTTATATATATATATATATTCCAAATTATTAAGCAGATTGCATTTTCTCCAATGTTTTCAAAAGTTTTTCACCAATTTCAATGAAATTTATAGCAAATAAATAATTACTATATATATAGAAACATGGATGGTATTCATTTCGATAAAATATTTTGATAATTAAAAAAATTCTCTCTTTTTATTGAAAAATATGTAAAATATGATGTTCCAAATTATTAAGCAAGTACTCTATTTACAGATTTAAATGGTGAAAATCAGTAAGAAGAAAGATTTAACACCAACTGAGAAAAGAAAAATAGTCAAGTTACTTGCTGAAAATATAAAATCTATTGAAATTGTGAAGCAGTTTGGCAGGGCTTATCGAACTGTAAACAAGTTTGTAGTGGAGGGTACTGAACTGAGGCAGCAAAGTGATAAAGGAGCGATAAGAAACGTGACAAGGTGGCAGATATCTGTAATCAAGCGCAAAGTTGCAAAGCATCTACTGTCATCAAGTAAAGAGGTTTTTGAGCAGGCTGGCATACATAATGTACTAAGAACATTTCAATGTGGAATCCTCCAAACAATTGGCAAGACGTGTAAACCTACGATTGTCACCATTAACACCCAGGTACAAGAAGCAGCATGTTGAATGGGTGCATCAGTATGTGAAAACAGATTTTAATACTGTATTGTTAACCAATGAATGAAGAGCAACCCTTCAGGGATCTGATGATTGGTCAAGAAGATGGATTGCTAAGGGTCAATCTCTACCATGGAATGAGGTTTTCTTTTAGAAAGTTTGTGTGAGACTGGGCATTCATTTTAACACCATCAGGCACTCTGTATGGGACAGCTACTTCATTGCCTATCAATCCTGCCCAAAACATGACACCACCTCCACCTTGTTGGTGTCTTAATCTCGATGGTAGAAATTGGCTCTCAGCAATCCATCTTCTTGACCAAACATCAAGTCCCTCAAGGGTTGCTTTTCATTCATTGGTGAACAATACAGTATTAAAATCAAATCATTGAAATCGGTAAAAAACTTGAAAACATTGGAGAAAATGCAATCTGCTTAATAATTTGGAACACAGTGTATATATATATATGAAATATTAAGGTCTGAAAAATGGATTAATTTGTAATAAATTCATAAAGAAATGTCTTTTATTATAGGCTTAAACATATTTCAAATTCATAAGTTTCGGTTCTGGCCAGTTATTTTTTAAAAGTTCCAGCCAGAACCAGAACTGCAAAAAGATTGAGTTCTAGCTGGAAGTAATTTGGAATTTAAGCAATAGAACTATCTTATTCTTCATATTTTTGCTTTACCTCAACCAATGCCCTTTTATAAGATATTTCTAAATTATATACACAGTATATAAAAACTTGATATATTATTATTATTAACCCATCAGTAAATTTCTAGATTGAAAGTCACGCTTGACACTGAAAACTGTGCCCCACCACTGCTCTAGTGTATTCTAAAAAGATAGTATACCATGTTGTGACATGTTTATCAGACACTCCCTTGTGCTATCCTGTTGAAACTTGCACAGTTCTCAGTGCTCCACCACACTTTAGAAATATATATATTTTTTATTTGTTTTAACTCGGTAATTCTTTGCTTTGGGTCAGCAAATTAAACTATTATGACCAGATGACCTTAAATGTTTTCTAGAAATGAAATATTTGTTTTATATCAAATGAGTGGAATAAAAATTGAAATTACCTAATTATTGATACTTTATAGAAATAATAAATATGTCCTACAAATGTTTATTCACTTTAGGCCAGTGGCTATTATGATTTTAATTAATGTTTAAAAAAAGGTTAACATGGATATCTTAATTTGTCACTATAATCAATAGAGCCTATAAGTAAATTTTATAACCTTGTTTTAATTGAAAAATAAAGAGCAAAGTTCATTACCATTCTTTATGTATTATTATCTATACTGTAGCGATTATTTAGTAGTTTTTCACGTTTTATAATTTTTTTATTTTTATTCATATAATGATTTAAATCAGTGATTTTTTTTAAAAATCATTTGATTTAAATCAGTTATTTAAATCAACCAATCATGCCTGAATGACTGACAAAAAGAAAAACATTCATGCTACCTAAGTCCCTGGTTACTCACAATAGGGTAAAGTTGCTAATGGTCACACATCAGTCCTAATGTCACACATTTGACTTACAAAAACTCCCCACAAAATACTGTTGCAGTGAAGGAAATAAAATTCATGTCAAACATTACTTCTAGCAATGAAGTTACTAGAAGTAATGTTTCGCATCAATTTTATTTCCTTTACTGTAACAGTATTTTGTGGCGAGTTTTTTAAGTCAAATGTGCAACATTAGGACTGATATGTGACCATTGGCAACTTTACCCTATACAAAATAGTAACAGGAATTTTGGCACACACACAAATAATAGAAAAAATTAAAAACTCTTGAATCTGTCTGTCTATGTCTGATGGTCACCACATACTAGCACTGTACAGTAAAATATTTGCGTTGCAGTCCATTCTCATGAGTGTGGGAACCAAACCATTGTACTTTATTTTAACTTGCCATTCATGGGGGTTTTCAGGAACATACCTTGGTGAATGGCAAGGTATCAAATGTAGATGTAATCACACAGAACTCACAAGTCTTTCAAAAAAAAAAAAAGGATTCTACCTTGGCTTCAAGGGCTTTGGCAAGAACTCATCCCTATCGCATATATATACATACAGTGGTCCACAAAAGTATTTATGGATTGAGAAATATTATCCAGATATTAATGGTAGCTTTATTTTTTGTGATTTAGTAAAATTTATTTTGTTAATATATTTTTTATGGTAATTTATGTTATGCAGAACACAAATAAATTAGTATAAGACAGTAATTATTAGATTAAATACAATATTTTGCCACTTTAAAAGTCATTGTAATTAATTCCCATAGTTTCTTTAATATTTTCAGAATTTGGCATCACTAAATTAAAAGTCCTCTAAATTTTGAAATTAGCAGCATAAACTATGCGCAATTTAGTGTGCTGTCAGCTTTGATAGGGGAAGATTCATTTTAATGCTGTTCAATGAAATTGTTACTTATATATTTCCAATTTGAGAGGATGGTTAAGACACGCGAGTTATCTAGCCAAGAGTTAGGAGAATTGACTGCTCTTGTTAAAATGGGTAATTATTCCAATACAAGTATTGTAAAAATGCTGAGGATAAGTGAAGGTACAATCAGATACCATAAGAAACATATTTTAAACCAAGGAAGTACCTGTAAGTTAGTTCAAACTGGAAGAAAGAGGGTTTTGGTCAGTGTGTGGTGTAAGGCATCTAAAATTTCTGGCTTTGAAGAATAGATTTATGACAGCAAATGATCTCGAGTAAAGAATTATTGAAAGTGGGAGAAACAAAAGTTAGTGCTGATACAGTAAGAAGGTTAACAGATAAAATATTTGCTAGAGTAAGTAAGAAAAAACATTTATTGTCAAAGAATGTGATAGCATGATTAGAATTTGCTATTCAACAAAAAGATTGGGATGCTGAGAACTGGTTGAAAATTGTATGGAGTGATGAAAGCAGATTTGGGATTTTTGCTAGTGATAAAAGGAGGAAAATTGTTAACAGACGAATTGTTGAATATAAGAATGAATGCCTTATTCTGATGGTGAAAAGAGGACGTAAGGGAATCAATGTACGGGGCTGCTGCTCATCAAAGGGAGTTGGAAAATTACACGATCACTGGGAATAAAAATGGACACAAGGATCAATATGTATTCAAACATCTATTCATTAATATTGCAATTCCAGCTGCTAAATAACTTCATATTTCAACAGGATAATGATCCTAAGCATAGTGCTAAATCACTAAAACAGCTCTACAGTAAGCTTGAAGAAGGGTTTAAAATGCTAGGATGGCCATCTTAAAGTCCAGATTTAAATCCTATTGAACATCTTTGGGATGAGCTTGATAGAAAAGTAAGAACAAGAGAAGATAAGGCAAAAAATAATAATGATTTATGGAGAGTTCTTCAAGAAGAGTGGTATAAAATCAGTCCTGAATCATGCACAAAGTTGATTGACTCAATGCTTCAGCATCTTGAACTAGTCTGAAAAAACAAGGGTGGCCATACAGGATACTAATTTTTATAAGATTTATAAGTAAATTTTTACAAATAAGTATGGTATTTTTCTTTTATTAGCCTGTTTTGTCAAATATATCAAATATTATTATATTACAATTAAATATCTTATTATATAGCTATACATTCTTATTCCAAATATATTACAACTTACGATTTGTAAATACTTTTGAAAACCAGTGTGTGTGTGTGTGTGTATATATACTGGGTGTCCCATTCGAAATGAAATAACTTTGAAACTGTAATTTTTAAAGTATTAATGTGAGAATGTTGAAATTGCCAGTTACTACACCATATGCATAAGTTTTTGTCATGTTTTTTGTTTGTTTCAGATGAATTATGTTTACCCCACAAGAAAAAGTGAAGTGTGTGTTATGGATGGCTGAGTTGAAGTCCCTTACTCTGGTGCAATGCCGATTCCATACAACCTTTCACAAGGAACCACCCACCAGAAGAGACCTATATATATGGACCAAGAAATTTAAGGAGACTGGCAGTGTTTTAAAGGAACACTCTGGAGGGTAGTAGCCTGAGAAAGTCCATCCATCTTGCCAGTGTCAAACTGCAGATTCCTCATTCAACTGTGCATAGAGTCATGCGCAAGCAGCTGCAGCTCTATCCATATAAGCTTCAAATTGTTCAGCATATAACATGTGAAGATCTTAACAAAAGGAAACATTATGCTATGCACAATGTATCTAAATGTTATAATTCACATATATCATATGAAACTTCATGACATTGACTTATTTACTGTGTGAATATTACATTGTTTGCATCATTCAATAAAAAATTAAGGTTTCAAAGTTGTTTCATTTTGAATGGGACACCCAGTATATTTGATATAGTACTATTCAATAAATTATTTTTATATTTTAAAGTTTAATTTTTTTTAAACCTTAATTGATTTCTTTATAGAAAACTATTTTCATTATCTTATTGAAAATGGATATACTATATTCAGTCAATTTATTTTATTTTAAAAAAACAAATCTAAAGGTAAAATCATTAAAAATAACAATAACAAGCCTTGAACCCAATAATGATTGACTGAGTGATTTGTACGAGAGTGCAGTTAGGCCTAGGAGGCAGGGAAACTAGGAAATATTGTCAATAAGGGTATAAAGAACAGTACTTTTTCCATCATTATTCATAATCATGCTAATTGATATAGATGAAACTACCAATGACAGCGCAGTACCATCCTTTGTTGACTAGAAAAATAAGAAACCCAGAGGATATAGAATCAACATGCAAACATGAACTGAATCTATGTAAAATTGGTCCAAAGGAAACAATATGAAATTTAACACCAAGAAATTTTAATTAAGGTATGGAATGAGGAGGAACTAAAATCCATGGAATACTGTGCTCCAAATGGACAGGAAATTCGGAGAAACTCTAAAGCAAAAGATTTAAGTTACAAATGTAATAACTGATGTGAAATTTGAAGTGCAAAGTAAGATAGCAGAAAACAAAGCAAAAAGAATAACTGGACAGACACTAAGAACCTTTGAAAGGGACAGAAATATAATGAGTCTTCTGTTGAAAACACTGATTGCAGCAAAACCTTAAAAAGAAGACATTAGTCAATTAGAAGCAATTCAGAGAAGCTTCACAGCTGAGATCAATGAATGCAAAGAACTAAATTACTGGGGGAGTTTACATATGATGAATTAAATTTGTATTCACTGAAAGGAGAGAGAAATATACCATTATTTAAACATGGAAAATAATTGAGAAACTTGTCCCTAATCTCATATTGAACCCTATAACCATTCAAAAAAACAGTTGAAAATAGTAAAGCTGGAATGCGTCACATTCCCAAACTAACTTTAGGCTAGACAGGAAACACCCCTCAACCCTGAAGGAAAATAGATTTGTTGTCAAAGGGCCAAGACAATTCAATCAGCTGCCCTACAGAATATGACTGGTGTAGTGGTGGAAAATTTCAAAAGACTATATACCCAGCTCAGAACAATGCCAGATGAGCTGGGAGTACCTAGCTATGAAGTGGAGAGCTTAAAAAAAAAAAATCAACTCTATCAAGGTGTCTACAAACTTTATAACATGAAAAATTATCACTTTTTATGACTTTTGCTTTATACATATAAAGCAAAATTGATGGGCAATTAAGGTTTGCAGACAAATAATAAACAATTTTAGTATACATTTATTTAGTAATATTTCATCATACTTTTTATTATTTCATTTTTGCCAGTACAGTAAACCCTCGTCCAACGCATGTTTGTCCAGCGTGAATTTGCCAAAAGCAGAAAATTTGATTATACACAGTCTGCCAAACACGCTCTAATATAGTAGTACTGTACGCGTGCCAATGCACACTCTAGTGTTTTCTTCTACACTCTCCAACACTACCATATCTCCTTCCCTCTCGCATCACCCTTTGTCTCAGTCCTGCTAACACGTTTAAGTTCAGTGAAGTTGTGTTGGATTGTTTTTGTCGTATTTTGCCATTGTTTTGCTATTAACCTTAGACAGCAGTATGGCACCAAAATGTAAAGCAACTGCAAGTGATAGTGAAGAGATGAAAAGTCATAAGATTACGACATTAGCCAAAAAAATAAAGATTCTAGATAAGTTGCGTGGTGGTATGAGAAGTCTACCACATGACTCCAGATTCCTGGGATCTTGGGAGCATTGCTCCAGTAAATTTGACCATGAGAAAAAGTAAATTTGGGTTTGGGTTTTGTTCATCCGCTAGACGTTATGCAATTTTTTTGCGTATATGTTCTTGTACAAACCAATTTTTTTAAATTACAAATTTAGTTATTTTAAGTTTAGTTGGTAATTCCATATTTAACAATTATTTTTATTTTTTGTTAAGCTTCAATGTTTTGATAATTAAAATTTTATTAAAACGTATATTTTTTTAATATAAAATTATCAGGATTGGACTATGTTCCATTGATCTCGGCCAGGTTTGATAAATTGGCCAGATAATTACTTGTGCGGTTTTAAGTAATCCACCATGACTCTAGAATTGAAAAGTTTAGTTAAGTTTAAACTTACTTTTACTTACTCTTCCTTACTTTTACTAAGTTTAAAGCACTTACTTTTACTTACTTTCATTGTACTATATTTACTTACTTTTACTCACTTTTACCATACTATATTTACTAACTTTTACTTATTTTGTATTTTTTCAGGTAGTCAATAATCAATAATGGATCCTAATATTGATGAAGTTGGAGAGAAAAGTGAGGGTGTTAAAAGGGGTTACTTTTATGGTCAATGCAAGAACAAATATTCAAAGAAGCAAAACTGGGAGGAACATTTTAATTCCAAAAAAAATATTTGTTACAATACAAGAGGTCCCAGAGTTTGGGCCCACAGCTTAGATATTGCAGTAAAGAAATACCAGGATGAAGTGCAGCAAAGAGATACGGCAAAGCAGTCATTTAGTTTGTTCACAAAATGTGCTAGTGCTAGACCTCAGAAAAATGAACCAACTTCATCAACTGCTAATCTAGAAAATGAAACTTTTTCACTAGATGTTTCACAGACTGAAGAAAGTGCTTCTCCTCCACCTAAGAAACAAAAGGTAAGTGAGGAATCTGCGCATCAGACTAACAAAACTGCTTTAGAGGAATTTGAAAATTCCCAAATCCAGAAGACATTGAATGCAATTTTGCACCTAACAAAAGAAACTCACCAAGCTGTTGTGGTTAATAAAGAGAAGAGTCAAAATATGCCTTCAAGTTCAAGTGTTGCATCCAAATCTAATAAAGCAAAAAGCAACAAATTTGACATTTCCATAGCCCATTTAAGCAAGTGTAAATCAATACAAGAAATCCTGAACAATGATTTGATCAAATCTACATTCAAATTGGTGGAAAAGAAGGATCTAGGGCATGCTGATGATTCATTTTCAGTACCAAGTGATATAATGGAAAACATTGCAAATAGTGACACTAATATGCCTGATGTAGATATAGCTGTTGAGGATGAAGATGATGATAATCAAGAAGATATTGATGATGCTTCTGATGATAAAATGTTTACATTATATTGCATAGCTTGCACAGACCCCAAAGCATGTGCTTCAGACAAACATTCTAACATAAAAGGTTACTTCAATGTTAAAGATTTAACCTATGTATGCAAACAAGGAGAAAATCAAGAGAGATGGTTTAGAAATCTGAAAACCCACCTGAAGAGACATTTAATTAAACTTCAGCATCATCAAAGAGCAGCTGTTTATGAAGTGATGAAAACATCTTCTCGGAACACTACTAAACGCATAGAAGACTTATGTGGCAACATCTTATACTACATAATGAAAACAAACACTGCATGGGCTCTATATCCAGTACTTCTAGCTGTATTACATAGGTCAGGTTGTGAGGCTGGAAATTTGAATCATAGCACACATGCGTGCGAGACAATTTGTGAGCTATTAGATAATCAACTTAAAGAACAAACTGTAAAGTGGTTCTTAGAATAAACTTCAGTAACAATAACAGCTGACATTGGAACAATTTTGGGATTAAGCATGCTAGTTGTATTAGTTATGAGTGAAGAAGATAAGACTGTAAAACTTGCTGGGATAAATTTAGTACGCAGCAAATCAGGAGTTTATTTGGCCAATGAAATTTTTGATGTGTTGAAGTCTCCTAATCACTTGAAACTATCTGAAGAAGCAATTAAATCCAAGGTATCTGGAATGGTTGGAGATGGGGCTTTTTGTAAGGACAACAAGCCATTTAAAAACAAAATGAAAAAGTTGTTTGGAGAAAATTTCAAATTTCGATGGGACTTAATGCATCTTGTGAACAGAGCCCACGTTGATGCATTGAAGAAAATTTGTAAACTAAGTGAGCTTTTAGACTTTATTCAGAATCACTCTTCAAATCTGAGATCAGGCCTTGACTATACCAATATGGTTCTTGACAATATCATTGGTTTTAAGAGACCAAAACTCAAATCTGATACTCGCATGGTTAATTACGAATTTGATCAATTTGACATATTTGTGGAAAATTGTGTGTTTTTTGATCATCCACAAGAGAAAGAAATTAGTGCCAAGTTCTATGTATTGATTTCCTATGTAACAAAGATTATGTTGCAAGTAGCTCAAAAAACCACAGTTAGTGCAGAATTTGTAGAAAATATATTTTATAAAGAAGGAGGGAAAACTGTTATGTTAAGAGTGATGGAAACAACTTCCAAATTAGCTAATGGAGGAAATGCAAATGATGTAGTTTCTGAATTTAAGCACGATACCACAGGGCAGCAAAAGGAACTAACAGCTGAGGATTACATCCTAAATGAAGTTTACAAATACATCAAGAAACGTTCTGATTACTACCAGGTTGCTGAAGTTGCTAGACCATCCAGAACCAGATCTGAAAGTAGTTTTACAAAAGACTCAGTGATAAATTGGCTGACAGAATATATAGAACAGCTGTGGAAAGGAATCAGAGAGAGATTAAAGCATTTTGATAAAGATGGATCAACTGCCTGGAGTGAAGCACCAGCTGAAGGACATTCTCCATTCTTGGTTACATTGTTGAACACAAAGGATCCATTAAGCCATCTCATTTGACTAAGCTGTGCAGAATTGTGAAGGAGGGTCCAGCTCCAGGCACTAGATCTGCTGTAATGATCACACAGAAAGCCATTGATCAGTGGCCAAGCATACATGGCGGTAAATTCACAACAAATGCCTACATGCAAGGTCTAACATCATCCACTGTTGCTGCTGCAATGAATAAATAAACTTAAGGTGAGTTATAAACTGTACATTATTGTATTATTATGTTTAGCTAAAACAATTTGTAATTGGTATGTCGTCAATTCAAGAGTTTACTATCATTAACCTATCTAGTGGTGTAAGGGGAAAAAAAGTAAATTCAGAGCTGTGCTCCAGTAAATTTTTTCAAATCTGGAGTCATGGTTGCTGCTGCAATGAATAAATAAACTTAAGGTGAGTTATAAACTGTACATTATTGTATTATTATGTTTAGCTAAAACAATTTGTAATTGGTATGTCATTAATTCAAGAGTTTACTATCATTAACCTATCTAGTGGTGTAAGGGGAAAAAAAGTAAATTCAGAGCTGTGCTCCAGTAAATTTTTTCAAATCTGGAGTCATGGTCTACCATATGTACCATCCGAAAGAGTGAAGAAAAGATACATGCTATTTTTCATTTAGCATATGTAAATACAGCCATCCCTCACTTAACAAAGGGGTTACATTCCTAAAAAGCCTTCATTATGTGAAAATTTGTTAAGTGGGACCTAATTTTCTATTGCTTTATATGGGAAAAATTCAGTTTGGTTCCTAGCACAGTTTTTTGATACCCTAATATAAATAAAATGGGTAAAGTTCAGCGAAATTCTAGCTTCATTTCTATCATTATCGCCTTCCTCCTCTTCGCTGGATTGGGTAATGATGTTGAGCTTGGATGTTTTGATGCCATGCTATATATTGGGGTTATGAAATAGTAACAATAACATTTCATAGAATGTCACTTTCATTATGAATGCAACACATGAGAATGCACAATGAACAGTGATGCTGCAAAAGTATGGCAGGGATGGTGGGAGACCATGTGTTGGATGGGGGAGAGAGCTTGCCTGTGTTGCAGGAACTGCCAATATAGTGCACCATGGATTTCAAAATCTTCACCTTCATCCTTCATTATATTCAAAAGTAGTATTAAATAAAAACCTTCGTTGTAATGAACATTTGTTAACCAAACCTTCATTAAGCGAGGGACAGCTGTATCGTTATGTTTATGATTTTATTATGTTCTTATTTCATATACAATATAGGTAGGGAAAATTCATGTGTGTGAATAAAAAATCTATGTATCTAAGTATTAATGGGAGACTTTATGCGGCCATGTTCATGTATCCCCATTTATCCCATAAGGTATTAAATATTAAGTTTATCCAACATGGATTTACCTAATGCACCATTCTCGAGGAATCTAACCCCCACATTGGGCTGGATGAGGGTTTACTGTATATCATATTTGCTAACAAATACCAGTGTGCAATAGTAACAATTTTTTATTTTACGACCCAATAGTAAATTTTATGACATTACATTTTATTAGTCTTTCAATTTTTATGACTTTTTATGATTTTATGACCTTGTAGACACCATGTCTCTAACAAGCCAACTCAAGAGGAGGGGCAACAAGCCTGACTGCCATGAAATAAGGAATCAATGCACAGAACATGTGAAAGGTTGAAAAGTGAAGTGTTTTAGCATATACCGGTACAAATTCTCAATACATTAGAAATAAGAAAGAGGAACTTGTTCTTACATTGCTAGTGAAAATCGTGATATAGTTTGCATTAATGCAGCAGTTTTTCAGGACAGCTGGAAAGATGATGATTTAGAAGGGTATGAAATGTATAATATAAAAGAAAAGATTGGCAAGGACGCAAGTACTTGTATATATTGTCAGAAGCTACAAATATAATGTTCCAATCATAGATTTTAATTTGTCAAAAATAAATTGGGATAACTCTGAAGGTGATAGGGAGGGAATGATTTTTCTAGTGTTTTCAGGACAATTTTCAGTAAATTCCTAGTTCAGTAGAGTCAATTTATTGACAACAAAATTTCTAAGACCTATCTTTCATTTACATTTATGCAGATGAATATTTTTGAATAAACATGAAGTAAAGATAGGTTTAGGTGATTGTGAAAATGTGCCTTAATTCTATGACCTAACTAAAGCTTTACCTAACCTAGGTACTAACCTAACCATTAGTGACAAAGGCTGTGGATAAACTGCCTTTTAAAATTAAAAGCATTTGTTTACATACAGCCTCATTACATCTTCAGCACAATAAAGTAGTGCATATTTAAAATATAAAAAAAAAATATTACCCAAGTCATTTTTTTAAAAAAATGCCTCAGTTATGTACTAAGTACATATTTCATAATAACTTAGTTAATGCAAAAAAAGAAAAAAAAAGTTATATTTGTGACACTGATAAACTAGGAATTTGGCAGAGTTCGTAACAGCTTGGTAATATGTAGAATGTAGATGTATTCCTTTCAGAACTGTTAGGAATATAACATGATTAGGAAACCTTTGTGGTGGAATAGGGAAATAGCTAAAATGATTATAAATAAAAAAGGGCATTCAGGGAATTTAATAGTAGTAGCTAATAGCCTTGTGGGCTTGGATAATTATAGTAAGTTAAGAAATAAGCTAAATAGTTTGATTAGTAAGAGCAAAAGACAAAGTGAGATAAATGTAATGGATTTAGATCAGGAGAGTCTTGTTTGTCTAATCCAGTGGTTCCCAAACCATGCGCCATGGCGCACTGGTGTGCCACGAAATGTAATTAGGTGCGCCGCGAAAGAGCAAGATTATATTTCAAAATGTGAAAAATACAAACTGAAATTCGTAATAAAGTTATGTATAAATACCTCTTTTGAATAAATTTTCGAATTTATGTACAAAGTGCACCAAAATATTTTTACTTGTTCTAAAGTGCACCGTGAGTAAAAAAAGTTTGGGAACCACTGGTCTAATCTCTCAGACTTTTTAGAGTTTGTAACTTAATAGGTAGATAATGGAAATAATGTAGATGTTATTTATTTGGATTTTAGTGAGGCATTTGACAAGGTTCCACATAGGAGACTTCTATATAAATTAAAAGCTCATGGGATATCAGGGTGAGTTATAAATTGGGTAGAAAAATGGTTACTGACAGAGAACAGAGTAATTCTAAATGGTTATGAATTTAGGTGGCAGAAAGTGAAAAGTGGGGTACCACAGGGATCAGTGTTATGTCCATTATTCTTTTTTTTATCTAAATGATTTAGAGAAGGGAGAAGGGAGTAGGGAGTAGGGAGTAGGGAGTAGGGAGTAGGGAGTAGTAGTAAAGTTTTTAAGTTTGCAGATGCAATAGTTGTTCCCAGTTACAAATAAATTCTTATAGGTAAAGGATGCAGTTTCACGGCACCATCTAAATTTTTTCCCTGCAGTCACGGAGGAATACAAAACACTAAATTGTTTACATTGCAGATGAGTGTTTTGTATTGTTCTGCAACTATGGGAAAGAAATTTAGATGGAGCCATGAAAATGAACCAGAAATTGATCAAACCTAACTAACCTAACGAGTGCATTATTACATCATACCCTAATTATAAGCGATAATTTATAGTTATACTTGGTACCATTTGAACGGCACTTTTGGCAGTGAAAAAATTGGGCATTTCGGTTGTAGGAACACCTTTTTTTTTACAATTATGACACTTTTTAACGTACAACAATAATCTGTGTTTCTGGCTAAATTCAACACAATCTTCTCGCGTTAATGATAATTCACTCATGGAGCAACTGGTACACACATCCATCCTAGACAGCAACAACCTGGACAATGATTACCAAGTTGCCAGATTCACTGGTATTAATTAGTTCATATTTAAAATATTAATAAAAAATACTTTACAGGGTTTTTACAAAAACTTTACCGATGCCATGGTCTTCAGTCTCTAAATATACATATTTATGGTTTTTATGACTAAACTATCGGTATTCGTGGAGCCATGAAACTGCATATTTACCTTCTTATAAACTACAAAAAGATCTTGATAGATTAGTTGCTTAGGTTAGTAAATTGCAGATGGAATGCAGTGTTCAAAAATGCAGTGTCATCCATTTTGGTAAAAAAAATGAAAACTTCTAAGCAGTAGCCTACTTAGAGGCTAGAAATATGGCAAATAAAATGCTTGGTATTATTAAGAGGAATGTTAACCCTTAAACACCAGTCGACATCTATTGATGTTCTCTTAAGAGAATGCCAGTCATCATCAATTGATGTTTTAGATTTTTCCACAAACAATGGTCAACATCCATGGCTGCTTTACATTTCCTGCCTTTGTTTGAGGTTTAAAATGACTTATAAAATCACTACAAAATTATTCTTGAATTCTTTTTTTTCCCCATTTTATTACACACAATGCAGTTATTGATAACATCCATACCCGGTGTTAAAGGGTTAATTACAAGAGTAAAGTCATCATCTGTAAATTATATATAGGTACAGTGGACCCCCGATTTGAGTACGCATCGATTTGAGTACGCTCGTCCATAGGCTCCTATTGACTCGACTTGAGTAGAAAACTCAATTTGAGTACGCCAGCCAGCGACGCCGAACGCGTTTCAGTTTGTCTAGAGCGTTCGTTGCGGGAACATTCGGGGTCTAATGTTTTGAATAGTACAGGTGTTCTTAGGGATTTCTGTTAGAATTTCGTACATTTTGTTTTCTGACTTTGTACTTAGTGTTTATTTATGTTAGTTTCTGTTGATTACAGCATAAAATAGTGAAAATATAGCATAAATTTGGTGATTTGTACATGCAGTGACTTTGATACTGTATTTTATATTGTGGCATAGTGACAGTGTACTGTTATAGTGATGGCTTCTAAACGTACATCTAC
Organism: Bathynomus jamesi; assembly: GCA_023014485.1. NCBI lineage: Eukaryota > Metazoa > Arthropoda > Malacostraca > Isopoda > Cirolanidae > Bathynomus > Bathynomus jamesi. Next base: position 1,494,100 of record JAJOZX010000222.1, on the reverse strand, counting down.
ATCAAAAGACTCACAAAAGAAGAAACGCCTTTTTACAATAGAGATGAAATTGGAGATTACTAGAAAAAGTGAAGAGGGCAAAAGTCTCAAAGACTTAGCTGATGAATATGACATTCCTAAGACCAGTATTTCGAGCATTTTGCGTCGTAAAGATTCTGTGAAGGGCTCTACCAGGCTTTATAAGGGCAGGGAGGCTATTATAGAAATGGAAAGGCTACTGCTTATTTGGATTCAGGAGAAGGAGAGGAAAGGGGAATCAACTACTCAATCATTCATTTGCGACAAGGCCACCAACATTTTTAATGAGATTAAAGGGACAGTGGATACATCTAGTGAGGCTTTTGAGAATTTTCATGCCAGTAAAGGGTGGTTCGAACGGTTTAAGAAGCGGTGTGAACTGAAAAATGTGAGAAGGCATGGTGAAGCTAGCAGTGCTGATAATGAAGGTGCAGAAGCTTATAAGACTAGGGCAGGTCATACTATGCATTTTTTTTAAATCAATGGAGAGGGGTGTTCAAATGACATATTTTGGTGTATAGAACACAATTCTGAAGAAAATATTTAATTCTGATAACCCTAACCTACATCATTTTGCAGTTGATTATTATTAAATTGTTGATTATTTTACTATTGTAGTTACCCCAGAATATGTCTTCTCACGTTTTCTATCATGGCTGCTCACGTTATCTCTCATAGAGCATTGTTCTAACTAATTCATATAAACACATATAATGTAATTCATATAATAATAATAATATTTAAATACTCAAATAAAAAGGTGTGCCATTCCACTTAATTATAATTATCATACAGTTTGGTATATGAAATATTTTGACGGTTTTCTGGCGCGCATAAGGCCATTTTCTGAGCCACCTTTCTCAGAGGCTAGAATGTAATGTTTCAAAACATTCTAAAACGTTTTGTGAAATATTTGAAGTGACATGATTTATGAAGCTATTTTACCACCTCGGCTTGCAGTGAGGGGATAGATTTAGTGATTAATTTAGGGCAGTCAAAAGTCAATAAAGTCAAATTGTTTCCTATGGGGCACTTTTCGCTGAAATGACTGAAAATGCAATAAAAACATCTGTAGGGGGTATATTACCAAAGTTAATAGGTCAACCAAAAGTCAACTTTTACCTGTTAGGTCAAAAAATAGCAATGAGGTAAATAAAGTCAATTTTTTGGAATAAATAATTAAAATAACTAAAAATTGGCATCTTTTTGGTTAACTGGCAACTTCGCTGCTCGTATTTGTCTTATTCAGTCATGTCCGTTCTGGTTTTGGATGTGGTTGTGGCGAAGATATGTGTTCAGTCAAACAATACATTGAAACAAGACTCAAGACAAATGGTATTTGTGAAATAATTAACCTCAGTAGACCTGAAATCTCACCAACAGTTTATGGTCAGCTTTTGCAATGTCAACCAACAACTGCTGCTGTAGAGAAATCTTTCTCCATGCTTAATAAATTATTAAGTAAGGATCGCAATTTTTTGCCAGAAAATGTCGGCAAATACTTCATAATTTACCACAATCGGTCAACTGATGTAGAAGAGCAAGAATAAGTAATTAAAGTATTGTTTTTATTATTGAAAGTAAAGGCAACTTTATAAGTCAATTTTTTCAATTCGTAAGGTCAACTTTCTTAATTTTTTCAGTCAACTTTTGACTGCCCTAGTGATTATCTACTGATATTTTTTTTTGTTACTGTTCACATGTGAGTATTATTCTGTTATATTTAAAAAAAGCTATTTCTATGCATATTATAGTGATACATTGAGCAAAATTTAATTAACAACTTTGATGCTAAAATTGTGGTTCATTTTTAGTACAACTGAGCAACAACAAATGTCAACACTGGTGTGAAAGCTGGAGTAATGCGGAAGCTGAAGCTGCACCTGGGGAGAAAGCTGGTCTGGTTGGTGTGCAACCTGCACACTGTTGAACTTCCCCTGCGCCATCTCATTGTTGACCTTGATGGCCCTACTCTGTCAGACAAAAAATTATCCGGGCCAATAGGAAAGCTCCTTGATTCTGCTACACTTTGATATCAATCCAAACTTCACCCGAATCTCTGTTGGCCCTCCACTGATCAAGCTTCCTGACAAGGTCATTCAAGATCTCTCAACTGATCAATACTATGGCTATAAAATTGTCTGTGCAGTCAGGGATGGAGTACTTCCTGCAGGGCTGGCTCTGTTAGAGATAGGACCAGTAAACCACAGACGCTGCCTCACCACAGCGAACAGACTTCTCAGGCTCTGGGTGTCAAAGCATGGACTTAAAGGAAAGAACCTGAAGATTCTGTAATTCATTGTGGAATTCATCATTGGAGTGTATTACCCATGTTGGTTCAACGTGAAGGTCAAGCACTCCTGGATCGAAGGGCCTAGGCACATCCTCTTTCAGCTGGACTGCCTCAAGTCCCAGAGAAAGGAGGTGCTGGATATTGTGATGCCAACTGTGAGAAGATCTGCTTGGTATGCCCACAGTGAAGCCATCCTCCAAACACTACTCTGCTCTGAGGATCAGGAGAGGATTGAAGGGGTGGAGAGAATCCTGGCCATCAGGGGAGAGGGGGACCCGGACACTCAGCTGGGGACTCCTCTGTTAGGAGCAGAAGGACACCTGACATCAATTGTGATGCTTCCAGCATCGGTGACTTGATCAGCTGGTCAGAAGGTGTGTCAGAGCCACCTCTCACCTGCTCTCTAAGCACCTCAGAGGTGAAAAACTTCATCAACACCCCCATGGAGGTGCGCAACTGGCCTTGCCACACACAAAGCATTGAGAGGGTTGTTAAAATGGTGACTGAGGCTTCTGCTAAGTACTTCTCACAGGAAAAGAGGGATGGAGGGATCAGGGCTCAGGAGACCAGCAGGAAGCTGATGTCCAAGTCTGAGTCAAAGCAGGATTTGTGCAACCTGGCAAAGTTCAAGATGTCAGGAGAATGATCTTTGTAATTATATCCAGTGATATACATGCAGTTCACCTATTAATAAATATATGTAAAGTTGATTTGGCCTTGTCAATATAAATGATTTACCTTATATCTTTTAATATATTATAAAGGGGTTCAAAAGGGTAAAATTGGCAATTTAGAAATACAAAATGATGTAGGTTAGAGTTATCCTATCCAAAAAATAAGCTCATATTTGAATTCCCCATGTAAAAACACATAATTTAGACACCCCTGATGGTAGGATTTCCTTCAGATTCATGTTGTCACCTGAGTACGACCCGCCCTATTATAAGACCGAATTCGCTGAACTTATAGAAAATGAAAATTATCTGCCACAGCAAGTGTTCAATGCGGATGAGACTGGCCTCTTCTGGAAAAGGCTACCGAACACGACTTATATCACCCAGCAGGAAAAGAAAATGCCTGGCCACAAACCCATGAAAGACCGATTTACACTTCTTGTTGCTGCCAATGCCTCAGGAGACCTTAAAATCAAACCTTTAGTGGTGTACCATTCTGAAAATCCAAGAATTTTTAAGCAGAAGAAAGTGATGACTTCCAACCTTGGGGTTTTCTGGAAGTCTAATAAGAAAGCCTGGGTGACTAGGGTTAACTTTCATGCTTGGCTGATGGAAGTTTTTTGCCCTACTGTTAAAGCATACCTTGAGACTAACAAGCTGCCCTTAAAAGCTGTTACTGCTGGACAATGCAAAAGCCCATGATCCAGACCTCAATGCCATTGTTAAAGTTAGATTTCCCTTCATGAATGTACAGTTTCTGCCCCTTAACACTACCCCCTTAATTCAGCCAATGGACCAGCAGGTGATTTCTAATCTTAAGAAAATGTATACAAAACATATGTTTGCCCAGTGTCATGAAGCAACAGAAAGAATGTCCCTGACCAAATTCTGGAAGACAGAGTACAACATCTATGAGGCCATCAGGCATGTTGTGAGAGCATGGAGAGATGTCTCCAATGTCTGTCTTAATGCCGCCCGCCTGGAAAAAGTTGTGGCCATCAGTGGTTCATAACTTTGAAGGCTTCCAAGATGAACCTAATATTGCAGCCAAAATTGTCCAGCTAGGCAACCAGATGGGGCTTAACGTCAGTGACAATGATGTTGCTGAACTGATCCAGGAGCATACACAGGAACTCATGACTGAAGAACTCCAAGCGTTGGCCAGGGAGTCTGGTTCTGGATCAGATGATGGGGAGGAAATTGAGGAGGAATCGGAGAGTCTCACTGTTGCTAAGGCTAAGGAAACCATTGAATACTGGTCTAAGCTTAAACCTATTGTCAACTTGCACCCCGATGTGGAAATCAGTGAACCTGTTTTATGCTTGTTTGAGGACAAGGTCATGAGCTACTTTAAGTCATTCATAGCAAACAGGCAGAAGCAACAGAAAATTTATGCTTATTTCAAGCCCTCAAGTCCCCAACCCTCTACCTCTTCCATGTCATTGGCTGTGGGCCTAAGAATGCCTAGCCCTGATGAGTTACCAGACATCATCATGGAAGGAGACTCTCCCTCCAAGCAATAATTCCTCCCCTCCATTCCTCATCTGGAACTTCCAGCACATCAAGCAAGACTCCTACAGGATTATTCTATTTTGTCTATATTGTACGGTATGTATTTTGTATTCTATTCTGTCTATTTTTAATACAATTACTAAATTTCGTAGGCCAATTTCTATAGAAAAAGTAGGGGTGGGGTGAAATTTTTGGGTTTTGGAACGAATTAATTAATTCCCATAGGTTATTAAGTTCGATTTGAGTACATTTTGAATTGAGTACGCCATGCTGGAACGGATTACGTACTCAAATCGGGGGTCCACTGTATCTCTCAATATCTAATCAATCAGTTGTCCAATTTTAATAAATTAACACCCTTATATCAATTTCCAATCACAATTTCTCAGTTATACAATCACCTGACTGAAAAATCACCAAAAGATACCTCCCTAGGCTTGTGATGTGTGCATCTCTACCTTCACTTGTACAGTAGTGTAGATCCAAAATGGCTGCCATGAGCAGACAGATGTATGTTTGCTCCCCTGTGCAAGGTATGCTTCCCACCCACTTCCAAGCATTCTTCTCTTGCTACACTCTGTTGGCATTGAAAGTGTTGTGGTGCTCTCCACAGTTTTATGCCACATGATCAACTCTTACATTCAATGTGCACTATTCACCACACTTTCTGACTCATCCAATTGCCTTCTGGACCCCCTGGAATGTATTCCCATTGACCCATGTTTTACCTGCTTCAATATCCAATCATTCACCATCTGAGTTGTTTTCCAGTAACATAACCCAATCAGATATCGAGGAATGCCTATAATTCTTATGCAAGGCCTCACTTAGAATACCACATTCAAGCTTGATCTCCTCAACTTAGATATGATGTAAGTAACTTTTTCTCATTAGAGGCTGATGGAATAAATCTAGAGCATAATAAGAAACAGACTTTTAGACTGATCTACAAAAATACTTTCAGTCATGGAGTAGTACTACATTTCTGGAATAACTTGTCATATGATGTGGTAAATCGTAGCTCCTTGGTTTTAAGAAAAATTTGAACACTTTCATGAATGGAACAGACTGTTTGTATATTGTAAATAGTGTATATTCTTAGCTTAAGTTATGTAAACTCTGTAAATAGTTTTATGTTAATTAGCCGACTTAAGATTGACATTTTACACAATTTTATTATAAAATATAGTTCATGACTTGGATAACCTCGATAAGCCCAAGTGGCTTCATGTTTTCCAAATGAAATGTAATGCAATGATAATGATATCTTTGAAGGTGTGCACTGTGCAGTATATGGCAACCAGACAATAGGGTCAATTACTGGGTTTCTATTACTATTACTTTTGTATGTGGGGTACTTCACTCATTTGAAAAGAATCTTTATGTCTATTTAAATGCAATTAGAAGCAGTGTGTTAACAAAAACAAACACTATTTCAGACTCAACAGGTACAAACATTATACAAGAGGTCCATAGAAGATTAAGAGAGAGTTGTCTGGAGCACTGACTAAGGAGGCCAGTGAATCACTGTGCATAATGAACATACAAATACAATGATCCAACCATGTGGTGGTGTGCCAACTACCACTAACATAAGTAAAGCTATCACCAGGAAGACTACATATGGATGAAAGGGTCAAATTATTATCTTCACAGAAGGCTTTTAAGTGGTTGCTAAACAAAGAATTATCATTAAGTACATTAGCATTAAAGTCACTAATAATAGCTACACATGTCGTATCAAACTCATCAATAATACTGCTGACCTGCCCCAATTTAATGAGGTAATCATCTTCATTATCAACTGCCTGAAAAGGCATATAGATACACAGAATTACAAATTTTTTATTGTTTACACAAATTTCTATTCCAGTTAGCCAAATCAAACCAAGTTTTAATTCACTAATATATTTCCCATACCCCAACCTCCATAGAATAGCTACCCCACCAGGTGGGTGGCCTGCAAGGAGACTATCTTCTTTATCTCTGGTGGCCTCCCCTATCCCATGAAAGTTAATGGACAGGCTATTCAGGTCCTTTAAGTCCTGTTTCCATAGCCATGTTCCCTGCAGACAGATAATATCAGCATCCTCCAACAGCTTATCAATTATGATCCACTTGTGTTTGCTGTTATTGCCTAAGCTTAGGCCTCTACAGTTATGAGATTATCTGACTGTTGCAATTAGGAAGATGCAAGAGTTCTGCCAGCCATCTCTACATGTTGAATTCCACTTACACCAGGCATAGCAGTTACAGCATCAGACCCAGGGGTAAGTAATTCTACAAGAAATAGACAAATGAAGTACAAGGTAACCTCTTTAAAATTCATGAAACTTGGTGTGAGGGTTGGTTTAGGTCCAAATTACAAATTTCTGAATTTTTTTGAAAATTGGTCAAGTTGGTCAAATTTTATGGCTTGACCAATTTTGGTCAAATGAAAAAAACCAATAATTTTCAAATGTAAATATCTCAGCTCCTAATTGTGGTAGTGTAGTAAGTCTTAAATGATAAAATATGTAAAATTAACTGTAGTTTCTAAATATGTATCATTTTTTTAGGGTAACAAAAATAAAATTATGATTTTTTGAATTTTTTTTTTTTTTTTTTGCGATTTAGCAACGAAGATATCATTTTTCGAAAAAAAGACCAGGAATAAAAAATGTTTATTTGATGTATGTACACCACAATAAGTAATAAAAAGTCAGCTTATTGACAATTATTATGAAAAAAAAAATGAAAAAAAAATCCTTCAAATTTTAACAATTTTTGGCTTTCTTTCCAGATTTTCAGTATATACCTAATTTTCTAGTATATGTAAATTTACCTAACCCTTAAAATGCCTCAAAACACAAAATTTTGTTGCGATCCTATGAAAAAACACTCGAGGAATTTTCTGTAACATCAAAAAAGTAAACTCTGCCATGGCAGCTGCAAGCTATGAAATTTTGGAAGAAAATCAATTACTATGCAGCAATTGCTATGTCACAATTAAAAAGAAGCCAATTGTATTAGAACATGTTCACCATTCATCAGAGAGCCGGAACCTGCACCAATACCTGAGCCAGACATACTTAACGAATGTATGGAGCGAAGCAGTAACGATTCCACGAATCCACCACCATTGGAAGAATTTGTCGTTCAAGACAGGCAATTCAATAAAGATTTGCTCAGCAACAATATTTTACCTTTATTTGATGAAAGCCCTATTAAAACAGGTAATAAAACAATAGAGACTCCGTTCAGGACATTTGTTTCTTAATGCCAAATTCGTAGTTTTCTGTTTTTAAATATTAGCATCAGCACTTGAATACATATATACAAAATATTTGATAATTTCATGCAACCTAAATTTATGAATTTGTTTTACAGCTGGATTGAAGCTGGGACAAAAACAGATAAAGGCTTCTACGAAATTCAGATCGACAATGGAAAAGGTTAAACGAAGTTTTGAAGCTGCTTATGGGGCTCCTATTGACTATTCTGAAGCTGGTCCGTCCAAAAAAAGTTGTCTGGAAGATGATTTAGAGAGGCAAGACTACTTTTCAGACATAGTTATTGAAATTTGACATTTTAAATTAAATTTAATACAGTCATCGAAGTATATACTAAATTAAGTTTTATCTGTTTACATTTTTATAATTGGACAATATAATACATATACATATATTTTATGAAAAGTTTAATTAAAAATATACTAATTAAACTTAATGATCTTCACTTGCCCCACAAACACCTTTAAATGGGAGACCCATAATGGGCGCACACACATTTCTACATTACTGTACAGTCTTTACAGCCACACCTACACTTTTCCTCGTAAGTGTATATATTGTAATGTATATGGTTGTAAATTTTGACTTGGTCCGCAATCAATATGGACCGTGACTTGATGGATACCGTAATGAAATTGACTGGATTCTTTGGATCTGATATATTTGCATGTCCGTTATAAATAGATATAGAGTATAACATTTGTGGATAGTAGTCTATTATGACTTGATCCTCTGGATCCAGAGATTCTATCTTTAGTTTTAAATCGATAATTAATTAGTTTTAAATTGATAATTATTTAGTTTCGTAAAAATTGGTCGTTGCCAAATTACCAGCAGTTTTTACATAAATTTCTTATGTTCTTGTGGTTCGGAACCCAAGTAAAATTGTAGGTCCCCTCCGCCACCACAGAGGACATACACAATACACGATTACGAACACAGTTAGGTAGACCAGCCATGAGTGGATCCTAGGGTCTTTGTTGGTCTGAAACATTATAACTATTTCAGGTATCAAAAGGTTATGGAAGAATTAAAGGAGAAATTTCAAGCAAGTAACGATCGCAATCTTAGGTTACAAATACTATCATTGTATCCCTATCCCATTGAAAAAACTTCTGACTTCTTTGGAGCAACAAAGTATATGGTGCGTAAGAGCCGCAATCTTCAAAAACAGTTTGCGATTCTTCCTAACATTCCAAACATGAAGAAAGGGAAGGTTGTCACAGCTGAAATGAAAAAAAATCATTCAGGAGTTTTATGAAAATGATGAATATAGTAGGATGTGCCCGGGAATCAAAGATTATAAGTTTGCAATAAATGAAGAGGGTGAAAAAATAAAAAAACAAAAAAGACTGGTATTGTGTAACTTGAAAGAGTTATATGCTGAATATGCAAAAAATGATGAAAATCCCAAAATAGGCTTTAGTACCTTTGCTCATCTTCGACCGTCGTGGTGTGTGCTTGCGGGACAAAGCAGAACTCACAGTGTCTGCGTATGTACGCATCACCAAAATCCAAAACTACAAATATCAGCATTAGGCATTAAAGATTTAGACTACAAAAAATTAATGTCTTTATCCGTGTGCAGCATGGACAATGAAGACTGTATGATGCACCGATGCAAAAGATGCCCGCGAGAGGTCGGAATAAAAAATTATTTGGAAAGTTTGGACTTCATGGCGATGGAAGAGATAAAATATAAACAATGGGTGTCCGTCGATCACTGTATGTTAAAAGATATCACCGAAACTCCAGAGGAATACGTGGAATCGCTCACCAACAAAAAAATTGCACAACTGACAAGACACCACTCCACGAATAAATGTCAGTCAAGTTACTTCAAAAATCTAAAAGAAACTCTGCCCAAAAATGAAGGTGTTTTGGTGGGTGATTTCGCGGAAAACTTCTCATTCATCGTACAAGATTGTGCCCAGGGGTTTCATTGGGAGAACTCGCAATGTACAGTGCACCCATTCATTTATTATTCCAAAAACAATGCAGGAAAACTAATTTGCAAAAGTTACTGCTTCGTTTCAAACCATCGCAGGCATGATACAATTCTGGTTCATAGTTTTCTCAAAAAATTAATCCTGTGCATCCAACAACAAAATTCAAACCTAACTAAAATTCATTATTTCACAGATGGATGCGCGGCTCAGTATAAGAATAAAAAAATTTCTAAATTTATGCCATCATTTCAAAGACTTCAAAATTCATGCTGAGTGGAATTTTTTCGCGACATCCCACGGGAAGAATGCCTGCGACAGTATTGGTGGAACGGTAAAAAGAGCAGTCGCCAGAGAAAGCTTACGACGGCCTCTCAACCATCAAATCTTAACAGCTGAGGACTTCTACAATTTCTGCTCTCAAGAATTCCTAACCGCTATTGACTTTTTTTACGTCTCGTGAGGCAGAAGTTGTAGATGTAGAGCTTTCTTTGCAAAAACGCTGAGTGAACCTATTACTTCTATCAAAGGTACTCAACAATTACATCGTTTCGTCCCAATTTCCAAGAATTCATTGAAGGTTTATCCACTCTCTCAGAGTGCACAGTCAGTCGAAATAAGAGAGCTCATTAGAGTTTCTGCTTCAGATCAAGAACATAATACTGTCTCTCAACGCGAAATTGAAACAGGCTCTTTTGTGGGTTGTATGTATGAAAATAAACTATGGCTCGGATTAGTCCAGTCCTTTGACTGAATATGATGATTTTCTGATAAAATTTCTCCATCCTTCGGGCGTATGTCCCTCATACATTTTTCCTGCGCAAGATGATATTTGTCACATTCCAACAGAAAATATATTTGGGAGTATTGAAGCAAGTTTACGAGGAGGAACAAGAATACAATACATTTTTCCACTTCAAGAATTAAATAACTTTTCAAAGACGATAAAATAAATTCTATCGAATATATACTATTTAAGATTGTCTATATAATATTTCTAAAATTTTTATCTAAGATTTGTGTATCTACTTAATAGTTATAAAAATCTTTTCAAATTCTTTTTTCTTATTATTATATTATTAGTGTCTAAAATTTGGATTCACTGGATGAGAATACCATCTCTTAATTCATTCTCAAAGACTTGTGTACGTGTAGTATTAGGAAGAGTATTTTATACTCTGATAAGCGCTTTATAAATTAAACATTATTATTGTCAATATATTCTGTCCCTAAATATGAGAGGGTTATGTATGTACATTGTACATATATTTTAAGAGATTTTTTCTCCTTTGGTTTATCTACATGTATTTTTTATATGATTTGAAAATTGTCTTTTTTTGGACCAACAAGTCTGTAATAAATCTTCGTCGAAAAAAAATTTTATTACTTAATTTCAAACTCAGTTTTGAGCCTTATAATAAACTATAAGCTGACTTTTTATTACTTATTATGGTGTACATTAGGGTGCATCAAAAATGGCAACTTTCAAAAATTGATTTGGCCCTACGTTATTATGGTTACATTCCCTAAAAAAAATTCACATGCAAAATTTCAGGTCAATTGATTAATATCTAGTACTGGGTCCACCTAGCTCCTAAACTTTTACAAAAATGACAATTTTTGGGATAAATTGCCTTAAATTATTTTTTTCACATATATGGTACCTTATTTTATTGAGAATGATCCTTAAGGTACTATAGGCCTAATATGTTTAGTTTGCTTGTGTTTAAGCCATAGCTACTATTAATAAACATCATTTGCCATCATGAAATACCTATAGCTATTTTTTCTTATTTTCAGGCATGTAGACTACTTTAATATTAATCTATGTTTCTATTACAGGTCAATTTTTTATATATGTTGGTGATAATAGTTGATATATGATATAATGGATAATAGTGGTAAAGCCAGTGAAGCCACTTCTAGTGGTAAAACTTGTTCAAGTGGTGCAGATAAAGTTGATGTAAAAACACAAAAAAAAACCTGTATATTTGGATTAGGTCCTGGCATCACAAATAATGATGCAAAGATTGTAGGATGTTGCTTGCCAACAAGTGAACAAGTTCTTAGATGTTTCCTATTTCACCAGCAACAGGGTCTAAAAGAGAGAAGAACTAAGCGAGATATAGCTAAAATTGTTTTAACAAAAATTCAACCATTCTACAATAAAGCCAACATACCAATGGTTACAGAGAAAAAGCATGCGAGAAAATAATTTCGTTGTCAGAAAAGAATGTGAAACAGAGAAATTCCATTGAAAAGAAGAGAGCTACAAAGTACAAAGACAAGACTAGAAGATATGGAAATGCAACTTAAAATGACTTTTCCACTGTGGATTAAAAATGCCAAAAAAATTACGAGTAATCCAGAAGATATACAATTTCTTCAATCTATGCAAGGGGATAGAATTGCTTCTTTTGGAGCTCATGATCAAACTTTAGCATCCAAAATGAAGCGCATTAATTTTCGAAAATGTGAGAAAAGAAAAGGAATTGAGAGACACTGAAGCTTCTTGCAGTTATGTTGAATTAGAAAGCAGTAGCACAAGCGATACAACTACCATTGAGAGTGAGTCAGAAGCTAATGATGGAGCTGAAAAAGATGGAAAATCCACACAGTCAACAGTCTGTTTAGGTACTCAAGCTATCATTCCTCATGACATTCTGAAAAGACCGAAACTTGTTTCTTTGGCATCAAGAATGAAAATGACTCCGGCACAACAGGCTGCATTCAGAAAAGCTTTTGTTGAAGAATGTGGTGGTAACACTAAGGCAGTGGCAACTTCATATGCTACAGCTGATAGAGCAAGACGCGAAGTAGCCCAAAAAATTTCAAGTTCCATTCAAAAATCTTAGAATCCTCCTAAATTGGCCTCTCTTCATTGGGATTCAAAAATAATTTCTACTCTGCAGGATAAATATGTTACAGAAGAACGATTACCCGTATCAGTTGGAAATTCAATGGATCTCAAACTACTTGGTATTCCATCATATCATCCTAGTACTGGTGGCAGTGGCCAATCTGGGAAAAACTTGACTGAAGAAGTTATGAAGCTACTGAAATTGTGGAACTGCTCCGATTCAATAGTGAACTTGGTTTTCGACACTACAGCAACCGACACGGGACATGTGAGTGCTGCATGCATAACTATCCAACAAGAGATTGGACGGCCTTTATTATGGTCTGCATGCAGGCATCATGTTGGTGAAGTTATTATGTTATTATGAGTCATGTGTTTCAGGACATGAAAGTAGAAACTTCGAGTGGACCAGAAATTAATGTCTTTAACAGATTTCGAGAAAAGTTTCAGTGGATTTCCAAGGATGAAAAATTGAAAAAAATTGACTTCAATCAGTACTCTAAAGCTGTCCAGGAGATTCTTCAGGAATGGACTGATTATGCAATTCAAATAAGTAATATAGAAAAGCAACATACACGATATGACTACAAACAATTTTCTGATTAGTTGTGTTATACTTAAATGCAGGACCTAGTGATAAGGATATAACCCTTCAGCGACCTGGTGCTATACATAGAGCCAGATGGATGAGTAAAGCAATATATGCTCTAAAAATTGCATTACTAGAAGATAATATCTCGAAACTACCTTCAATAACAATCACAAACAAGCAACAAATTCTGAAACTAAGACTTTGCAACCTTCATTTCACTGATTTACTACCCATGGTGGATGACCTGCTCTTCAGTTTTTGATGCACCATGGCACAATTTGCAGTTTTACAAAAAGCTTCTTAGATACGAGGAAGTAAACAAGCAAATAGCAAAAAGTGCTCTAACATCTTTGAAACGTCATCTCTGGTACCTTTCATCAGAGATGATTCCTCTTGTATTATTCAGCGATTTGGTTCCAAAAAATGAACTTTGTGCTATAACAAACCATCTACTTTCCTATAAACCACACAAGATTGAGACAGTGGTTCCAGAAGGTAGACATGGATCTAGTTTTGGAAAGCCTAATTTCCCTACCAATCTATGATCAGAAACCACACTAGCTGACTTGGTTGACAAAAACTCATGGTTCATATTCTCTTCACTACAGTTAGACTATGATTTTTTAATGGTTGAGATTGTTGAATGGAAAACAACAGCATCATTTATATCTTCCAAAGAAAAACTTTTGGCTATAAATGTCATAAATGATGGCTCTGAGAGGGCAGTAAAACTATGCAGTGACTTTTATGAGGCTGCAAGGACTGAAGAACATCTTCAAAATGTTCTCCAAGTTGTAGAAGCTGACAGAAAAGCCACTCCTAATCTGAGAAAGAGACAAGCTTCTTTATCATCTGGTTTAGAAGAAAAAAGGACAAAGAAGAATAATTAAGATATCAACAAGCAATAAATCAATTTTTACAAGTATTTTATCATGAAATACCATTTTTAATAGGTGGAGGTGGTCGGTGGGATGCTTGGCAAGTTGGGTCCTCGTCCCGCATCCTGGTAACTCACTTCATGATTCTCAGAATAATACAAAAAAAAATCTAAAAAGACAGATAATTTCATGAATTGAGGCTAAAACTTGCCTAAAACTAACTATATTTACAATTTTTTTTTCAAACAAAATCTACAACGCTTACACATAAGATTTTCTAGTCAAACCATAAAATTCCACAACTGTCAAGTTTTCATCTTCGAGGTGGACCCACTAAATATTGTCAGAACAGCTTGAAACGTGGACACTGAAGGTTTGTTGAGGATTGTAACCATAATATCATAGGGCCGAATCAATATCCGAAGTTCGAAATTTCACCCCTTATAGGTTGATGCACCCTAGCTGTACATACATCAAATAAACACTTTATTCTTGGTCTTTTTTTCAAAAAATGATATCTTCACTGCCAAATCGAAAAAAAAAAAAAATTGACATTTTTCCCAAAAAAATCATAATTTTATTTTTGTTACCCTAAAAAAATGATACATATTTAGAAACTACAGTTAATTTTACATATTTTATCATTTAAGACTTATTACACTACCACAATTAGCAGCCGAGATATTTACGTTTGAAAATTGTTGGTTTTTCCTTTGACCAAAATTTGGTCAAGCCATAAAATTTGACCAACTTGACCAATTTTCAAAAAAATTTAGATTTTTGTAATTTGGACCAAAACCAACCCTCACACCAAATTTCATGAATTTTGGAGATGGTGGAGTGTACATTTGGCACTTTCATTTGTCTATTTGTCCTGGAATTACCCCCAACTGGATTTTCCTTCACAATACGATGCATGATGTCTCCATAATTACCCTCTCTAGCACTTGCAAGAGGGGCTGCAGGTGTTTTTCTTCCCTTCTTCTCATAGAACTGCTGTACATGTACCCATTCTGGCCATACTGCTAGATCCATAAATACCCCTGGATCATCACAGACTGCTGTAACTTGAAAAGAACTGAGTACTCCATCTGGAGTCAATTTTCCTACATGTAACCTGAAGGTTCACTTTATCTTCCACAAATGCCTGCAGTTCCTCAGCCATAAGATCAGGTCAACATCTCGAGACAAAAATGTTTACAGTCTTCATTGGTACAGCCATCATACGATCTGTTTTGGCAGCCCCTATGATACCCCACCATTCTCTGCCAGTCTTTGCCACATGCTAACTCCCTCCAGCCAGTGCATGAGTGGGACCAGACCCCCTTGAGGGACCACCAACCATTAGCTACTGCAGTGGTTGCAGTTCTCAGAGGGGTTGCTCACTTCCAGCCCCTCCTTACCACCATTGTCCAAGATGCCTCCTCATCATGGGGAATGGGACAGTTCAGCGCCGCCGTTTCAACACAAGGCCATTTCAGCACCAGGATTTTTCAGCACCACAATATTTTGAAGGAAAAGCAAACAACTTTAAAATAAAAAATTTATTAATGTAAAATGAATACGTCATTTAAAACTAAAAAAAATATTAGTTTGAAATTATTTAAAAAATTGTGCACTATTCCATGCAAGAACTCTACTTCACTTCTATTTCCATATTCTGAAATGATTTTAAATATTCTTTCGTCCACTTTTCTGAACTTTTGTAATTTAACTTGAGGATCATGCCCAGCTAAAAGTTTTTCAAAATATTCGTCGTGTCCTTTTTGAACTCTATGCAGCGTATCGATGAACTTCCATATGGTTGGGTGGAACATCCCTAATTCACTACACAATATTCTATTTGCTGCTTCAGCATGATTATTTGTTCTATCTTCCTCACGTAATGTATGTTGAAACATATTCCATATCTCGGCTGGAAACAATGGTTGTCTTCTACCAGTACCCCTTCTGTTTGGATGACCAATGTAGTTCTCTTCAAACAAGTTTAAAAGTGGAAGCAATTCCTCTGGTAATTCCACTGCTAGGGTGTCTACATGATTGTCAGTGTCGTTAAATAGATATGAACACTAGAACCAGTACCATTTTACCAATCTGGATTGGTATTAAATTAATGCACAAGACCCATCCTGCTAATTTGTTTTATTATATTTTGCAATAAATGGAATAAGCAGCCTCTAATTTCTACTTCATAAAAGCAGTCTTTCATAGCTGTAAAAGCTGCCTGTTCGAAATCACAAAGGATTGAGTCCAGTCGTACATTGGGTACCAACTCTTTAATCAATTCGAACATCTGTACATAAGTTGCACACTGCTTATTTTGTAAGAGTATATATAGTATGGGGTGAACACTACCATGTTTCTTGACCATAATAGTATAAACTTGATAAAATAATTGAGGTGCTATTGCAAAGGTTCCATCGGTGTACCATATTTTTGAAGTTGCTAAATGTTGCAACCAACTCTCCCTTCCAAATATAATTATTCTGTTGTGGCCCATTCCACTATCACTCAAGCAAAGTCTTTCCTCTGTATCTGGTGTTGGTTTATATATTTTATATTCGTGTGGTAATTCTAACTCCTGAATGTTTTGGGGGTTGTCAGAAACATCATTTACTTCATTCCATTTTTGACAAATAATTTTACGCAAAGCTTGCCTATTTGGTACTTGTGCAATTCAGGCTTGGGACATATTTTCTAAGCATTTGTTAATAATTATGCTGAGAGGTTCACAAGTTTTCTCAGCCTGGTTTCTTACCTCTGTTTTTGCTTTTTTTACTTCAATTGCCACTGCAGATGGTGGATATGTATGCTCGTTAAGTTCCTTTATTACTTGTGCATTCATTGTATGAATTCTTGCCCTGCATCGTCCATCTTCATGACAATGCCAAAACTTAACGTTATTGTCTGTCTGTCTTACTTTGTCAAATCTATATAAATATCCAGCATGACAGAATTTATCTTTTCCTCTTTTACTTTGAACTAATTGGGCCATGGCTAAATATTTGAAAATTAAAAAAGCACACTGCACACACAATAGCAGACAGCAATTTTTTTTAAAGAACACGTCAGAGAACTTTCTTTTCAACTCTCAGAACAAAAGTATAATGAGAAAGGGTCAAAGAAAATGTGTAACCAAACAGACATAGATTCCGAGGTTGTTAGAAAGTTAGTTGGTTTGCTATGACATAGATTCCGAGGTTGTTAGAAAGTTAGTTGGTTGGCTACGACAGCACAGCACCCAAACCTCCCAATTTATTTGGGATATGTGGTGTCATAGTATTTTCCCAAATAAACTGGAACACAGTAGTACTGTACTGTCGTATTTTATGACAGTAAACACCATACAAAGCATATTTCCTCTTATCATAAATAACTAAAATTTGGGTCTGAGTCAAGTTTAAGGCAAAAGAATTGATTTGAAAAAATGAAATATTGTGGCACTGAATTGTACCTAACCCCTCATCATGACCCCCGACTGCATTCCCAGCATCCTGATTCACCAAGGCCACTTGGGGGGTACCCTGTGCGAGATGGTATTGAGCTGGCAATATAGCAGTGTCTGGATTCAGGGTTCCAGGATAAGACTGAGAGGCAGAGGGCTCTGCCACTCATGGATCCAGAATGAGGTTGAGAGGCAGAGGGCTCTGCCACTCATGGATCCAGAATGAGGTTGAGAGGCAGAGGGCTCTGCCACTCATGGATCCAGAATGAGGTTGAGAGGCAGAGGGCTCTGCCACTCATGGATCCAGAATGAGGTTGAGAGGCAGAGGGCTCTGCCACTCATGGATCCAGAATGAGGTTGAGAGGCAGAGGGCTCTGCCACTCATGGATCCAGAATGAGGTTGAGAGGCAGAGGGCTCTGCCACTCATGGATCCAGAATGAGGTTGAGAGGCAGAGGGCTCTGCCACTCATGGATCCAGAATGAGGTTGAGAGGAGAGGGCTCTGCCACTCATGGATCCAGAATGAGGTTGAGAGGCAGAGGGCTCTGCCACTCATGGATCCAGAATGAGGTGAGAGGCAGAGGGCTCTGCCACTCATGGATCCAGAATGAGGCTGAGAGGCAGAGGGCTCTGCCACTCATGGATCCAGAATGAGGCTGAGAGGCAGAGGGCTCTGCCACTCATGGATCCAGAATGAGGCTGAGAGGCAGAGGGCTCTGCCACTCATGGATCCAGAATGAGGCTGAGAGGCAGAGGGCTCTGCCACTCATGGATCCAGAATGAGGCTGAGAGGCAGAGGGCTCTGCCACTCATGGATCCAGGATGAGGCTGAGAGGCAGAGGGCTCTGCCACTCATGGATCCAGGATGAGGCTGAGAGGCAGAGGGCTCTGCCACTCATGGATCCAGGATGAGGCTGAGAGGCAGAGGGCTCTGCCACTCATGGATCCTGGATGAGGCTGAGAGGCAGAGGGCTCTGCCACTCATGGATCCTGGATGAGGCTGAGAGGCAGAGGGCTCTGCCACTCATGGATCCTGGATGAGGCTGAGAGGCAGAAAGCTCTGCCACTCATGGATCCTGGATGAGGCTGAGAGGCAGAAAGCTCTGCCACTCATGGATCCTGGATGAGGCTGAGAAGCAGAAAGCTCTGCCACTCATGGATCCTGGATGAGGCTGAGAGCAGAAAGCTCTGCCACTCATGGATCCTGGATGAGGCTGAGAGGCAGAAAGCTCTGCCACTCATGGATCCTGGATGAGGCTGAGAGGCAGAAAGCTCTGCCACTCATGGATCCTGGATGAGGCTGAGAGGCAGAAAGCTCTGCCACTCATGGATCCTGGATGAGGCTGAGAGGCAGAAAGCTCTGCCACTCATGGATCCTGGATGAGGCTGAGAGGCAGAAAGCTCTGCCACTCATGGATCCTGGATGAGGCTGAGAGGCAGAAAGCTCTGCCACTCATGGATCCTGGATGAGGCTGAGAGGCAGCCAAATAACATATTTGTTTTGACAACTAAATCATTACAATTTCAGACACTATAGGTCTTGATAAATTTTAGTTTATTGAAGGAAAAATTTGCCACAATATTAGTTCACATACATGTTTATTTTAGTTTAGAGTAGATTTAATTCATTTTTCAGTTCTTTGTTCACACAATATGTCCACTGCCACTGTAATAGAAAAGTAATAGACTATTATCTATTACTTTGCCTTCTATTATTACAGTCAAAAAAATTATGATTTATTACTATTACTTGAAAAATCCTATAATAGTCTATTACTATTACCCCATGTCTGATGGTAACTAAGCTTATCCCTAACCTAAGAAGATTGGAATACAGGGAAAGACTAAAGGAACTGTGTATGTTTAGTGTATGAATTTAGTGGGCTGGGTGGCATATATTCTAGAGGTGAGTGATCATTATTAATTATGAATGAAGCTTATCCGCTATTGAAGTAAAATGTGCATTTGAAGAGTCTGCAATAGCAGTATCATCAGTAATTTCTTTATTATCAACATTTAATTTCTCTATTGAATTTTTCTTAATTTGTTTTCCGAGAAGATTGTTTATGGTTATCCAAGTGTTTTTCATGTCTCCTTTGTATTTGGAAAATTGATTATTATAATAGTTACATTTTGCAGTTTTGATTATTTTAGTTAATTTGTTTCTGTATTGAATATATTGTATTTTAGGAATTTTGCTCTGTAATTGCAATTTGAATAATTTATCTCTGTTCTTTATTGAAGTGATAATTCCTGAAGTGATCCATCAATTTGCAACACTTTTGGGCGACTGTTTTTGGTATTATTATAGTATTACACCCGTCTAATGTCCAGCAATTATTATATGTTCATTAAGCAGATTTCTTAAATTCTAAGACACTTTTCTTCTATAGCGTTTCCATCGCAAATGCTTCATTTTTGATATAAAATTTTTGTTGGTGTGTATCTACTGTGTTCGTATGTTCATTTGGTGTGCGTGTGCGGCTGACCGTTACATGTCTGCCCAATCACTGCACTCCATCCATTTCGAATTTGAATTACTTTGCTACCAGAATGGCTTCATGTGACATGTGCTTGTTCGATTATTACCACTGTATTGTCGCTTTCTATGAAAATTTAGAAAAAAGTGTCGAGTTTCTGTGTGCTCACAGTGTTCTACCAACAGTAGTGAAGTGTCCACATTGTAAAACGGAGTGTACATATCGTCAAGACCAGAAACTGTGCCATTGTAAAAAAAAGTTAGGATAGGTTAGGTTAGGTTTAGTTAGGTTAGGTTAGAATAGGATAGGTCAATTTTGAAGGTGAAATTTATGTTTTTCCTATGGTTTTTGATGTGTTTTGAACGAATCTGAGCTTCAAAACCGTCGGAAATGACTCGTTTTCTGTGATTTCTCCCACCCGAGAACTCCCGGTTCCCACAGGGTCACCCAGATTGCTGGCTGGGGGGAGGGGGGTATCTCAAAAATAGTCATTTCCGACGGTTTTGAAGGTCAGATTTATTCAAAACATATCAAAAACCATAGGAAAAATATAAATTTCACCTCCATAGGGAGACAGGTGTGATCAAATGTAGAATTTGGACCCCAGCCTTCTTTAGTTAGCTTTATAAGGCTAACGAAAATATCACAACCTAACCTAACCAATCATTAGGTTACAGTTACCCTTGATGTTGGTTAGGTTATGATATTTTCGTTAGCCTTATAAAGCTAACTAAAGAAGGCTGGGGTCCGAATTCTACATTTGATCCGACAGGTGTAATACTATAAATTTACCATTTTTCTCTGTAAAGGAAAGCAAATATTAAAAATGCCCAGTTAGGTCAACTGAATACCCTTGATGATTGGTTAGGTTAAATCATGATATTTTCATTAGTTTAAACAAAAATGACGAGAGCAAACTTTTCTGGTTAATTTTGACATGTTTTGCATGTTTCCTGTGGTAATGCGTCATTTACGAGATCTCATAACATGAACATGTTTTATTGTATAAAACGTAGTCAAAAATATATTTTTCAAATGTATTTTGGTGTGCTTTGTTCGAATATAACCATCTCTCATGCAAATGAACAGAAATACAGTTGTCATTGCATGGCCCAAACGTATTTCTGTTCATTTGCACAAGAAATGAAGGTTATATTTGAACAGAGCACACCAAAATACACTAGAAAAATATTTTTTTTATTTCAACTTCAGGCCATGTCATTTGTGACATAATTACCCTAAAATCTAGAGTGGTGTTAAAACAAATATTCACCAAAAGTACAAAAGAGACTGTATTTAGCTTCACTTGTACAGAACTAGAAGTTCTGGTAATTATTCATTTATACACCCAGTCTGTTTTTATGATGAGAACAAACTTTTCTGGTCAATTTTGAGGTGTTTTGCACGAATCTGCCATCCATTTCCTGTGCAAATGCGTAGTTTTCAAGATATCATAATCTTGAAAACTACACATTTGCACAGGAAACAGATGGCCATTTCATACAAAACACACCAAAATTAACTAGAAAAGTTTGCTCTCATCATTTTCATTTAAACTAACGAAAATATCATGACTTAACCTAACCAATCATCAAGGGTATATAGTTGACCTAACCAGGCATTCAATTAACCTAACCAGGCATTCAATTAACCTAACCAGGCATTCAATTAACCTAACCAGGCATTCAATTAACCTAACCAGGCATTCAATTAACCTAACCAGGCATTCAATTAACCTAATAGGTTAATATTGGTTATTTCACCTAAATATCGCTATTATTCTACTATTACACCCGTCTAACATCCAGCAATTATTATATGTTCATTAAGTAGATTTTTTAATTCTAAGAGACTTTCCTTCTATAGCGTTTCCGTCGCAAATGCTTCGTTTTCGAGATATAAACATTTTTTTGGTGTGTATCTAGTGTGTGTTCGTACGTTTGTTTGTGTATTCATACGTTCGTTTGTGTGTTCGTACGTTCGTTTGTGTGTTCGTACGTTCGTTTGTGTGTTCATTACATGTCTGCCCAATCACTGCGCTCCATCCATTTCGAATTTGAATTACTTTCGTACCAGAATGGAACACTCATTCCACTCATTCAGAAGTACATTAGGCCTGGCTCTGTGATTTATAGTGATTCCTGGGCTGCCTACAAGACTATAAGTGATTTAGGTTAGGATAGGTTAGGTTAGGATAGGTTAGGTTAGGTCAGGTCAATTTTGAAGGTGAAATTTGTTTTTCCTATGGTTTTTGATGTTTTAAACGAATCTGACCTTCAAAACCGCCGGAAATGACTCGTTTTCATTGCCGGCTAGGGGGAGGGGGGTTATCTCAAAAACGAGTCATTTCCGATGGTTTTGAAGGTCAGATTCATTCAAAACACATCAAAAACCATAGGAAAAACATAAATTTTACCTCGAAAGAGAGACGGGTATAATACTATACATTTACCTAAATATCTTCTGATCTTTTCATATTAAGCACTCACTGTCACATTTCGGGCAAGTTAAGGATGAGAGAATAACACTGTAATTGATAAAAACATCCAATCCTTTGTCTTCATCTAGGGCACATGACAAATCAAGTTCTCAAAGTCAAAATCACACAAATGGCACATCATAATTCCATCATAAACACCACTAAACTGAATCCAATTTGAAAAAAAAAAAAAAAGCCAGAACAAAATCTAACCAACTAATTAAGTTGCATAGTAGCGAAAAAATAGCCCAATTAAGAAAAATATTTTATGAAAAAAGTACATTATAGCAAAAACAGGAAATATAATTTATTAAAAAAAGTACATTTCAACAAATTTACACACAAGATATATATTTTCTTAGTCAGTTTTGAATGGCAATTCAATATATTATACTGTTTTAACCGCGTGAGAGCGGGTTAAAAGACGAATATTAACCAAAGTTTCTTATAGTCATTCACTTCAGCACAAAGGCTTCGAGATTGTTTTTGTATATCTGAGTCATCAACTCAAGGAGCTAGTGATAGTTTGGGTAATTGTATACAACATCCCCCTCACCTCAATTTTATGAAATTGACTTCACAATCGATGTAAAACCTTTATTTATAACATGTAATTACTTTATTTATTTTTGGAAACCAACCTAACCTAACCACAAATGAATTAAAGTAACTACATACTATAAATAAAGGTTTTACATCGACAGGTATATTTCATAAAAAAGATTCAATATCAATAACGATAATACTTACTTTTAAGTAAGCCAGTAAATTTGCTCCACTGCAGTAAAGAAATGATGTAAACATCCTGCAGATTATGGGTAGGCCTTGAAAAATAAGTACTGCGCCCATTTCCCGAACTTAGCCTCATCAATTTCAACAATTTTACCAGATCCCCCAAGCTTTTCATTTTTGTCCATGCAGTGATAAATGAACACTTCGCGCATAAATGAAGACCAATTGGCAATTGTAAGGTTGGTAAGTTTTAAGTTATCACGCACAAACATACGAAAATAGGTCATGCAAATACACAGCAGCAAATAAAATTGCAGTGTTGGAATCAATCTTAACTTTATCCATCCACGTGCCCTTAAAGATGCTGACTTCAAAGTCACACTGCTTGCTAATAACATTTTTTTTGGCATAGGGTTTAACTTTAATACGCCTTTCTAAGTTAAAAACACACACAGTCTCACACTTTGGGCACAACTTTTCATTCTTTACAACACCGTGCTTCTTAAAAAAGTCTAAGCAATTTGGTAAATTATTTGTATATTTAACCCTTTAACGCCGAACATTTTTGTAGGGTTAAGTCTAAATGCGTGTATTTGAAACGGTACGTATTCACCCAGTCGGCTTTAGAGGGTTAAGAATCGTATCATGGTAAGATATTGAACAAAATGAACACACTATTTCGCTTTCCATGTCTATGCAACCACAACCATCAAACAACTGATTTTTTTAACACTGAATGGGGGCGTAGCCTTACCAATACATGGTAAATAATTATACAAAGTTAATATCTCCATAAATATGATCGACCAAAAAATTTTTTACTTAAAGGTTTTATTTATTATTTTCTACGCACTGCAATAATTTTTATTAGAAACTGAGGTGAGGGAATATTGTATACAATTACCAGTTTGACCCAAGTATAATGTTATGTAACGTAAATATGTCCATTAGGTTATATTAGATTAGACTAGATTAGTTTAGTAATTATAGCTCTACGGACTCTCTCTGAATACTATTTGGATAGTAAAGATATACCAGGAATTTACCCATTTTAAATATGAAAATACATACTTTTTGTTTAGCACCTAGGGCCTAGAACAATTTTGGTAAAATTCCAGAATGAAGCTCTAGATCACTCATCTGACCTAGATAACTTCGACAGGCACGAGTGACTTCAGGTTTTCCAAATGTAATGTAATGACTAACTAGAATTAGTGCTATGCAAAGCCAGCCCTTAGTTTAGCCCGAATTAGGGCGGCAAAGACAATTCCAGCAGCACAGCCATGTTAGGTCAACCAAATTTCTTCACAAATACTTACTTGGTAATTCGTTTATTAGTTTCAAGCCCTTCAGCCTTTTCCTCGAAGACATTTACAACCTTTTTCATTTTTATTAGACTTCATCATATTAAAAGTGACTTGAATAATTTGACGTTCCACTGTTTCCGTTTAATCGTGGACATTGTCTGTGGTCCTTCGCAGTTGCTGAGAAGTTGGTTGGTTGGTTAGTTCTTTCGATTTACCACAGTGCAGTAAAATATACAGTGGGTCAAAAATTTGTGAAAAATTGCCTCTACGTTGTAGTGACGGTTCTGGAAATCGTTTTATTTGACATGATGATGTCTTGGGCTTGTTTAACTTCCTTCGTTACGGCAAACGTCATGTGATGGAGGGGACCTACAGATTTGGGCGGAATCCGAACCATGGATCATTATAGTACATTACACCATATTTGGAAAACATAAAGCCACTCGGGCCTATCGAGGTTATCCAAGTCATAAATTATCTAAAGCTATATTTTATGGTCAGATTTTGCAAAACTTCAATTTTAGGTCTGCTAAGGTAAATAAATTACATGAAACTAGTTACAGAGCTAGTGAAGTAGCTTACCTAACGTAAGATAAAACTATCTTAACGTAGAGGACGGGCATTCATCCCCTACCAAAGTAGACGGATCAACAGGAAGCGGTGTCGCAACATGGCCATGACTTAGTTCTTTATGTGACATAAATTGCTATCTAGACATAGAGTGAATTTTCTTGTCTGGTTAGCATAAATATAATATAGTTTTTTCAGCATATCAGTATTGAATTTCCTGTCATTAAAAATTACCAGTGCTGTGCCCACTAACGCTAACTGCCATAAAAATTAGCACCACTAACGCTAACGCTAAACATTCCAACAGCTAGCGCCGCTAACGCTAACGCTAATTTTGTCGCTACTTTTTTCTGAAACTATCCCAATTTATATATGTTCTGCCTTCCGTAACTTACTTACATATATTAGCACACACCTTCATATAATTGGTTGCTAAGTTAAAAAAATGTGACATTATATTCTACAAAAATGAAAAAAAATTATGTAGGAGTCAAGTTCCTTTCGTATATATTAACAGGGAAACAAACCAACGGAAGAATACATTCTATTCAATTTATACAAGTGGTTTTGAAAAAATTAGCGATTGACTTTCTCTAAAAACTTGGCACTGCTACCTGTTTCGCTAATAATTTTGAAAATTAGCGGCACAAACAGTATCGCCAATAAAAAGTTAGAGGCGGTAATTTTAGCGCCGCTAATCCCAGCACTGAAAATTACTTACTAATAAATTCGATAATTATCACACATAAAGGCACGTTATCTTTCCCTTACGAAATACATCTTGAAATTTGTCAAGTTTGTACAAAATTTCATATACGTTTGTCAAATCGAGGAAAAAAGTTAGTCAGTCAGTAAATTTACAAAATATCACAACTAATAAAACATTACAACAATATCCTAGATGCACTGGAAGACAATGACAACTACGATGTCATATACACGGATTTTGCTAAAGCTTTTGACAAATGTGATCATGATATGATAGCACATAAAATGAAATATATGGGAATAACAGGCAAAGTGGAACAATGGAACTACAACTTCCTTAGAGAACGTCCACAGGTCGTCAAAATTCAAATTATGTAATCATCAGAATCGGAAGTACGCAGTTCAGTACCGTAAGGTATAGTACTCGCCCCACTCCTACTCATTATCATGTTAACAGACATAGACAGCGGAGTAAACAGCAACATCCTTTGCAGGCGATACAAAGATCAGCAGAAAAATCAACGATGTAAATGGAGTGGGGGCCTTGCAAAGGGACACGAACAAAATATACAGATAGTTAGAAGACAACAACATGACATTTAACACCGAGAAATTTCAGCTCTTGAGATATGGTAGAAATGAAGAACTTAGACTGCATATTATGCTCCAGATAGACAGGAAATTCAGAGAAGCACAAAAGCGATCGATGTGGTGGGTAATAATGACCGATGATGCGAAATTCGAAACATAAAATCAGGGAGCAATAAATAAAGCAAAAAGAGTCGCGGGACAGGTACTAAGAACGTTCAAAAGGAGGGACAGGACAGTAATGAAACACTGATCATGCCAAAACTTGAATACTACTCAGTCTTGACGTCCCAAAATAAAAAAGAAGAAACTAATAAACTAGAAAAAACTCAGAGACATTTTACAGCAAAGATTGATGGCTGCAAAAAGCTGAACTACTCGGAAAGACTACGTAAACTAAATCTGTACTCCCTGGAAAGAAGAAGAGAGAGGTACACCACAATTTACATATGGAAAAGGATTGAAAAACTGGTATCAAACTTCAAAATAAACCCAATTACCATTCAAACAACGCTGGAAAATAGGAAAGGCAGGATGGGTAGTATTCCCAAATTGAAGGCTCGACAAGGGACCTCCTCAACACTGAAGGAAAATAGCTTGATTGTCAGGGGGCCAAGACTTTTTAACCAGCTTCCAAAGGACCATAGAAACGTTACAGGGGTCAAAGTTGAAGTCTTCAAGAGAAGACTAGATGCCTGGCTGAGGACGGTACCAGATGAACCGGGTGTACGTGGCTATGTACGGTAGAGAGCGCAAGAAAGCAACTCGCTCCTCCACCAAGCCAGACCTAGAAGCGGGGCCACCAGCTTGACCTTCGTGTGAAGAAAAACCAACACACGGAACATCGACGAGGTAACGAGGTATATATATATATATATATATTATATATATTCTAACACCTATAAGTGCGTGCGAAGAAAAATATTTACAAAATTGACTGCATAAGTATTAAATGAAGCTGCATAATCTGAATTAAATCAGCCATGTTTTCATTCAAAATAAAACAATTAAAAATAAAACAGTGTTACATAATTTCCATTACAAGTGAATATGTTTGTTCTCTAAAAAATAGAGAAATATTTGCGAAAATTTTTTTTTTGTACCAATAAATTAATAGTTTTAAAAAAATTGTAATTTGTAATTAATTCATGGTGGCCTAAAATAATTTAAAAAAAAAAACCACCAGCAAAATTAAATGCGCTCACATTTTTTTTTAGTTCGGGTCAACACTACGACAGTGAATTTTTTTTCCTGTATTTTGCATTTTATTTACCTTCACCAAAATAATGCGGGAAAAGCAAAAATACAAGTGCGAAAAGACTTACGTTTGGCGAACTAACGATGCAATGAAAATCTTTTAAGTTTCAACTTGTTGAACCTCCTTGTCCTCCAAGTATCCGATTCTTACTGCCAAGGGCGTACGGCAGTGTTTTCCAAACTTTATGTTAGACGACCCCCTAACTCCCCAAAATTATGGTTGCGCCTCCCTCCCATTAATTATCAATGATTCAACTAACTAAAATGGCGTGTACAATTATTTATACTTGTATTATTAATCAGATTTTTGGAGGTAACCGAAAAAAGCGCCTCCCTAGCCAACGCGCGCCCAACAGTTTGGAAACCAGTGGCGTATGGCCTTGAATTTCAAATGATGATTGGTGATGGGTGATGGGTGATTGGTCTGAGACTCTTGAGTGACTGAATCGCTCGAACGCTTTAGTGTTGCTAACCACTTTTTTAATTTAATCGAATTAATTTGAAGAAATAGCTAAAAAACACTAAATTTTCAAATCAGTGAAGAAAGCAAAAATTAATTTAATTGACATGAGTTGGATTATTTCAATTACAATTACAATTGTAGTAAAATATAACACTGTCATTACAATTACAATTACTGTACAACTGCAGCCAAATGTGTAATTACTGTAATTACATTCAGATGAAATTACAAATGTAATTTTTTCACGTCTGGACTGTGATCTGGTCTCCGTGAAACTTAGTATTAGCTATTTAAATAAATCTTTTTTAAAAAAAATAGAAAATTAAGGAACGGTGATAAGCCATATTTTCAACAAATAATACAGTGAAAATACTACATACACTATGTACAGAGCAGTGACGTGCACAGACTTTCAGAAGGGCAGGGGCTCAGTTGAAAAAAGGGCACTCCCCTAACATTTTTAAAAATGAAATCCGCAATGCCATATAGGCTATATATATATGTATACACACACAAAGAAAAATTTTAAAATTGTAGGTGGTAAATATTCTTAAGTTCCATTAAATTCAATGCATTATTTTTGTATATAAAGCTGATTAAAGAAAATAAATGAAAATTTGTTGTAAAAAGGTATGTTTTTATTGCAAGATTTTCAAAAGATATGAAGATATTGAAATATTGGAGTGTATTTACAATTATTATTCAATTTTACTTATACTGACTTTTAGCTTGCTCATCATATAAATTACAGTATTCTGCTGTATATACATTTAAATATGGAATAATATGAAACTATAAATTAAAGATTTATAGAAATATACTGTGGGCTATTTAATATGATGGCCACAGCTCTTAATTAAGTAGCAATAGAAAAATATTGATTCTTATCAGGAAAATACAAAAGCAAAAATTATAAACAGTAAACAAACAGTAAACAATACACCCACATACCCGAGAGACGCAATCAACAGTGAACAGCTGCAGTCAGTGTTACCACTAGGGACGCCCTCCTTGATTGACAAAATAATAGTAACGGTATGTTAAGTTTATTATTCTAATAAAAAATCATAGATCAAAGTAATTCCAGTTTTGAAAATCTGTTGAAGTAGCAGTAACTAAATAAAAATATAACTAATTAATTCAAATTTATGTCGAATCAATATATTTATGAATTTTGACTAAAAGGGCACTTTTGATATGAAGAAGAAAAAGGGCAGGGGCTCAAGCACCCCAAGCCCCCCCCTGTGCACGTGCCTGGTACAGAATGATCCAAAAAAGTGTTCATAAAAATAAATTTATTACAAGTTATTTTCGGAACACCTTTTGGGATCACCTTGTATATTTCAAA
Organism: Bathynomus jamesi; assembly: GCA_023014485.1. NCBI lineage: Eukaryota > Metazoa > Arthropoda > Malacostraca > Isopoda > Cirolanidae > Bathynomus > Bathynomus jamesi. The sequence continues at coordinate 1,464,678 of JAJOZX010000222.1, read as the reverse complement.
AATAATAATTACAGTAAAGTTATATAAAGTTTTGAGAGTTTTGATTTTCTTTTAAATAAATTTTACTTCTTAAACTTACTGGTCTTTCGGTAGCTCAGTGGTCTCGGTGTCGGACTCTGGGTGGTAAGCTCTATGTTCGTTCCCAGCTGCTGGTTCCTGGGATGGGTTGGGTTTCAGGTGACTTTGGGGCACATTCACCCCTATACTGTGGGAAAATGAGTTCCAGATGTTTTTCTCAACTTTTTATTGTATGAAATATATGGACCCTAATTTAACGTTATATGGACAATTTTTTTTTTTTTTGTAAAGGATCATGTTATCAAGAAATTTGAAACCTTAACAGTTTGTAGCAATTGTCTATGAAGAGTTAAATTCATAATAAAGTATGTTCAAATACTTTTAAAATAACATTTAACATACGTCTTTTTTTATAGGAAATTTTATATATATATATATATATCTATTATATATGATGCAAATCCACAAGGAAAAAGAAAAATGATTTCAAGGCTTTTCGTGCATTCAGAAGTACACCTCGTCAGGGAATGTCGAGGTGTACTTCTGAATACACGAAAGGCCTTGGAGTCATTTTTCTTTTTCCTTGTGGGTTTGCATCATTCATTCATTTCACGTGTCTAATTATGAAATTCATCCCATATATATATATATATATATGAAAAATTATTTCACGAAAGTGACACGTGAAAAATATTTATGATGAATAAAACCACGAAGGGAAAAGAAACACAAAGTGGTGCTCAAGCGCTTTCGTCTAATGACATCCTCAGTGTTCCTGAGGATGTCATTAGACGAAAGCGCTTGAGCACCACTTTGTGTTTCTTTTCCCTTCGTGGTTTTATTCATCATATATATATATATATATATATATATATATATATATATATATATATATATATATAATATAAAAATGTTATGGTTGTATGTACGATACAAGACTTCAACTGGTTAAAAATTTGACCACTTTAATTACACTTTATTGGTTTTGTTGTGACTGTTTTGTTTGAGAATGTATTTCTAGAACCAAAAGTTATCCGAGGCCTTGATGAACAGTGAACACGCGACTTTGTGCTAGGTTGGTTCATCTAGCAAAGCAGTTGTGCTTTAATTCAGTTCGTCATAGGCCACAAAATTTGAGTCTCTTCGAGAATGTAAGTTTGCTGTTGCGGTACTTCGTTTAGATTCATATTTAATGCCTGTGTTCTCTCTTCATATAAGTTTCGAAATAGTATTTGCCCTTTACGGTGAAGTGTATGTAAAATTAATTACATTTACTGCATTAATTAAGTGAGGTTTTCAGATTTCAGCGATTAAGGTACGAAGTTCGTTTCGTTTTTTACTTCACGTTTAAAAATTTCAAATGGTGTGAATACATCTGTATAAATAGGATCCATCTGAAAGGTAAATTATAAGTAGGACGCCAGGCTGTTAATCCAAAAGGACCCGGGTTTGAGTCGCGGCTTTTTGGTGGGGGTATTGGTTCGAATCCCGCGTAAGGGTGTAGGTCCCCACCGTCATACGACCTTCATAGATGTTACACGTTATCAGTAACGACTAATGTTTTCTTCGATTCTTTGATTTTCTATTTTCAAGTAATTTCTCCTCTTCATTGATCTAAACTAAAAATATGAAGTTACAACCGAGGAAATAGTAAAAAACTTGTGTTTTTGTAAGCATTACTTTCCCTTTCAGCTGATCATTGAGATAAATTGCAAGCACGTGTGTGTGTGTGTGTGAAGGGCCGCCGCGAGGGCAAAGAAGCCGGGTTAAATCCTCGGGGCCCGGAAAGAAGGGGATAAAATCTAAAAATATTAGTAAAGCAATTGATTAAATAACAGAGAGGAAATATAATTAATGAACATACATTTTATAGAGATTATCATAGTCAAACTGAAACATATAAAATATTATCTCTAGTCCACCAATGAATGCCCAAGACCGACTGACAGATCTGGGAACCATTGTAACTGAAAGCCAGTTAGCCAGTACTTTAAATTTCATCAGAATCATTTACCACTTTTAGAGAGAAGGCAAAGAAAGTACACTTCTAATTATGAAAATCTTGCAGTAAACAATTGTCTCAGGGCTATTCAAACTGATTCACCTGATTTCAAATGAGAATATTTTTTAATGTTACAAATACAGAGTGATTTGTGATACATCACCCAAAAGAAAAACTGTCCAAATTTTGTCTCTCACCTCATAAATGCTCTATGTGACTTCCCCTAGTTACACGAGCAACGTCGACACGATAGTCGAATTCCTCCCATACTCGCTCCAGCATGTCCGTTGTCACTGACTCTACGGCAGTAACAATGCGAGTTCGGAGCTCATCCAAAGATGTGGGCAACGGTGGCACGTACACAGTATCCTTAACGTACCCCCAAAGGAAGAAGTCGCACGGTGTAAGATCCGGCGACCGATTTACAGCTCGAAAACTGCAACACACAAAACGCCTTCTGCTGTGCGGACGCCATTTTCACACTGACTGTTTGTTGCTAGGCTAGGCCACGGCGTAACTTTGGAGCCCTCTCGCGGTGATCTTGTAAAACTCGGAGATTTCCTCTTTCATGTGGTGTATGCCCAGTTGATGCACGGTTGATAGGTACGGAAGTATTCTCAGTTGAAATCGGATGAATTGTTTTGAATAGCCCTGTATAATTGATTCGAGAAATAAAATGGTCATTTTCTTTTGAGTTGTTTATTCATACTGTATGTTTTGAATGGTGACTTGGACATATAATCAGTTTTCTTGTTATGTACAAAAAAACATTCATAATAAAATACTGAGTAAACAGGGGGGCCCATATACTAATCCTTCCCCGGGGCCTGTGGCAGTTCTCAGTGGCCTTCACTTTCTTGTTATGTACACAAAAAAAAAATTCATAAAATACTGAGTGTATAACATCTATGCATAAATTTATTTTGTCTTTCTCTCATTTAAATTTAGCGCATATTACTAAATATTTTATTCATCTGTCAACCCTCTCGCACTCGAGCCAGTGGCATCATTTAATTCAAATCTCTCTGGTATATCACTGGGATCTCACAGGTTGAATAATACGCATGAGTACACGTATGATGGCAGCGCTCGCGACTCCTATTCAGGAGGTTCCGGATTCAAATCCTAGTGGGGACATTTTTTTCATACAAAAACCACTCGTGCTCATGCGTGTTTATATATATATATACATATATATATATATATATCCGCAAACTTTGAAACTGTACTGACTAGGCCGACATCTAAATCGTTAATATATATAAGAAAAAGCAAGATGCCCAATACAGTAACCGTGAAGAACGCCGCTCGCTACATTAGCCCAAGACGACTCCGCTCCATCAACGACCACCCTGTTTCCTACCTCGCAACCACTCTTCTATCCAATTTATTACTACACCCCTGATTTCATGAGCCTTAGTTTTTTTCAATGAGTCTTTTGTGCGGTATGGTGTCAAACGCTTTTTGAAAATCTAAATACACTACATCTACCGCCCGATGACTACCGTAAACTTCAACCACGCTTTGAAAAAATTCTAAAAGATTAGTTAAACAAGATTTGTTTCGCCTAAAACCGTGCTGGGTATTTCTAATCAAGTTATGCAATTCCAAGTGTCCGACTATACGAGCCCTAATTAGTGATTGCAGTAGCTTACCTACAACAGACGTTGGATCACCTGAAGATCCGTCACCCCAGCCTTTTTTAGTTAGCTTTATAAGGTTAACTAACGAAAATATCACGACTTAACCTAACCAATCGTTAAGTCAACTGTACGCCCTTGACGAATGGTTAGGTTAGCAGCGCGGATCCAGGGGGGGGTCGAGGGGGTCCGGACCCCCCCCCGCTCACGGTGACCAACGATTTTTCGATTGCGTTTGTTTGCTCCTATATATGAAAAATAAGACCTGAAGACTTAAAATGGCTTAAGGTACATGTATCCCGGTTGCCACAAAATTAATTTCCTTAAAAAGAATAAAGAAAAAAAAGTTTATGTCCGATCCTGAGACATTTCAGACCTGGCCTGGGTGTGTGAACAAGCAGGATTTTGATAACGGGAATATACTTCAAATCCATCTAAAGCTATCTTCAAATATGAAAATTTCCTACCGAGGAGGTGGCACCCCCCCCTCGGGCACCCCCCCTGGCGCTCGCTTCGCTCGCGCGTCCTCGGCCTTCAGCCGAGGACATATCAGTAACGAGCCCCACCAAGACTGGACCCCCCTCTGCTTAAATTCCTGGATCCGCCCCTGGTTAGGTTGTAATATTTTCATTAGTTAGCCTTATAAAGCTAACTAAAAAAGACTGGGGTGACGGATCTTCAGGTGACCCCAGACGCTAAACTAATTGGTCTATAATTTCCCGCCGCACCTTTATCGCCTTTCTTAAAAATAGGTGTTACATTTGCTAACTTGAAATTATTTGGTACGCACCCCTCAGAAATAGACGCATTAAAAATCTTTATTAGCGGCACAACAATGCTTTCTTTTAATTCTTTTAGTTGTATGGGATATATGGAATCTGGCTCCGGTGATTTACGCATTTTCATTTTATTAATATAGCGCATTACCTCTCTTTCACTAACCACAATATTATCTAAAGTATTACCATTGTCAAAAGGTATTATATTATGTCTATGACCGTAGGGATATTCGTTACATCTTCTATTGTAAAAACTGACGTAAAAAATTCGTTTAGCAAGGTAGCCATTTGCCTGTTTTCAGAAACTAGCTCTCCGTCAGGATTTTTCAACGGCCCGAAGACACTCTTTACTGGATTCCTATTATTGACGTATTGAAAGAATCGTTTGGGGTTTTCTTTGCCGTCACGAGCTATGGAGATTTCAAAATCATGCTTGGACTTTTTTATTACGCTTTTCGCTTCACGCCTTAGAGATATGCAATTGTTTCGTAACCACAAATTGTCTTTATCGCACTTATGTAGCCTACAAGCCCTATCTCTACTCCTTATAATATCCCCTACTCTAGAAGTAAACCACAAGGACTTGTTATTTACTTTCGCACGCTTAATCTTGTACGGTACACATTCCTCATTTATAGTCCTAAATACTGTTTCAAACGATTCCCAGTTTCCCACATTAGTTTTGCGTTGGAGATCCCCATTACGTTTTTTCAATTGACGTGTGACAATTCATTTCGAAATTTACAAAAGTCTGCGTGCTGGAAGTTAGGAATGTTAGCTGAGTTAGCTGGTTTCGAGTGACTTACTGAGAGGATAGTAAACTCTACCATATTGTGAGCGCTATTGCTTAACAGTTCTATTACTTGAAGATTAGTGATTAGCCTATCGTCCGTAGTTATTACTAAATTTAAAATACTGTCCAACCTCGTAGGTTCCCCAACCTTTTAAATAAGATAGCTATCCTCGAGAAAATTAACTAAACGATTACCTTCTGCGTCTCCCTGCATTGTATCGTAATCCACGTTGGCGCAATTAAAGTCACCCATAACTAAGGTCTGTTCACTACCTAGTATTCTCTTAAGTTCACGATATAACGCTTCGTCCGTATCAGCTGTTTGATTAGGGGACGTATACATAACGACAATAAGAAGTTTGAAATCGTTCAATTTAAGTTCTGCAATAGTCGAATCTATCGGTTCTGGAATTCTGTGCTTTTAACGTTCGCAATATTATCTTTGATATACAACATAACACCGCCTCCTCACCTACCTATTCTGTTTTTAACAAAAAGTCTATAACCTCTAATTTGATACTCCCCTACAAAGTCACGTGTTTCATTACTAATCCACGATTCATTTATCGCAATTATCATAGTCTTTACAAGCAATTAAAGAAAAAAATTCGTTTATTTTAGGTATAATGGAGAAACAGAGCTAATAGAAATATAGAGATAATAACAGAGATAATATTTGAATATTCATTTCATTGTCCCGTTTTGGATGAAGGGCCTACTGAATTAGCTAATTTTTGCTGTTGAGCTTCGCGTGACCAGCAGCCAATCAAAAATGATAATAAAAACATTTATGACCTAATTTTAATATGAAGAAATAATGAATTCTCTATATTCTATATATAATTAGGCAAGTTATCCCTCAACTTAGATGATCTTCCTCTCAAAAATTACATATGTTTTGTTGGATCGAATGCGTTGAACCAGTGATTCCCAACCTTTTTGAAGCCACCGCTCCCTTTACCAAATAATATTTTTGAATGGCACCTTCATGGATATAAAACTTAGCAACCAATACGATGATTAATGAATGTAACTGTATTTGAAAAATAATCATAGTGCAAGGAATACCATTCATATTTACAAGCTAAAGTGGGCCCTATGGGCCCATTTAGCTAAACCTGAGGTGCTGGGGCCTTTGACACCCCCCCAATTACTGATGGGTCAATTGTTAAGTTTCACAAAAGTTCCTCGTGAACTTAAAATAAATGTTAAGCTTTCACTGCCTTTATAATTTCTTTTCAAAATCTTCGATATCCGATTTCAGCTTTTGAAATAATTTTTTTGACAGACTCTGCCTCAATTATATTATAGATAGATTATCCTAATAATTTAATTTAACATTATATTACAACTGCTATAATGGCTGAAAAATGTTGAAAACCAATGTTGTAGGAGAATTTGCAAACAAAACATCATTCATTCATACCGCGTATGCATATACAAACTTATTTCGCATATACATTATTCACACAATAGAAATACACAGGACAGAGCATACAACAAAATTAGGCATGCGACAGACCTCGAATTCGTAATGGCGAGTTAAAATAATAATAGGTCTTCTCGCGCGAAACACTAAGTACAGAACCTTTTTAAAACCTTTTAAACAAAGCTAAATAAGAGAGTATACGGGAACATAGTAAAGCTCAAACAAAGTATTACATATACATCATTTACGGCGTTAGAAATCGATTCATTGGGGTCCTGTAGCGTGTTTGTGTAGTTGACGTGTGGATTTCGTGGCCAAGTGAAAAGAAAAGAAAGTACAAAATTATAACGATCCGACTAGTTGGGTTCATTCCATAGAGTCATGCGCATTTTGTCAATTGTGTGGAAATTTTCCATTACTTTTGTCTCTATTGTCACTATTATTATTATTATTATTATTATTATTGTTGCTATATTACGACTTAAAATTTAAAAGCTATTATAATAAAAATAAAGAAAATAAATATATATATATATATATATATACATTTTAACTGCAAACAACACACAGTATAATTAACGTAAAGAACGACGCTTGTATTAGAAGAACGTTCCGCGCAAGATGAGGAGGGAGAACGAACAAATGAAAAAATGATGAAATGAGGTAACCACCCGGGAAACGAACCCGGGATCTTCCGATTGCCGGTCAGATATGATAACCACTACACCTCATTTTTTCATTTGTTCGTTCGCCCTCCTCATCTTGCGCGGAACGTTCTTCTATACAAGCGTCGTTCTTTACGTTAATATATATATATATATATTATATATATATATATATATAATTTATATTTTTATATAGTGCGCAACCCTATTTTGTTTAAATTCAGTACATATACAATTAAATAACTGTAAAAAAATAGACTATATTACATTAAAAATATTAAGATATAAATCCTTCAAAATAATTCACTAAATAACTAAATAGAAAATTGTAGATTGAAAATTAAATCTCAGGAGCTGATGTTTGGTGGGAAGCTTCTAATGATCTCCATCCTTAATTCAATCTAAGCTTTCAAATCAACCTTATTTTTTTATATCTCTTTCAATACTTTACCCGAGGTGTATATATATATATATATATATATATATATATATATATATATTAACTAATCAAGTATTAAAAAATTAACTAATTGCTAACGTCTATATTGAATAAACGCATCTTGTAGAGTTGGCACTTCCATTAAGTCTTTTCATCATCCTTATTGATTGTAAGAGTGACGTCATTATATATATATATATATATATATATATATATATATATATATAATATATATATATATACATATATATACAATATAATTTCCTCTCTGTACTAGTTCGTTCATACCATCCTGACCAGCATTTGCGTTTTGATGCTCGTTTGAAATGGACGAACATTATTGTGTGTTCTGATTGTGTTTGGTGATAATTACAAATATGAATATAGGTGTATATTTATATATCATGATATATTCCAATAACAATTATAAATGTTAAATGTTTGGATAATTAGCAGATATAGTTCTGACATTAATAGCTAATATATATATATATATATATATATATATATATCGGTGGTGTAGTGGTTAGCGTCGCTGACTACGAATCCATCGGCCTCGGGTTCGAGACCCGACGGCAGCCGGCGCGCAGCAAAACTAAGCTGTTCATCCTTCCACACAATAAAAAGAAAGTGGTTGGTAGATAAATGGGTACCCAAGGTGGCCTAGTGGTTAAGACGCTGGGCTGCTGATGGGGCGTGGTTCGGATTCCATGTTAAACTGTAGGTCTAAGGTGGAGTGAAAAGCTTGACCTTCGTCAGAATGAACAATTCGGGCGGAAGCTAACCAAAGGTTATATATATATATACTGTATATGATAAAAGAATTAATTTGAAAATTAGTGTACAAATTTTTAAAGGTCTTATATATATATATATATATATATATATATATTAGGGATTTATCGAATATTTGGTATTTGGTATTTGGTATTCGGCCGAATAATTTTTATTTGTTTTTAACCGAATACCGAATATTTAATAATTAATTATTAAGTAAATAACATGATTTAGGAAATGGAATTTAAAATACATTTTTATTTTTTTACTTCAAAGACTAATTACAAACAAATCCAACTTGGTATAGTATTCCTAATTAGTAACAACTTCACAAAATAATTATACAAAACCTAATAATTGAAATTTAAAGCAAGTAAAATTAGTCGTTCAGCAGCATTAGAAGCTAAATAAATGATTACGTGCGTCGATAATTACATTTTTCGCAGAAATGAACAGCCGTTCACTTCTACGCTTGTGGGTGGCGTGGGTGAGATATTTACCAGCAAATACTAATAGGTTCGGGAATCTTTCGCCATTATGCCGCCATTACTCATGAGGGTTCGTGTCGAGACGGATTCGTGGCTTCTTTGAATAGATGTCTAATTCTTTTTGACAACTTTGCTGGCTACTTTTGATAGGTGGAGGCACATCTGATTGTGAAAACGTAGCAACCTCATCGAAGTAGCAACATAAGTCAACCTTCGGCTCCTTTTTCGAAGGTTCTTATCTTCTTGCGAGACAAAAGCAGTTGCTTCATCTCCATGACTAGGACTAGCATTAGGTGATACAGACATACCTCATTTTCTTACAAACTCAGGTACTGTAATGCAGAGGCGTCATTTTTTGGGGGGACTGTGAGAGGCGGTCGCCCCCAAGCTCACCAGGGGGGCCTCCAAGGCCCTGTTTCTTCCTTTGACTGTAACTCAGGAGACTTTTTAGAATTAGGGAAACTTAATTCGTTTGCACACTATGTTGCTTCTGGATTTCCTTAAGTCTGCCAAAGGCGAGAGATGAATGGTTAAAATGCCAACAGATTCGGCGTGCAATTGCTTAGACAATAATTCTATTAAATTTTTTATATTGACGGCTAATAACCTAAATAAAATTAATATTCTGTATTCGGTGAATTTTAGCATTCGATACATCCCAATATATATATATATATATATATATATATATATATATATACCGGGTGGACGAAAAAACCTGGACACTTTTGTTTTTCCTACAAATTTCAAACTAGTCAAGCTAATACACCCAAATTAGTACAACATATAGACAATAGTATAGTTATCATGTGCTAAAAACTTCAATGGAACTCATATAAAACTTACCCTATTGAAATCGATGTTGTATTGGCCCCCCCCATTTTCTTGAATTACGGCCAGTACTCTCCTTTTCCACTGATCTATGGATGACTTGGTTTTGTCTTGGGACACCATAGGCCAAACAACCTCAATTCTTTGTCTAAGTGCTTCCAGGTTTGAAAATGGTTCCCTGCGACCATGGTACGCCAATGACTAGCTCATTTCACACGAAGTAATCCAGAGGATTTAAGTCAGGAGAATTTGGTGGCCATTCTTCACTTTTTATGAATTCAGGAATGTTCGCCATCAAAAATTCTTGGGTTGCCTTGGCTGAATGAGATGGTGCATTGTCTTGAACAAAAATAAAATCTTCGTTCGGGTACAAGTCTTAGCATTCCGGTAAAAGTTCTCCGAGGTGTTCAATGTAATTTTGCGAGTTAATTTTTGTTTTCTGTGGATCAGTAAAGAATAATTTGGTTTTTCCATTGTAAGAAACACCACAAGATACCATTAATTTCTTGGAAAATCGTGAAATTGGCTGATAAAGACGGTCTGGCGGGATTTCCGATTTTGAAGTTAATGCATTGACTCGGTTGTTTTGTCGATTTGTCGATACAGTTAATGTAAAGTCGGACTCATCTTGAAAAAACATGCGTTTAATGTCTGCTAAATTAAATTTCCTGTACAAAGAATTACACCTTTCTAACCGTTTTCCCATGGCTTCTTTTGTTATTCTGGGGGCACTCAATCTTTTAAAAGATCTGATTCCTTTACTTTTCATTATGTTTTGGACACTGTTGCGCGAAATATTTAAATTATTCGCCATTTTTTTCTGCGAAAGATGAGTACCAGGATTATTTTCCTGCGACAACGCATGTTCTTCAACGTACCTTTCGTTTTCTCGCTGTTTGTTTCGTCAAGTTAAATTTTTTATAATTAAGAAATGGCCAAAGATAATTAACTGAGGTTTTTAGCACATGATAACCATACTATTGTCTACATCTTGTACTAATTTGGGTGTATTAGCTTGACTAGTTTGAAATTTGTAGGAAAAACAAAAGTGTCCAGGTTTTTTCGTCCACCCAGTAAGTATATATATATATATATATATATATATATATATACCTCGTTAACCTCGTTGCAGTTCCGTGCGTTGGTCTCTCTTCACACGAAGGTCAAGCTATTGGCCCCGCCTCTAGGTCTGGCTTGGTGGACGAGCGAATTGCTCTCTTGCAGCTCTCCACCACACATAGTCAGGTACACCCGGCTCATCTGGTATCGTCCTGGGCCAGGCATCGTCTTCTTCTGAAGACTTCATCTTTGATCCCTGTAATGTTTCTGAGGGTGCTAGGACAGTTTGTTACCGGACAGTTCGCTATCGGACAGTTCGCTACCGGACATTTCGCTACTGGACATTTCGCTACTAGGTCTGTTCGTTACTAGGTCGCTTCGCTACCATATTCAAAAAAGTTTGTTAGTTAGTTGGTTAGTTGGTCACGCCACGTGGTTTACATCCAAACCATGCCCATACGAAAGTTTAATGTTTTTCAAATTTTTTAGATATATTCAGTTTCGTTTGTACCAATCTCACGACAACAAGTGATTGTAACTGTGTTTTCTAAGAACTCACAAGTGTACAAAATAATTGAAAATACTGTATATACTGCCCGATTCTAAGAAATGCAAGTGTTAACAAATAACTTATATAACTTTATAACTTATACAACTGTGTTTTCTAAGAACTCACAAGTGTACAAAATAATTGAAAATATATACTGCTTTATGTATAAAATAATAGGATCATATGTAGAATTCGGACCCCAGGTAACCCTAATGGAGAATACAGACCCCAACTTTCCCTAATGTAGAACCCAGACCCCAACTTTCCCCTAATGTAGAATCCAGACCCCAACTTTCCCCTAATGTAGAATCCAGACCCCAACTTTCCCCTAATGTATAGATTATAGAAGCCAGACCCCAAACGAATCGTATAAGGACATCAATAAACAATTTAAAGGTTCATAGAAAATTTTATTATTATTATCACAAATAAAAACCATTAAAATCATACAATTGTAAAATCTTATATCAAATGTAGAATTCGGACCCCATCCTTCTTTAGTTAGCTTTATAAGGCTAACTAACGAAAATATCACAACCTAACCTAACCAATCGTTAGGTTAACTGTACGCCCTTGACAGGGCCGGATTAACCATTAAGCAAAATAAGCCCGTGCTTAGGGCATCAAGGGAAGGGGGGCACCACAGAAATTTTCCATTGTCGGATTTACCATAGATTTATTATACTATTATAATCGCGGCTTATAGCCTATAAGCTGTTGAAAACTGAATTATATATTCATATATAGTATTTTTTTTTTTCATTGTTTGAATTTGTAGTGAACAACAACCCTTTTGAGAGAATAAATATATTTCGTTGTAATCACACACTTTACGCTTTGCGTTATTATTTTGTTTATATCAAATCTTTGAGCGCCATATTAAAAATACATATAGATTAAATATTTTCGTGTGCTATAGTAAATGTAAAAACAAGATTCAGTCATGCTGAACTTTATAAAATAATTGTAGAAGACAATATTGAGTGTGCCTTCCCAAATGTAGAAATTGCCTTTCGTATATTTTTAACATTAATGGTCACAAATTGCTCAGCTGAGCGTTCATTTTCTCAGTTGAAGTATATTAAAAATACCAACAGAACAACTATGCAACAAGGCAGGCTGGATGCCTTATCTCTACTAAGTATAGAAGCAGATGTGTTACGTAAGATTAGTTTTGAGGATCTGATCAAAGACTTTGCAATTAAAAAAAGTAGGAGAAAACTTTTCAAATATAAATGAAGTGGAAGTATACAAAAATAAACATTATTTTCCATCTTACTGTAAGTTTTGTTTCATTTCAAAAAATAAAATTTTATTTTATGGTTTATTTTTGTTTATATTTTGAATTACATATATATGGGGCACCGAAATCTTTTAAGTGCTTAGGGCCTCTAAAGGTCTTAATCCGGCCCTGGCCCTTGACGATTGGTTAGGTTAGGTCATGATATTTTCGTTAGTTAGCCTTATAAAGCTAACTAAAGAAGGCTAAAACTGACTCGAATAGTTAAAGCGTAGCTTAAACATGGCCTCGGATGTTAAGGCAAATGTAGAAACTCAAATAGTTAAAGAGTAGCTTAAACAAGCCAAATGGAGAATACAGACACCACCCTTCCGCTAATGTAGAATTCGGACCCCAACCTTGGTAGGGGTCCGAATTCTACATATGATCCAAATAATATAACAATGATTTTAACCTCTAATGGTAGCGAAGTGACCTAGTAACGAACAGACCTAGTAGTGAAATGTCCAGTAGCGAAATGTCCGGTAGCGCACTGTCCGGTAGCAAACTGTCCGGTAGCAAACTGTCCAGTAGCGAACTGTCCGGCCACCGTTTCGGAGGTCCTTTGGAAGCTGGTTAAAAAGTCTTAGCCCCCTGACAACCAAGGTATTTTTCTTCAGTATTGCAGAGGTCCCTTGTTGGGCCTTTATTTTGGGAACACTACACATTCTGCCTTTTCTCTTTTCCAGCGTTGTTTAAATGGTAATTGGGTTTAGTTTGAGGTTTGGTATCAGTTTTTCGATCCTTTTCCATATGTAGATTATGGTGTACCTCTCTCTTCTTCTTTCCAGGGAGTACAGATTTAGTTCAGGTAGTCTTTCCCAGTACTGTAGTTCAGTTTTTGCAGCTATCAATCTTAACTGTGAAATGTTTCTGAGTTTCTTCTAGTTTATTAGTTTCTTCCTTTTTATATGGGAGACGTCAAGACTGAGCAGTATTCAAGTTTTGGTATGATCAGTGTTTTCAGCAGGGGAATCATTATTGTTTTGTCCTTTCTTCTGAACATTCTTTTTGCTTTGTTTATCACTATCTGATTATCACTATCTGTGTATAGTTTAAGGTAGTAAAATTAAGGTTTTTGTGGTTTGGAACCCATGTAAAATTGTAGGTCCCCTCCGTCACCACGGAGAACATACGCAATACACAACTACAACCACAGTTAGGTAGACCAGCCATGAGTGAATCCTAGGGTATTTGATGGTCTGAAACATTATAACATTATAACATTTTGTGTTTCGAATTTCGCATCATCGGTCATTATGACCTCAACTCTATCGTTTTCGTGCTTCTCTGAATTTCCTGTCTAACTGGAGCATAATATGCAGTCTATTTAAGTTCCTCATTTCTACAATATCTCAAGAGCTAAATTTTTTGGTGTTAAGTGTGATGTTGTTGTCTTCTGACCATTTGTATATTTTGTTCGTGTCCCTCTGCAAGGCCTCCACCTCTTTTGTATCGCTGATTTTTCTGCTGGTCTTTGTATCGTCTGCAAAAGATGTTAGTATACTGTTGCTGTATACTTTACTGTCTATGTCTGTTAGCATGATAATGAATAGGATTGAGGCCAGTACTGTTCCTTACAGGGGCGGATTTAGGGGGGTTCGAGGGGGCGATCGCCTCTCCCCCCAAACTGTGAGGCCTCTGAACCTTGAAGGTAAAGAAAGTGAAAGAAAGAAGATCGGTAACATAAAGAAGAGAATACAAAATTAGAGTGAAGCATCCAATAAAAATAATCGCTGTTGATTTCCTTTGGACAATTTTAGTAAGTGTAATATTACTAATATATAAAGGAACGGTCTTTCTGAATATGCACACTGCGTGTAGAATGGTGGACTCAATTTGTTGATACCGCTCACCACCACACTACTGTCAGCTGTGAAAAGTCTGGCCAAGGCTTAGGCGTGAAAAATAAGCAGATCAGAATTTTGATGTTACGTTTGGTACTTTAATAAAGTTGTAGGTGTACCCCTCTCGAGGTTAGTTTTCAAGCAATGTGCAATTGTTTCAGAGGTATTTGTAAGCCGTTATCTGGCAACAGTGCACCAGCTATTAGCTGGACCAGAATGTATACAACATGATAACATTCCCTGTCAGTGTTGCAAGCGCAGAAAGGTCGTCCTCAACTCTAAGACGATTAAAGATATTGTTACGCTCACAAATGCAAATGAGGGCAGAGCGACTTTCAGGGCTTGCTCTTCTTCACATACATTCTGACATCCCAGTGGACATAGAAAATGTTATTGGGAGATTTTAAAACATAGGAAATTGTAGACTGCAATTTGTTCTATGAAAGTGGCATGTCTTGTAATTTAGTTGTTGTTGTTGTTGTTTAGCCGATCAGCCCACCCTGATCGAGCAAGCCGGCGGCACGCAGATAACCGATCGCCCTCTCCGGAGTGGACCAGAGGTTCAGCGCACTAGTGATGTTGTGTTGTGTTCGTTGTTGTGCTAGAGCGGTACAGTCCGTCATAATGTGTTCAATTGTTTGTGGTGTGTCTTGGCACAGGTGGCAGGTGTCGTCTATGGAGTTGTCTAGTCTGTGTTTATATGTCCATAAGTTTGGGTGATGTCCACATCGGAATCGTGCTAAGTTAACTCGATCCGATCTGCTCAGGCTGATCTCTGACCTGTTAATGGGTGGCGGCTTCGCACCTAGGACCGCATTCGGACCGAGTCGTGTCAGTGCTTTGTGGGTTAGATGTGTGTGTATGTGTTTTCTGTACTGTGTGATGTCTGTGGGGCGTGGTATGGAATGGAGTATTTCGTTATAATATCTCTCTGGTGTTACCTTAATGGTGCGAGGTGTTGGTGCATGATTGTACATGTAGTGGCAAGGGTGTTGTGGGTTAGTTGTCGCTGCTGCCATGAATTGTGTTCCCCTCATGTCTAAATGTTCCCTAACTTTTAGTATTTTTGTTTCTGTGTGCAGGTGTTCTATTGGTGTTGTTTGAGTGCATCCTGTAATGATACGAAGTGCGTTGTTTTGTATTGTTTGTAAGGTGTTTATGTGTGTGTTTGAGATAATGGGTGCCCAGCATGGGCTAGCATAGTCCATAACTGAGCGAATATATTGTTTGTATATGAGTGATGTTGTTTCCTGCTGGTGTCCAAAGTTTGTGCCTGTTAGTACCCTAAGCGTGTTAAGTCTTGACGTACATTTGGTTTTAATGTCCTGAATGTGGTTTGCAAAAGATAATGATGTGTTGTATGTGACACCAAGTATTTTGGTTCTGTGAGTGTGTGGAATGTTGATGTTGTTTAGTGTAAGCTGTGGAATTACCTGGTGTTCTTTTGTGTTGCTTGTAAGCAAGGTGATGGTTGATTTTGTGGGCGCTACTTTGAGTCTATTGTGTGTGAGCCAGTCTTGTATACTGTTTATGTATGTTTGTAGGTTATTTGTAGCGGTGTCGATGTTGTTGTGGGTGGATGTTAGAGTGATATCATCTGCATATGATGATAAGGTAAGCTTGTTATCTATGGGTGTTGGAATGTCATGCATGTATAAGTTGAAGAGTGTTGGTGAGGGACCCCGTTCGGAAAAAGCTTGTTTTTGGATGACTTGCCATTAAATGTGACATGTGAGTATCTTCCTGAGAGATAGTTGCTCAGCCACCTTTTGGTGTTATTGTGCATGTTTGTGTTGAGTATTTTGTTTATGAGAGGGAAGCGTGGGATAGCATCAAATGCTTTACTAATGTCTATTGTTGCTAATAGTGTACGTTGAGCTGGTCTTCTGGAGTTGATGCCATCCATGATGTGCTGCGTGAGGTTAGTGAGTAATGTCGTGGTTGAGTGGTGAGGTCTGAATCCATGTTGAGTAGGCGATAGTGGTATGTGTGGGTTGGTGATTTGTAAGATTAGTCTTTCTGTTACTTTGGAAGGTGTGCATAGTAAAGTAATGGGTCTATAGGAAGCTGGTTCTGTTGGATTTTTGTTTGGTTTGAGTAGTGTAATAATTTTACCTTGTTTCCATATGTCAGGAATAATACAGTGTTGGTATGAATATGTGCTGATATTTGTGAGAGCTAATATTCCTTGTAGGCCCAAGTGTTTAAGGTGTATGTTAGATATGTTGTCTGGTCCAGTAGCCCTCGAATTCTTAATGTTTTTGATGATCTTGGTGGTCTGGTCTGTATTGAAGGGTGTAATGGTCATGTCGAGTCTGTAGGTTTTCTTGTGTCTGGCTGTTTGTCTGTCTGCATGTTTCTGGTTGTTGTCTCTGTTTAAGTGACTTATCTTTGCGTAGTGATTAACTAGAATGTTAGCTTGTTGTGTGTATGTTGGGATATTATTTTGGCTGCGACAGATAGCCGCGTGTGAGGTGTGAATGCCGCTGTTAGAGTGGGTAATGCTGTTTATAGTCTTGTATAGCCTGTATGTATCTGTGGAGTGGTTTAGTGTTGTTATGAATTCCCTGAATGTTTCTGTTTGTTTTTCTTTGAGTTTGTTGTTTATTTCTGTGTTGAGCTGTTGTATCTGCTGTTTTATGGCTTCTGTGTGTGGTGTTTGTGTGTTATATTTGAGGTTGTTACGTTGCCTTATGAGGTGGGCTATTTCTCTAGTGTAATTTGGGTTGTATTTCCTAATGTTGTTTTGGGTATGTATTTGTTTGCATTATTGATAATCTGATTAAATGTCTTGAGTGTTGTATCGATGTTTATGATGGGTGTGCTGTTTAATGTGGTGAATTGTTCCTCAGTCTGTATTTTGAACTGTTCCCAATCAGCTTTCTTGTAATTTCTGTAAGTGTGCCTAAGGCTGTTGGGGCAGAGTGTAGAATGTGTTGTAATGATGATGGGCAGGTGGTCTGATGACAGTTGTTTTTCTGTTCTCCATTGTGTATGTGTTGCTAGTGAGGGGGAACAGAACGTTATGTCTGGGGAGGAGTTTGAGTATCCTGCTTGATGTGGTATGTGTGTATGTTCTTCTGTATTGTTAAGAATGAAGAGGCTGTTTAGTTGTGTGGCTATGTTGGCGCCTCTGGTGTTGTTTTGGTTGTGCAGGTACCAACTAGTGTCTTTGGCGTTGAAGTCTCCTCCTAATATGACATTAGTGAGAGAGGCAAGATTGTGTAACTGTGGATTGTAATTGGCTGGCACCTGTGGTGAGCTATCTGGTGGGATGTAAATGTTGATTAGTGTGGTGTTGTGTTTTGCGCGTGTTTTAATGTTAACTGCCTGTATTTCTATCGTGTTATCTGCTTGGATTGTGTTTGTAATGTTTTGGGTAGCATCAGTGTAGCTAATGCTTTTACGTATGTAAGTGATGAGTCCACCCCCGTTACCCCCAGTACGATCTTGACGGATCGCCGTGAAGTCAGGGATGGTGGGTGTTTTGTGTGTGCGTTTTAGTTTTGTTTCTTGTATAAGTGCTATGTGAATGTTTTGTTTGTGTACGAATTCCCTAAGCTGCATGATTTTGTTTGTGAGGCCATCTACGTTGTACTGTAATATGTTAATATTATACTTCTGTATGTGTCTCATGGTGCTATTGTGTCTATGTCTTTGTATATGGTGACATGTAAGTTGTAGTGGGGCCTGGATTAGTCTTAATGTCGCCAGAGAGTAAGAGTAGTTCGGGGAGCACGCAATTGTTCCCTGTAGTTGTTGTAATAGTTGTAATGTTGTAATATTTAATGTAATAAGTTGTTTATATTTAGGGCACAGCTGATTAACAAAAAGATAAACATAAAAATTTCATTAAGAAATTTCAGAAGATATGAAATCATAGACTGCTATTGGTAATGTATGCGTGCCATGTCTCTTGTAATTTGTAACTCTTGTATATATTTAAGGCACAGCTGCTGAACAAAATGATGCGTACATGAATACATAGTTTTAATTTCATATTGATATCGTGTAAGTAGGGGTGCATGCACTGAGGTATGCTGGTATACTGGGCAAAAGAATGCATATAAGGCACATTGATGTTCAAAAGTGAGCCATTTAATATATATTTTTCTTTAATTGCCCCTAATGATGATCCTTAATACAATAGTAATGTAAATGTTGTTGCGCTAATTTTAGGCCTCACTGGAGCTTACTGTCATCTTAAGGAATTGACTTTTTTGATAAAAAACAGCTACCTTCCTGCATTCCTTATAGGCAGAACGAATATGTAATAATCGTTGGCAATTTTGTTACACCAGTTGCCTGACAATGTTCTGGAAGGTGACCGCCCCCCCCCCAATAAATTGTGCTCTGGATCCGCCCCTCGTTCCTTATGGTACTGAGCTGTGTACTTCCGATTCTGATGATGATCTACCTTGAATTTTGACGACCTGTAGACGTTCTCTGAGGAAGTTGTAGATCCATTTTCCCACTTTGCCTGTTATTCCCATATGTTTCATTTTATGTGCTATTATACCCTACCATGATCACATTTGTCGAAAGCTTTAGCAAAATCCGTGTATAAGACATCGTAGTTTTCATTGCCTTCCAGTGCATCTAGAATAATGTTATAGTGCTCTATAAGTTGTGATGGGCATGGTCTTCCTGATCGGAATCCGTGCTGATTAGATGTAGGATTGACTAGTAACGTGTCAAAATTCGCGGACGATACTGAAATAGGCGGTAAGGTTGTTAACGAGGACGATAGAAATAGGATCCAAGACGATGTAAATAGGATTATGGAGTGGACAGATAAGTGGCAGATGCAATTTAACGTAGACAAATGTAAAGTTTTGCATAGAGGTTCTCGCAACAATAATTACACGTACACGATGGATGATAGGGAGTTAACGAGCGTTGACGAGGAAGTAGATTTAGGCGTACGCGTATCTAAGGATTTAAAGGTTAGGAACCAGTGCCTGGAGTCTTGCGCAAAAGCTAATAGGATGTTAGGCTTCATAGCGCGTAATTTCGAATTTAAATCGAAGGATATTATATTGCCCCTTTACAAGTCCCTAGTCAGGCCTCATTTAGAATATGCAGTTCAGTTTTGGTGCCCGTACTTGCGTGAGGATATTGATAGGTTAGAAAGGGTTCAACGTCGTGCCACGAAACTAATTCCGTCATTGCGCAAAAAGCCTTATGAAGATAGGATTAAAGAGTTAGACCTGTATTCACTCGAAACTAGGAGATTAAGGGGGGAGCTTATTGAAGTTTTCAAAATCGTTAATAACATCGATAACGTAAATTTTGACAAATTGTTCACTTTCGATAATAGTAATACTCGTAATAACGGATTTAAGTTGCGTGGCAGACGTTTCATTACTAATATCGCTAAAAACGTCTTTACGTTTAAAGTAATTGATAAATGGAATAATCTTCCCGCGTCAGTCTTCATTCTACCAGCGTTAATGTGTTTAAGAGCCATCTTGACAGACATTTTAAAAATATTAACGTTGTTTAAAATTAAAACAGAAAGTTAGCAACAGGAGCTCTGGTGGTGGTGCTCGAGGATGAGTCTGTTGACGATAAATGCCAGCTTGTGACATGCCAGCGTGTGATGCCAGCAATAAAAAAAAAATTAGACTAACACGAACGTAGATGTAGCTCGTAGCGTAAACTAACCCACTTTTTGTTTAATTTTACATACTTTTTTTTTTTTTAACCCCTCCTTACTTTGCATGTCTGTAACTCTCTTCTCTTGCATGCTTGTAGTTTGCATGGTATGATAGTGAGTTAAGACTGTGTTTGCATGGTTTGTAAGCGTTCTTATTTTACTTCTTTTCATCTTTCACCCCTCTCCTATTTTCTCTGACTATTTTTCTGACTTGTCGGCAGTGGCCGGCGGATGATGATGGTGAGTCTTTTTTTCTCTTTTTCTGAATGAATGTTAACCCAGGAATGATAGGTGTTGCTCCTTACTTAACCCTGCGAAAAATGCTCTGTATGAATTGGTCCACAATTAACCCACCCCTTATATCTCCAGTCTAACTATAGAGTAGATCAAGTCTAGCCTAGAGGGGTCAGCCTAGAGATTCCGGAAATGGTCCAGAGCGGGCAGATAAATTGAGGTCCACAGTAGGATTCCTCACAAGATTAGGTTAGGGCAATCTACCTTCACCTTTGTTAAGCTATGAGTTGATGCTGGGTCTTAGGCCACAATGTAGGCCTAACTTGTCTGACCCAGCTTAATTTAATGTGATTAACTGTCTGGTGTAAAAACTCAATTAGTCACTTACTTTTAGTTATTGGAGTCTCTCCCTTCTCCGGTTGTGTCATTGTCGAGAGCGTACTTTGCTGGTACGTCCTCTCGCCCCGTTCTTCGTTTTCGTTCTCCCTTTGTTCTCCTCTTCGCGGGGCTTCTTGTACCAGCGTTGTCTTGGTTTATTCCTCGGTTGGTTGAGCGGTAATGTATCTCCATTACCGAGCACGCTCCTCCCACACAGTATATAAATACTAGTGTGGAGAATAACTCTGGTGAGCAACCAATTGGTTTCTTCCACCCAGTTATTGACATAAAAGGAATTTAATAATTGTTAGATTAACTACCTACCTACTCAGTGAACCATTTTCGTTACCTCCCAACTACCCACTCATCAGTTTTCCATATACTGGGGGCCCCGGGAGATAAAAATTTTGGTGTCATTGTCACCAATTTTTGTCTGAGTGTAGACTAGCTAACTATTTAACTGTAAATGCCTGTTAATCTGATTAACAGTGCCTATCCTCACCTTCTCATGGAGAAGGTGTAGCATTTAATTAGAAGAGAAAATATACACCCATATGATGAAACTGTCTATGGTCTTTACCATAAGAAAAGAAAAAATGAAAGTTAGAAGATAAAATTACAATTCCCCAGCATCTATTTTTTGTTGTAAAAATAGTCGCGCCTTTAATGCTGTTTGTCGCTGAGGTCTTGTGTCTGTCAATGTTGTAGTAGGATGCGTTACCACTCCTACTGTCAAAGGAATAGTTACTGGAAGTTCAGTGTCTCCAGTTGTTACTGTCAGTGGAGAAGGTTCTCCAAAGTCCATTGTTTTGGGTCCAGACTCTAAAGGGTACAAAAGAGAAATGTCTCTTGTTGTGTCACCCGTTGAAGTCCTTAATTTGACCACTCTTGTTACCCCGTCTGCCCCTGGTCTGAGTTCTGAAACTCTAGCCAGAGGCCAGTATTGTCTTGGAGTACTGTCATGTATGAGAACAAGGTCCCCTACCTTAATTGTGTCAGACCAATCCTTCTTAGTCATTTGTTTATGTCTCTCCCTTAGACCCATCAAGTACTCAGTTTTCCACTGTTTAATGAAATGAGCTTTAACTCTAGTTAAATGTTGTAACTTAGTCTGGAGCTCATCATGTCGTTGAGTCCAGTTTGGGTCTTCTGAAGAGTCTATATTGTAGTCCGGCAGGAGACTAACTTGTTCTCCCCGAATCAAATGATTTGGAGTTAATGGTTCTGGGTCATTAATGTTGTCACTCACATAAGTGAGTGGTCTATTGTTAATGATGTTCTCAATCTCAGCCAGGAGAATGAGTAACCCAAACAAGTGTATCTGTTTTTTTCCAATTGCTTTCTTCAAGCAATTCTTTACTGTTTGTATATTCCTCTCCCAGATAGAACCATACCAAGGAGAGGCAACCGGAATATACTTCCACTTTATGTTTGCATTTTGTATATATAATTGTGTGATTTCATTGCTTAACAAGTCGTGGATGACTTGTTCACCAGCTTTGAAATATGTAGCATTGTCAGTCCAAACTGTCTTTGGTACTGAATGGTGTGCACAGAATCTCTTAAAGACAGCAACAAAAGATTCTGCTGTAAGGTCCTCCACAACATCCAAATAAACAGCTCGTGAGGCAGCGCATGTAAACAGTACAATGTACATTTTTTGTTCAGTGTCACCCACCCCTACAGTCAATGCTCCTGTATAGTCAATGCCTACAGTCTCAAAGGGTCTGTTGAGAGTAACTCTCTCCTCTGGCAAAGCAGGAGGATTTGGTTTCCTATAGGGCCTAGCATGAATACGCCTACATGTGACACACTCACTCAGGACTGTTTTAACAGTGATCCTTCCCTTGGGTATCCAATAAGTTTTTCTTAATGTAGTTAGTGTCTGTGGTACCCCCATATGATATACATCATTGTGTGTTTTTCTGATGATTAATGTTGTCAAATAGCTAAATCTAGGTAAAAGGATTGGATTTTTGCTTTTGTATGACAGTTTTGATTTGTCTAATCTCCCTTTACACCTTAGAAGGCCTTCCTCATCTCTGAACAAGTTTAGATCCACAACTACTGATGGTACAGGTTCTTTTGTTTGTTTCCCATTAGTTAAGAATTCTAACTCTTTATTGTACTTTTTTTGTTGTGCTTGGCCTATCCAGTATTGGGTTGCAACTTCTGTATAATTATGATTGTTTTTATTTAGCTGTTTGTTAATTGTAGCTAAACAGTTGTGAGCAAACCTCAAACAGTAGGCTGTCACCCTGACAAGTTTGTTGAAATCAGAATACTGTTCATAATTAGTGATTGGTTCAACCTTTTCATTTGAAAAGATTAAATTTAATGTCAAGTTAACTTGTTCCACAGGCCATTGGTCTGTATTACAGAGCCACTTAGGTCCCATAAACCAAGTTTTGTTTGACTTCAACAACTTGTAGGATAAACCTCTGGTCAGAAAGTCTGCTGGATTCTGTTTAGTTGGAACATAGTGAAAGTTTACTTGTAGGCTTTCATTAGCGTCAGCTATTTCTTTTAGCCTATTTCTTACAAAGATATTCTTACTATTAATGCTATCATTCCGTATCCAGGCAAGACAAATCTGACTGTCAAGCCAGATGTGGATCTGAGTTATGAACACATCATAGTAAGCATCCTTAAGCAATGAAATGGTTTTAATGGCTAATGTAGCAGCCAATAGTTCCAATTGAGGTATGGTTCGGGTAGGTTTGAGAGGTGCAACTTTCCCTTTTGCATAAATTAGATGACTTTCTGTAGGGCTTACAAGATACGCACAGCACCCATAAGCTTGTGTGCTTGCATCAGCAAACACATGAAGTCTCTGGGGCTTATCCCTAAACCCACAGCACCTTTGAATTTTAATGTTCTGCACTTTTGTTAAATCAGTAGCTAACTTCTTCCAAGATTTTTGATTTTCATTTGTTATTGGATCATCCCACCCAACATTTGTCCTCCAAATTTCTTGGAGGAGAATCTTTGATTTTATTGTTGAAGGCAGGAATAGACCCATAGGATCAAAAATTTTGGAAGCCTCTGATAATATTTGTCTTTTAGTATTTGCTTCCTCATCAAGTTTAAAACCTTTAGTACAGATTGAATCATGACTGTTAGAAGTTGCATCCAAATACCAGTTCATACCTAAAGTTTTAACTCTGTCTGATGGCTCAGTAAGACCATTATTATCCTTTAAAATCTTTTTGTTTAAATCCTCATCATTTGAAATCCACTCTCTAAGTTCAAAGTTACCTTGTTGCATAATGTTTTGAGAGTGTTCATAGACTTCAGATAATTCAGATTTTGTTGTCGTTGAGCCTATTAGATTGTCTACGTAAAAATGTTCCTTAAGGAAGTTCAATGTTAGAGAGTTATTAAACTGGTTTAAATGATGTCTAATTGTCAATGCTAATAGGCTAGGTGAGCAATTGGCTCCAAACAACACAACATTAAATCTATAGGTTATGAACCCTTTATTCAAATCAAATGGATCCTTGAACCATAAGAACCTTAGTTGGTTCTTATCATATTCATTTTTAAGATTTATTCTCAAAAATGCCTTTGAAATGTCACTTTGTACAGCATATTTGTCTAACCTGAACCTCAGTAAGATCTTCACAAGGTCAGAAATGAGATTAGGACCCTCAATCAAGCAATCATTCAAACTGTGTTTATCACTGTCTTTGAGGCTACAGTTATATACTACTCTGAGTTTTGTTGTTGTTGTATGGGTTAAATAATGACAACCATCTTTTTTAAAAGGGTTATTTGTTACTTCTTCAATGAAGCCTTTCTGTAGCTGTTCTTTGAAGACATTATTATATATTTTTACATTATTATCTTGTTTGAGTTTTTTCATTACTTTATATAAATGTCCTTTAGCTACTTTGAGATTGTCTCTTAAAGTTGGACAATTTATTTTCCAAGGTAACTCAATAAAATAACTATTGTCTTTGCACTGAATGGTGTCTTCAAATCTTTCTACCATTAACTGATCTTCTGAAGTTTGATTTGTGTCATGTATACCCACAGATTCTAGCAACCATAAAGTTTGAATTGCCTCATCCAAAGTTTCATTTGATAATGATGAATTAATGTTCTCAGTTGAGATAATATTATTCAAAGTGTTGCTATTCTTACAGGTGTTATGTAGGACTGAGTTGAGGCACATAGTATTTGTTGGTCATGAACTGTTTTGGTTTAGGTCTAGGTTGTATTCTGATAGGTCACCCAAAGGGGCTATCCCTGATGGAGTCTGAATAGCTATACCATTACCTATCTCTACTATGCCCTTATGAATAAGATTAATATAATCTGCCCCTATTAGCATTTCAATGTTAGCTACTGTGTTGTTAGTGATATGTCTATCAGCTATTTTGTAGTGTTTTCCCAAATGATTTATGGTTTGTTCTAGTTTGGGTATAACCAGTTTGTTTTGTCCTACTTTAGAAATAAACTGCTTCAATTTTCTTGAATTTACTTTCCAAATGTAGTTCCAGGTCAATTGTCTTATAGCTATTTTTGTCCGAGTTATCCTTAACAAAGGACGCAATATTGAGGTTTTGTTCATTCGGGTTTGGTGTCAAACCCAATTTATTAACTACATTTTTTGAAACAAATGTTTGTTGAGAACAACAGTCTATAAGACATCTCACTGGAGTGGTACTACCCTCACTATTCACTAAGTCCAAAGTAATAGTTGGTAAAAGAATCTCAGTGTTTCTTGTTACATTGTTTGAACAAGCAGAATGTCCCATGAA
This sequence comes from Bathynomus jamesi, assembly GCA_023014485.1. Lineage (NCBI taxonomy): Eukaryota > Metazoa > Arthropoda > Malacostraca > Isopoda > Cirolanidae > Bathynomus > Bathynomus jamesi. The sequence continues at coordinate 1,439,045 of JAJOZX010000222.1, read as the reverse complement.
AGTGGCATTTTCTTGATTACCTTTGTTTGGGGGAGGTATCTTTTGAGTTTGAGTATTATTGTTTGGACACTTTGGTGAATCACACATTGATGAGACATGTCGTAAACTTTTACAAAACTTACACTTGAATCTTAACCTAGATTTACAGTCTTTCTTATAATGTCCCTGGCCAGTACACTTTTTACACAGGTTCAACTGTTCACATCTTTTAGCCCTTTGGTTAAAGTCTGAATATTTGTCACACCCAGTACTACTGTGTTCATTACTTGCACAAAATTTGCAATGTGGTGTGTAAGTTGAGGCAGCAGTTACATTAAAGTTCTGTAAAGTAGGTGTTCGTGTATTATAGTTGGTCACATTTGATTCTCCAGTATCAAGTTTTGTCTGTTTGGCTGTAGCTAGTTGGTCTCTGGGAACAGTCTTTGGTTTATCCATAGTCTGGGTCTTATGTGTTGGAAAATCTCTCAATTTGTAATTAATTAGGATATTGGGGAAGTGTTTTCTTATTTGTTCTAAATTAGGATAATTTTCTCCCGTCTTTAGAATTAAAATATCTTTAACCCTCGAAGGAAGGCACCTAAGTACTATGCTTTGTATAAGCCAAGATGAAGTTTTAATATCTATCTCATTGCTAACCAGTTGTCCTATAATAGCTTCTAATTTTGTATAAAAAATTTCCATATCACTATGGTTATCTTTTATGGGTGCAAATTCAAAAATTTGTTGAGATAATTCATATACAATCAAATCTTTATTAATGTAATTACGTTTTAAAAGATCAATAGCTACTTCATATGAATCCCCTACGGCTGGTAAATAGGCTATTAGGTTATAGGCTGGGCCTTTAAGGGAACTAGTTAAGTAACTAAACTTTTCAACAGTTGAAATATAAGGTTTATTACCTATTAAATTCTGAAATTTGTCAATGAAAGATGGGAATTGTACCGTGTCCCCTTCAAATGTTGGTACTAGCAAAATGGGTAACTGAGCCCTCAATTCTTGTGACTCAGGATTTAGCATGCCACTTAAATTTTGTTGAAGGTTAGCCCTACTTTGATTAAAATCAGAATTAGGTTTTTTTGGTGTTAAGTCAGTCAAACGAGACCGTAGTCTCCTTATTTGCTGTTCAATTGAGCTTACCTGATCATCATCATCAGCGTAAAGGTCTATCAATTGTTCTTCAGCCATTTCGGATTCAACTAACTCTGAAATACTCTCATTAATGGCTATTATTTCCTTCCTTTTAATTTCCAATTTAATAATTACACTCTCTAAATTTTCCTTACCTGGTTGTGTAATATTGTTAAAAGTGTTCACAGCCTTTGTAACAGCTCCCAACTTTGCCCCCCTTTTCTTTTTTAACTTTTTCAATTCCGCACTGTCCATGTCTAAGTCAAAATTGTTTAACTGGGGATCGTAATGAAATAGAGGACAAGAAGAAATTACCAGAGAAGAGAGAGAACAGACAAAACAGTCAAGTTTAAATTTGGTTTAATCCCCCCCAAGTACTTATGTCACTCAGGTCTAAGCTTATAAGAGAATGAGACTCCGTAAATGTAAATGTTTCCTAGTTAGGCCCTAGGTTGTAGACCTAATTAGGCTTGATTAGCTTAGGCTTAGGCTTAGGCTAGACCATTTAGCCTAATTCTGCAATTTTTGTTAAGTAAGGTTAAGGTTTGTAAATTCCCCACACACGGACCACCAATGCGAAAAATGCTCTGTATGAATTGGTCCACAATTAACCCACCCCTTATATCTCCAGTCTAACTATAGAGTAGATCAAGTCTAGCCTAGAGGGGTCAGCCTAGAGATTCCGGAAATGGTCCAGAGCGGGCAGATAAATTGAGGTCCACAGTAGGATTCCTCACAAGATTAGGTTAGGGCAATCTACCTTCACCTTTGTTAAGCTATGAGTTGATGCTGGGTCTTAGGCCACAATGTAGGCCTAACTTGTCTGACCCAGCTTAATTTAATGTGATTAACTGTCTGGTGTAAAAACTCAATTAGTCACTTACTTTTAGTTATTGGAGTCTCTCCCTTCTCCGGTTGTGTCATTGTCGAGAGCGTACTTTGCTGGTACGTCCTCTCGCCCCGTTCTTCGTTTTCGTTCTCCCTTTGTTCTCCTCTTCGCGGGGTTTCTTGTACCAGCGTTGTCTTGGTTTATTCCTCGGTTGGTTGAGCGGTAATGTATCTCCATTACCGAGCACGCTCCTCCCACACAGTATATAAATACTAGTGTGGAGAATAACTCTGGTGAGCAACCAATTGGTTTCTTCCACCCAGTTATTGACATAAAAGGAATTTAATAATTGTTAGATTAACTATCTACCTACTCAGTGAACCATTTTCGTTACCTCCCAACTACCCACACATCAGTTTTCCATAATTGGCATCATGTTCTGCTTTATCACGCCCAGCAACGGTGATGTTGTCAAGATACGGAAATGTGTCGGGTAAGTTCTTCTCCTCTACCAGTTTGTCAATAGCTCTCTGAAACACTGCAACACCATTGGTAACCCCAAACGGTACCCGAGTAAATTGATATAGTCTGCTATTAGCTTCAAATGCTGTAAAGGGTTTATCAGAATCACTAGTACGCACTTGATGATATGCACTTTTGAGATCAAAAGTTGAGAAAACTTTATACTTTGCAAGATCATTGAGCATACTGTGAATTTTAGGCAGGGGATAAGCATCGAGATCAGTATAGATATTTACTGTAGACGAGTAATCAATGCACAATCGTTTCTTATGCCGATCTTGCTCGTCTCTTGCGATCACCACTTGCGCACGTCAAGGTGATGTACTTGGCTCAATAATGCCTTCGGAGAGATGACGAATTTCTTGTGCGATAAATTCTCGGTCAGAAGAACTAAATTCCCTGGACTTAATAGCTATCGGCTCTGCATTTCTTTTCATGTTTGCAAAAAGCAAAGGCTCTGTCACGTCTGCTGCTGCTAGGCTACAAGTAGAGTCAGAAATATTGGAGATCTTAAGCTCAGGTTTCTCTCCCCCCGTACACAATTATAACAGACGAATGCTGTTTTTGAAAATCTATGCCGAGAATAATATCACCGCAGAGATTCTTGAGTACACCCAGACGAGTACCAGGATAGGTACAACCCTTCAACTGCAGGTCTACAGTGCATAGGCCCAGCACAGGGGCTGTTAACGAGGACGATGTCTTGATGCAGGGGCTCGATGTTAAGTTTTAGTCTACGAGCTACCTTTTCATCTATAAAACTGTCTCAACTGGCAGAATCGATAAGGCCTGAGATCTGATGGTCATTTACTATCAACTCCGCAGAAGAATAACGCAGGCACTGTGGTACAGCTGCTGCGACAGCGCAAAGAGTAGGAGATAGGACTGATGCTGTTACCCTTGTCTTGTTCTTAGACTGACAAACTTTTGCCCAATGCCCAGTTTTATCACATGATGAACAGTCGAAGTCTTTGGCAGGACATTTAGCTCGAAGATGGATACCACCCCCACAGAACCAACATCGCTTCCTTGTGGCTGTGGTTGTAGTAGCAAGTGTCGAATCTTCCATGATAGGATCACCTCGTTGGTCAGTCGACATCGTTTTAGTCGATGGTGGATGAATAGTTGTCGCAGCAGTGATTTGACCAATTAACTGATAAGATTCGGAGTTACGTTGTGCAAAGTCGAGAGCTCTAGCCTGATCATAAGCTTGGGTAAGCGTTAAAGTTTGATTCTCTAAGAGGCGCTGCCGTATAACAGTAGAAGATAATCCATTGATAAAGGCGTCTCGAACAAGTTCCATCCGGTACTCCTCAGCTGTCACAGTTTTTAAGTCACAATTCTTGCTGAGTCGATGCAAGTCCTGGAGAAACTCATCTAATGATGCAGAAACCTGCTGACGTCTCGTAGCAAGTTGATGCTTTGCAAAGATCACATTTTTCTTCTTGATGTACAACTTTTCTAATATTTCTATGGCTGCAGTGAAAGTTGTCTCATCAGCGATATGTTCATACACAGCAGCTGAAACATACTTTGTTAAACAACGAAGTTTATCAGGAGCTCTATCTCCACATTCAATTATAAAGTTATCAAAAGTTTTCTGCCAGTGTCTGTATTCCTTCTCAGCATTTGGTGAATGAGGATCAGTATCTAGTTTATCAGGGCATAGTATACGTTCCATATCCGAATTAATTCTTTAATTGGAAATAATTAGACTGAAGTAATTTGAATTGACTGAAGTGATTTGAATTGACTGAAGTGATTTGAATTGACTGAATACTAAAGTTGAGTTGAATAAATTGACACGAGTTAATGATAAGCACCTGTAACTAAGGCTTTATTCAACTCATAACATAACATACATCTGAAACAAACAAATCATAATTAGTAATCACAAACCATTAACATATACTTAATAAGGCATTAGAAAATTATCATTATTATGATATTGGGTGAGGCTTGACTCAAACTGAATGAAGGAACGTATTCTCCGTTACTTCGGGGAATGGGGGATGTGGCACGCTGTATAATTCTCACTGATTGGTGTTTGGGAGGGTGGCCGTGGCGGATAATTGGGGAAAAGTTGTAGGAATTTTTTCAGCCTAGCGATGGGCAGCTAATTTCCTTCAAAAAGAAACATTCGGAAAAACTCGGTATAGATTAATTCACTTCGCTTTTATTTACTTTTTTTAACATACGCCGTGATTTCACTACTTAAAAAGAAATACCAATGTGTGTGTGCAGTATATTTTTACTCAGATACTGCCACTGCTTAAAAATGATTTTACTGTAATACCGCTTTTACTCAAACTTTGATCAAAACATGTGTAACCGTCACACCGAGCAGAAGGACTATATATATATATATATATATATATATATATATATATATATATATATATATATATATATATATATATATATAATCATGCGGGTTGCTTCTACAGAGCTTCAATTTAATATTTAGGAGAAATCCAATGACAAGGAGAAATGTAAATGCCATGAAAAGTCTTCTTTAATGCGCAACGTTTCGAGCAATACGCTCATCTTCAGGCTGTATAATAACATGTGAAATTAAAATCAATAATTGAATGAAAAACAAGACAAAGAAAATTTCTATAACCTATTCATAAAGGCAAATTTTAAAAGACTGAGAAAAGAGGGTTAAATTCTAAGTTATACAGATTTACATATAAAAATTAAGAAGCTATTTTTAAATACATATAGTAAATGTGAAATTAATACACTGGAAAAATTAACAATAGTACACTGGAATAATGAAACTAACTAACCTTTCACTGCAATTTCCGAGGCTAACTGATTTAAGCAGAGGCAAGACGAGAAAACAAAAGATGGCGAGGGCGATTGGGGAAGGGGGGATTATAAGGAATTGGGGAGGGAGGAGGGATTATAACAAATTTAGAGGGACGGCTGATGAGTCAACATTTAGAGTAGGGGACAATGTTTTAATGTAAAGCGATTCCAAAATTCTTAGTGAGTTGGGACAAGTATTACAACCAAGAATTTTAAAATTGTCTAAAGTGACATCAGTTTTACATTTTATACTGTGTTCCCGAATACTAGAAACTTCTTTAGTTTTTAAAATTTTACCTGTTCGGCCACTTATTCCCATATGCGAATAAAATCTAGCCCTGAGAGAGCGAACAGTGCTGCCAATGTAATTCCCAAGGAGACACCTAGGGCAGGTAAATAAATATACAACACCGCTACGCAACGAGTCAGGGGTTCGATCCTTCGCTGAGAAAAAGCTACCTAAAGACGTTTTATTAATAAATATGATGCGGAAATCAGTATGATAAAAAATTTCCTTAACAACTTTGTAAATTTAAGCTTAAATTCCTTATTCAAAGGACCCATTTCAGGTACCAAGAAATATTTTATATCTTTCGGCACTGTAATACAAGGAAGTTGAGGGCTATAAACATTATTTAAGAAGGATCTAATTAGTTTGTCCACATATTTGTTTGCCCATATATATATATATATAGTGGACCTAGTTTTTAGCCGTTTAAGGTGATAGTGATTTAATTATATGCTTGTGCTCAATTTATGCAAATTGATTGTTTATTAATGATAGGCTGAGTTAATAATTTATGGTGTCGTAAAGCACCACCAGTTGGAAGTGGCTAAGGCGTAGGCCCACTATAATAATAATACCGAGTGATTCGAATTGCTTCAGGATCACCAGTTCAGATTACTCCTGAACAAATTAATGTTAGGGTTATAAAAATACCTTATTTGTTTTGTATTTAATTAAGAAAATAAATCGGTTATTTGTTCACAGTGAATAATAATGGCAAACAATAATTATAGGGCTTAACAATTATATAACGACATTTTATTATGAAAGAAAGTCCGAGGATTAGTAAATAAAAGGAATTATACAGATCAGTTGTTAAGAAATACGCTCGTTTATGAGAGGCTAACGGTATACAACAAAATGGGACACAGCATGAAATATGAAACTTAATGATCACAGAAATTATGCATGTCCGTTATAATACAACAGATAGATTATCACTGGTATGCATCAATTTTGCTGTCAAGGGTTTTGTAAGTGGTTCTTATAGAGGTTTTCCTGCTGATTTCGAATCTGCAATCCGTTTTTCTCAATCAGCTCAGGTTATCCGGCTATGGCCTCATAAGTAAAATAGAATTTTTCGTGATTTTGTCAAAGCGGAATTGGAACAGTAACATCTATCATCACTTGTTTCACTTGTATAATATCTTTTTTTACTTTTCAGGCATATAGATAAAATATTTCATAATGAATAGAGCGTGTAAAAATGATCCCAATAGATTCTGCTACATATGTGGGACGGTTACCATGCCAAATAACCAGTCCCAAATCACTAAATTTGTGAAGACAATGTATAGAGCATACTTTGGAATTAAGCTAGGGGACCAGGACAAAAATTTCGCCCCTCATATGTGCTGCAAGACGTGCATTGAAAATTTGAGAAGATGGAGCAAAGGCAGAGCGAAATCTTTGCCTTTTGGAATTCCCATGATTTGGAGAGAAGGAAAGGATCACGTGACAGATTGCTATTTCTGCATGACAAACCTCCAAGGTGGGCTTATAAATTTATTTTTCTTAAATATTTTGAAATCCTCGTATGAAACTTGACATAATATTCACCATAATGTAATATTCACCATACATAGCATAATATTCACCATAATGGTAATCATACATTTACATATACATATTGTTATAGAAAATACATTTACACATACATATTGTTATACAAGTTACATTTACATATACAATGATTGTATATTTTCTTTCTTTTTCATTCATATTGTCCCCGAAGGGACAATATGAATGAAAAAGAAAGAAAATATACAGACTCCATCGACCTATTTCATATCTTACAGACCGCAGCCTTCCCTCACGAGCCGCCACTGTCTGAATGCTTCTTCTATTTCATATGCAAGTTTTATATCCATGTTTCTGTGTTTCTATTTTCAGGAGTTAACAAGAAGAATAAACACATTGTTGTATACCCTGACGTTCCTTCTGCTATGAGACCTGTACCCCATGATCATGGAATTCCAATACCCGACCCACCTCAAACCCTGGACTTCGATGATTCTGATGATGAATCAATGACCAATGCCAATGACCAGTCCCAGTCGTATGTACCTCAAAATACCGTTTCAAATGAGCCGAGGCCTCTCAACCAGGCCAAACTTAATGATCTTACCAGGGATTTAGGACTTTCCAAATTAGCTGCCGAGATCTTGGGCTCACAACTTCGAGAGGACAACTTGCTGGCTCCGGGAACAACATTCTCCTGGTATAGGAAACGAGAGGAAGAATTCCGCAAGTTTTTTGCAGTGCACGAAAATACCTTTTCCTTAGTGTACTGCTGCAATGTTGAGGGGCTAATCGAATCCTTGGGCCTGCCATACAACGCATCAGAATGGAGGCTATTTATAGACTCGTCTAAACGAAGTTTGAAAGCAGTACTTCTCAACATTGGGAATAGGGTTGCATCAGTCCCTGTAGCACATTCCGTACAACTTACTGAGAGCTACGATAACATGAAAATTTTACTGGATGCTCTCGTATACGACCAACATAACTGGAGGATCTGTGGAGATTTGAAGGTAATACTAATATCATAAGTAAACTATTGCTATTGACTATGTTGTTTTTCCAAAGGTTATTTGAGAGCGTATAAGAACACTTAACTTCCCCACAGAAGTGATACAGTCCAATGCATAGATTTTTTTATCTGATAGAACAAATTCTCTAAATTCTTTAAATATTTTCATTTTTTTTCAGATTGTGGCATTTGTATTGGGAATGCAAGGGGATACACGAAATACCCATGTTTCCTCTGCAAATGGGATAGCCGAGCGGATGAGAAGCACTATGCACAGCGTGAATGGGCATCCAGAGAGAATTTTGAACCTGGGTCGCATAATGTCGTTTCAGTGCCCCTTGTACCACCAACAAATATTTTGCTCCCACCACTTCATATTAAGCTGGGCTTGATGAAAAATTTCATCAAATCAATGAATAAGGAGGGTTCAGCATTCCGATATCTCGAGAGTAAATTTCCTCATATATCTGATGCTAAACTAAATGCTGGGGTTTTTGATGGTCCTCAAATTCGAACTTTGATCAAGGATACTCAGTTCGAAAACGCAATGACTCCAACTGAGAAGAATGCCTGGCAGGCATTCAAATCAGTTGTCACTGATTTTCTTGGCAAGCGTAGAAGTCCAGAATACGAGTCCGTTGTCGAAAACTTGATGGAAGCTTTCAAAGCTCATGGGTCGCGCATGTCCATAAAAATGCACTTTTTGTGGTCCCACTTCGACTATTTTCCTGAAAATTGCGGGGATTATAGTGAGGAACAGGGTGAACGATTTCACCAAGATATCAAAATAATGGAAGAGAGGTACCAGGGAAACTGGGATATGAATATGCTGGCGGACTATTGCTGGTGTTTGAAGCGAGACGTGCCCGAAGAAAAACACAGACGGAAATCCAAAAAAACTTCCTTCCTTCCTCAATAAACTTTTTTCCATATTCATTGTATGAATAAAAGTATTTATTCACACAATGTTTTCATTTTTCACGAGTGTTCTTATAATATTACTCGTATCTACAGTGTTTAAGCTAAAAAAATCAATAAATTTGGGGATAAAATTGGACTTATAATAAATGGCCAATAGAGAAAAAACCTGACCTGATTGAGGAAAACCAATGTCATTTTTGAATTCAGCATGGTCGAATTATATAATATGAGTTGAAAAAACCCTCATAGCAGACAAAAAATTTCATATGCATACCAGTGTTATGCAACACGCTGATTATGAAAGCTAAAGGTTATGCATGAATGAACATTGAATGGGCCTAGTAATGGTACAGAATGCACGTGCGTTTAGTACACTGAATAGAATGCGTAACACACTGATTAAGTAGGCTAAAGGTTATGCATGAATGAACATTGAATAAATGATGCAGGTAAATGAAAATGGAAAATATGCACGTTAAATTGGTACACTGTAAATGGATTAGGTAGACTAGAATTACACATAGGTGGCCTACTAGACAAGATGCTGTAGCCTAATAATAATTGGAAGAAATGTTGTTACAATGATTACACGAATATCATTTATATAAAGGCTTACACGAATATCATTTGAATAAAGGCAATAATACGATGCTAAGTGAATTAGGCCTTCAGTAAGAAGATACTCAAATCTATCACGTAAAATAAACGGATGTACAGTATTTGTATGAATGAAACAATAGCTGACACTACGCGATTACGGTTTTAGTGTGACACTTGAATTGGGAATTAAGCCTACTGCACTCTTTAACGAGAGTCAGTTGGAACGTTTAATTACACACTTTGGGAGTATAGCCTACCGTTCGGCGGTAGGCTGGTGTAGGCTTTTCGAGAGTTACTTAGAAAAGATGCACTTAGCTTACCGGGACGATGAAAACCTCTGTAGAATATGAGTTACCGTAGGGTCGCGTGTCGTTGACCGTCCTATTGAAGTTGGTTGACTAGCGTTGATCGTGTTGTTGCCTCTTGAGATGCAGGATGGTCTGAAGGTGATCTTGCAGATGTAGACCTGGGGGTTGTTGCCTTTTGAGATGCCGGATGGCCTGAAGATGATCTTGCAGACGTGGGCCTGGGTGTTGTTGCCTCTTGAGATGCCGGAAAAAGTGATTTGGGTTTGTAGCTGCGCCGTCAAGTCACGTAATGTGTCCACCTTGAGGATGACATCTCGTAGCGTTGAGCTTGCCTGTGTCCCGAGGATGATTGTAAACCAGTTGAGGTGTGATGTAAGAGGCCAATGAAAACGCCAACAGCGGGAAAACTTAGCTTACTTCGAGTGATGATGCGTTTTTGTGGAAGTGGGCCTTGAAGGGAGCCGGCTAAAGCTGACGCTGTAACGACCTGAAGGATGAATTTACGAGATGAACGCACGAACGGAGTGTTTTGAACGGAGTGTTTTTTCTGTTTAAGGTGTTTCAACCCTGCTGGATTATTGACACCATTTTTTTTTTTTGTCTCCCCGAAAGGAGCTTGCAAAATTTACTATTCCATATCGTGACTATCGAACGAAGTGTTTGTTTTTTTCTGTTTAAAGTGCTTCAACCCTGCTGGATTATTGACACCATTTTTTTTTTTTTTTTGACTCCCCGAAGGAAGGCTGCAAAATTCAGGTAAAAGTTCTGGGATTGGGTGAGAGTGAATATAAGCTGACTGCGCCTTATATAACCTTAGGAACATTCGAAATGCCGCGGTTTGAGGCTAGAGTCATTGTTCTTCTTTTATTGCTTGAAACCGCGTGTCTTCTGAGTTTTATTCCTCGACCCCACGTGTGTCTTCGTAGAAAGTTTGATGATGGCGTGGAAGGAAGAATTTGTCTCTACTTGTTAGTCTATTTCTTGTCGGTCCGCTATATATATATATATATGTAAAGAACGACGCTTGTGTAGAAGAACGTTCCGCACAAGATGAGGAGGGAGAACGAACAAATGAAAAATGAGGTAACCACCCGGGAATCGAACCCAGGATCTTCCGATTGCCGGTCAAATATACTATCCACCACACCATGGGCCTCAATTAATCAGAAGTCGTAATTCTCCTACATACGAGCAGAAACCAATACCCTGAGGGGGCACCTTCGCATGCCGTACATATATATACATTTTAACTGCAAACAACACACAGTATAATTAATGGGACGTTTTCCAGTTTATGTACCGTTTTTCATATAATTTATTTTTGCTTCTTTTCAGATCAAAAATGAGTGATCAAAAATTTATAGTGTAGTGACGAAAGTTATAATGTGGATTAGGTTAGGTTAGGTTAGGTTATCAAGAATTCATTTTTGATCACTCATTTTTGATCTGAAAAGAAGCAAAAATAAATTATATGAAAAACGGTACACAAACTGGAAAAGGTCCAATTAATGTAAAGAACGACGCTTGTGTAGAAGAACGTTCCGCGGAACGTTCTTCTACACAAGCGTCGTTCTTTACATTAATTATACTGTGTGTTGTTT